>OZ010588.1:10561471-10603971 GCA_963932145.1 Acanthosepion lycidas
ATGTATGTGTGTGTACATGTGCGTAAGTATAGTAGACCGAAGAAATCATTGAAAAAGAAATAATAATAATTATTATTACTATTATTATCATTATTATTTCCTTGGATTTCTGTTGCAAACACATTTCCTTCCGTCGTCCTAAGAGAACTCAGGTGAGAAATGGCTTCACGACATTTTTTTACTGATCATTTTTGTAAACAAAAAAAAAAAAAAAAAAACGAAAATCACAGAGATAAAACTCTTTGCTAGGTGGACTTGTGAGAACAATTTTTATGTATTTCATTAACGCATGGGCTGATAGGAATCCCTTCAATGAATCTACTGGAATCTTTTCCAATCAATCCGAGGGCTCCAACTACATCTACAATTATTGATGTCCTCATGCGAACACATTTTTGAGTTTTCCACTTCATAATCCTTGTATTTTGATAGTTTTTTCAAAAATTCAAAGATACATTACAATCTGCAGAGAATGGCATGTCAATAAGAAAGTACATTCTGTTCTAGTAGTCTTTGAACACGATGTCTGGGCTACTAGCTTTGATTGTTCTGTCTGTATGTATTGTAAAGTGCCTTAAAATTGTTACAGGTCCTATCTACTTAATCGGGGGGGGGGGCGTCTGGGTGGTATTCGTACCAGTTTCTTGCAGTTTCCTCCCCTATTATGGTGATGATGATGTTAAAAAAATCGATATTTCTGTGCTCGCCTGTCTTTTCTCATCGAAAAATAAAATAATACTAGTCTCATTTATAAAAAAAAAAAACGTTTAAAGGAAATTGTATATGTCTTGTACGTATATATATATATATATATATATATATATATATATATATATATATATATATATATATATATATATATATATATCTTTATTCGTATATATAGGGTTAGGGTGTCCATAAAGTTCGTGTGCACTTTAAAAAATTTATAACTTTATTTGTATTTGAGATAGAAATAATCTGTAAAAAATGTTATAAAGTGTAATGAACCTAGTTTTAAGTATAGCTAAATTAACTAATGTGATTTCAGGCATTACTGTAAATCAGTTGGCAAATGTTTTCAGTGAGCTGCAAAATCGTATTACCCTTTGTATTGCTAATGATGGAGGACATGTGGAAGCTTAAATAAAATTTCAATAAAACCTAAAAAAATATAGATTTACTTCTTTCTAATTCTTTTTACAAATTATTTCTATCACAAATAAAAATAAAGTAATAAATTTTTAAAGTGCACATGAACTTTATGGACACGCTGTATATATATATATATATATATATATATATATATATATATATATATATATATATATATATATATATAGTTTATGAAAAATTAGATAATCCGTATGGGTAAACCCAAGGAGGATAAAATCCAGAGAGCTCAATATAAATCCAGAGCAATTCCTCATTTCGTTAATTTACATATGTTTAATACGGCCCGTCAAAAATGTGTAAATTTCTTTTCATTTTTTGTTTCAACCTTTGGAAGTAAAGTCTGATGATCCGCAATCCTTTTAAAAGGGCTGTGGTGAAATAATTTATTACATGGAACCTTAAAGTGGTCTGTTTTTATTTAATATATATATATATATATATATATATATATATATATATATATATATATGCCTGTGTGTGTGTGTGTTCACGAGTGTGTGCGCGCGCTTGTGTGTGTGCAAGTGTGTACTTCTATCAGATGTGTGTATATGTTTCTGTGAATATGTGAGTGGAACCTATAACCTGTTACTTCGAAAGGAGATGACCACTACCAAGCTATCCTGAACTGTGTGATGCGTCGACGATTTAGTAGCTGATAAAATAGCTCTAAATTTTATATATTTTCAACTTTGAAATAATCATGTAACACTAGTAACTTCAACCTTCATCCTGTCTTCGTCCAAACAAGGTGAGCGGGAAGATGCTGCATTAGGAGCTCTTTCCTGAGATTGATCTAAATTCGCACTGCTCCAAATTTTATCAACTGAAAGCAGCAATTGTCAAAAGTGTCTGTACAGAATTAAGAGAAATGATGTAATTTGGTGCACAAGTGAAATTTTCTAATACCTTGAAAACAAATTTCGTCGTATTCATCAAAGATCGCATTTATTACGGTCTTTCTTTATGAAAATAAAATCCATTCTCCTGAAATAAGTAGCTGTTTGCTCAGAAATGTAAAGCTTTCTTGGAGGATAGCAGAACACAGTGGAACGAAATTTTAAATATGTAATTCAATAAGGTTAATGTTGAAAATGTTTTAAAATATGCTTTTAATAAACCAAAATAACTTTTAAATCAACCCAATAATACGAATTGAGCGTTGGAATGAAATGCAACATGATGAAAAGAAAAACTAATTAATAATAAGCCTCATTTTGAAAACCCAGACAAATATGGCAACCAAAATGTAATGAGTGCTTTCAAAACTCAAAGATTTCTACTATTAATTATTTGGGTTGGTATTTATTTTCATCTTATTTTTAAAATAAATAAAATAACGATAAAAAATTAAGAAAGAAAAAAAAAACAAATTAGGATTAAGTTAAAACAAAAATCAAAAAATGCAGACGATAGTTTTTTATGACTTTTAATATTTATATTATTTGTTTATTTCTCGTTCCGCCGTGAAGATTTTCTTGGCTAAATTTCCATAAACTTTCTAGATCTGAAAATAAAAAAAATAAAGATAAAAAAAATAATTAGTAAAAAATAAAATTAAAAAAAAACAATATTTTCGTTACTTTCAAAACACATTGAGATATAGTTCAACACGCACGTATATACACACTATATATATATATATATATATATATATATATATATATATATATATATATATATATATATATATATATATGGTCTTGAAATCTTTTGTAAACAAATATTTAAATTATTTTAGTATGGGATTAATTTATATGTTTTATATTTTAAATAACATGAGGTTATGATTTTAAAAGCTTTATTTTCATTTTTTAACATTTTTTCTAGTCAGGTACATTGGTTTGAGAATCGTGTAATTCTTACTTGTTACAAAATAAAATTCTTTGCCTTGATAAAGTCCCTTCAGAAGACGAAACGCGTCGGCAAGTTATTTATAATGAATTTTAAAGTTGAAAAGTATTTATTGAAGCTTTCATTTTAGTTTTAATTTCCAGTTAATAGATTAAATTTAATATTTCCAACAAGCAAAATATTTTGCTGTATTTCAAAAGCTAATTTAAATTGACTGAAAGGAGTTTTTTTAATCGCTAAAAATCTGATTTTAGACATTTTAGCCATCTCTCAACACAATGACATTCCCTTTATCAAAAATCTTTCAAAAGTATTTTTCTGAAATTTTATTTGAGGAATATTAGCTGATTTAAAGTTTAATTAATCTGATTTGAAATAAATATTACTTTTAGTTTAAAATATCGCAGCGGAAGATGTTTTGATTGGGTGTTGAGAGGTCTATTAAGACATTCACAACTGGAAGTTTGAGAAGTTTAAGAAAATAATCTCCATAATCTAAAGTTTTATGGAATTCTAGGTACAGTGTAACCCGGATATAAGAGATTTGTCGGAACCGGAGAATAAGTCTCTTATATCCGGGTTTCTCTTATATCCGGGTTTGGTCTATTTAGTTTAGGTAAGTATGGCTCTAATTTGGGACCAGATAAAATCTCTCTTATATCCGGGTTTTGCCTGCCTGAAAAAAATTTGAAATTCTCCTATTTATCAAGTATTTTATTTAAGTTTTATTATTATTACGAGGAGATAGATAGATAGATAGATATAGATAGATAGATAGATAGATAGATAGATAGATAGATAGATAGATAGATAAATGTAAGTTTGACCATGTTAACTATAATTTGAAAATACATTGTTTTTATACATTATATGTCTGCGTTTGTATGTGTACTGCAGTGAATGTTGTTTTAATGTCATTTTGCTTGCTTCTAGTTGCACGTTAACGTAGGTGTGTACACTCCTTTTATTTTGTCTGCATGTCTACATAGGCATTTTGTGAGCGGCTGTTACTTTTCGTGGGTACAAGAAACAAAGCTCTTTACAATTTCTCCTATATCTCGTCATTATACTTAAAAAATGGACTTTGTCATTGATTTTGATGCAAACGGTCAAATCAGTTTAGGACAGAACTGTTACACTACTCACACAGATTATTTGAATATATATATATATATATATATATATATATATATATATATATATATATATATAATATTTTTTATTTTAAGATATTAAAACAAAAACAAGTTAAAAAATCACTACACAATTACAATTATGTTTTGTCACTATAAATGTGTCTCCTCGGACTATGATAAAGTACTGACGAGTGAAGGATTATTTTAAATTCAAAAAGCAGAATACTTCCTGTTTTTCACGGGAAAAAAGTATTAAAAATAGGTTATGTAAAGAGAATCCATATAACATGTTAATAATACTAACTAATCAATATAAGATATTAATAATACTAATTAAACACCTGTACATCCATATAAGATGCTAATAATAAACATAAATACAGAGCTATATTAAATCAAAATGAATTTTACAAATAGAATAATAAGTCATATAAGGTGCACCAGAGTTCAGCTACTGGTTATTACTATAAGAATAAATATTATTGTAATTCAAAGTTTAAACATATTGTAAGGTAAATGGTAGAGTATGCTTACAATTTACATTCAATTCACTTCTTTGGTTTAATAAGGAGTTTTATCAGTTTTTTCATGTAAGCATAGATTTAAAGGTCTACATATTCTAGCTTTTTTTACAATATTCCATTTTACCTTAAGAGTTTTATTAGCTTCTTTTAAGTTCCAAAAATATTTAAGGAGATGTACTATTTTTATAAGTAATAAGATTTGTTGGTACCACCTAGTCTTAAAAAATTCTTAGTACTACTAATATAAAATTTTTCAGCAGTCGGATTCTAGAGATTAGTAATCTTGTAGTATATATATATATATATATATATATATATATATATATATATATATATATATATATATATATATATAGCATTAATAATGGATATGCCGGTGGCGTAACGGTTATGAAAACAGAAATTGGAATTACTAGGCTGAGTTCAAATTACAACCTAACCTGTTGCGTTCATTTCGTGCGAATCCCCTTTGGAATAGCCAGAATCGAGTTTTCCCAGATATGAATCAAATAGTAGACTGGGCTGGGAGGAGTAAAATTCTTAATTTAAATCCGTAGGGAAAACAGCAAAGGATCACTTCACAATTTTCCCTTTAGACTTTGTAGTCATTGACTAACCAAGATACCATTATTTACAAGGCAGCCTCTTACCCAGACCAGAGAACATTGCCTTTGGCCTGTGCTGACCGGTGCGGCATAATTCTTGGTCAGACTAATCACGTTTTCAGCTCTTAGTGTAAGACGGTGGAGTTCGTGTTTGTAGGATACTCGCATGAAAGGCTGTAGATACAGCCTGACAGCTAAGTTCTTTGTAAGCTGATAGTTGCTCTGTAATAGTGTGGGGCGTGTCATTTTGGAATGAAACTGAAGCCCGTCTTCACAGGTGTGACATACACAGGATCTTGTTGCCGGCCATCTGCACCTCTTTATACTCGCCATGTCAGCTGTGGTAATGCTGTCTATTCGAGCAAGATAACGTAGCCAATGTAAGAGAGTAACACAAAACTCGGTTGACTTACACTCCATTAGCCACTACCCATTAACCAATGCGTAGGCCAGATTTAAACTATAGTAAGCAACAGATTAAGTAATCCACCTCAGCAGAAAGGCGCACGTGCGCGCGCGCGCGTGTGTTTGTGTGTGTGTGTGTGTGTGTGTGTGTGTGTGTGTGTGTGTGTAATAAATACATAAAACAATTTGTAAAATCTTCACTTTGATATTGCTCATCAGAAAAAGATTGCGTTGGATTCTCGTCGCATTTTCTCTCTCTCTCTCCCCCCTCTCTCTCTCTCTCACATACACACGCATATATATATATATATATTATTACATGATAAAAATATAGTTTTAAGGAATGCTATATTTATGGGTTTAATCACTCAATATCTGGCATAGAGCGTATGTAAATATAAAAGTGGACACTGATGACAACACCCAGCGGGATCAGACTGTTTCATACTTAAACGCAATGTTCAGCCATTATCTCTACATAGAGTGGATTTTCCAAAGGCCAATTCTGATGTTCTTTGGCAAAATAAAACCATTTTTGCAATTAACAGAAATAATAAATGACTTGCAGACCTTTTTAGCTCAGTCACTTTTAGTCGATAACATTGCAGTGTGAGTTTGGATGTTTTACTTCCCGTTACTCGTTAGTTTAAGTCAGCAATAACATTCTCCGGATGCTTGTTTTTCTTGAACAATGCTATCGGTTGCAGGGGTAAGTTCCCTTCCCTTGGAATTTTTCAAAAAATCAAATCAAATAATATCGCCAACACCATAATTCGCTTGGGAAAATGCGTGCGCCATTTGTATGAGAGCTAAGCTGAAAATGGTGGCTGTGCAAATTCGGCAAGTGTCAGTGCCTCATGAAAAATACAACAATTGTCAGTTTTGTCTGCATATGTATACAAATATATGATTTTATATTTCAGCATATATATATATATATATATATATATATATATATATATATATATACACGAAGGTAAATCAGAAAATAAAAGCAGTTTTGAAATAAAAGGTTTTGTATGGAAACGGCTTTAACTTATTTGTCTTCGTATAAATCGATGTGATTTTGGTATACGTAAAATCTAAATGAATCTAAAATAACGTTACTTCTGCGAATTTTTACCCGCGCATGCTCATGGAAACATACATAAAACTTAAACGCAAAAACTCTCGATTTCTTCTTTATGTCGTCTGTCACCTTAGAGCGTAGTCGATCATAGCCCTCTACATCTTCCTCTCCTTTGTAGCTCTTAATACTTTTTTCTTTTTGTTATTTCTCCTAAATTTGTTCTGCTATTTACTCAAGTTCAAGTATTTTATGTGCTGTTTTGTCTCTCTTGCCTTCAATCTGTCTTGTGAGTATCAGATTTTCCAAGCCCTCTTCCCTTGTTCCTTGCTAAACCCCATAGATACTCGATTGGGCTCATATCAGGCGAACGTGGTGGTCACATCATTCATCGGATGTTTCCAGATTTCACCTCAAATAAATTCTGGCCAACTTGGGCGTCATTATCCTCCTGGAATAACCAATTATATTCGCGATACACGGAGTCCATAAATTGGTGTACATGGTCACGAAGCCGTGCAGCGACTAACGGTCAATGATGTGTTTAGGTCGACCAGTAGTACTACCAACACGTGTCACGTGGACGTACTATACTATTATGAAACCATCACTATACAGTACGATGTCTTGTTCATAAATGAGTCAGTCGCTCAAGTCTTGACCGGCTGATCGGTTGAACTCTCTGCCTTCGGGCGGGGAGGAACCCGAAAGAGGCTACGCCGAAGGGAGGATTCTCTTTTGGGGAGGTAAACCGACTCTGAACCCGTTTATACGGGTTCAATAGGAATATTTTTGGCCGAGCCTACCGGCTCGGAGATCCCACGTTAAACCGGCCTTGTGCCACATGATGCCCACGTCGGGGGCGGTGACTAAATATAGTCTTGTTCATAAATGACATCTATAATAGCATGGTGTCTATGCAAAGCGATCCTTAACTCAGGGCTATAAAGCGCGTGTACCTCTTCAGGCACTGGGGGCCAATTGTCAACAATTGAAAATTCGTTGCTGGAACTGGATTTAGAAATTAATTTTTTTTTTTCTTAAAGAGATTTTTACTTTTTACCTTTGAAATTAAGTTAAGCTTATTATTCAAGATACTGAAGTAATTGGTGTTTATTTTATTTGAAATTTTAATATTTTATTTTTAAACAAACTTTTCCGGTACGAAATACACAAGTGTCATTTTCTCACAGAAAGTTAATTTATTTTTTCTTTGTGTTATTAATCTTCATAATAATGAATATCTTGATTATAAAATTCATTTTTAAGGAATAACTTCTATTTTCTTAATAACATTTGAGGTATGTTGTAAGAAAACATAAAAAACGAATGTAACTTTTTGCGCAACTAATTTAGCAAAATTACTATACAGAAATTTGCGCATTTGAAAAAATTGATTAAAAATTGAATTTAATTTTTTTCTATGATAGCATTCTTCATAACAAACATTGATTTAAAAATAATTATTTACATATGGGTATTTAAAAAATGTATGTTTATATTTTACTAGCAATTTTGTTGTTAAAATGTGAAACAAAAAAATTAACTTATTTTTTTAAATAGTATGAAAATATTAAACTGGTTAATTTTGCTTAGATAATCGTATTCTATGGGGGTGAGATGATCGATCTCCCCAACCCCGTAAAATACGATTATTCAAAAAATGTAATGGAGGAGGTTCAGTTCACTTCAACATTCAGTAACTTCAACATAAAATGGAAACTGACCAGTGGAATAATTTCGAAATCCTTTGGAACCAAGTAATTGCTTAAAGACAACGGAAAGTAACATAAGGTGACAAATTTCTACATTCAAACAGATTTTAAAATTCTTCATTCTGCATCATCAAACCTTCAAACTTTAAAAGGTTCATACGCTTTTTCAAAGCACCATATAATTTTAGAAGCACCTTATAATTTTTAGAAAATAGTACTTTAAGTAATTTAAGAAAATAGTACTTTTTAGAAAATAGTACTTTAATATTTTGTAATTTCACTACCCCCAAATTATTGTAAAAATGGTAAAAAGTATTGTGTAACAGGTTTTTGTGGTAACTATCAAAAGCAAAATAAGGTTTGTGTATTTTGTCCTCCTCAAGATCAGAATAAGTGAGAATGATGGTTGAAGGCAATATCTCAAGACAACACCCCTAAAAAATCAAACCCTGTTGTTTATGAATGGCATTTTCCATCTGATTATGAAACACTAGTTAATACAAGAAAAGAACGACCCAGAAATCAACCAACAATATTTGATTATTTTCCATAAATGTGTTACCTGATCCTCCACTAAAACCAACAAACAAAACTTCTGCTTCTGTGCAAAATGATGAGTGGGCACAGTTTGTAGAAAAAGACAAAATCCTCACTTTTGGAAAAACAGATCAGAATATTAATCAGCGGTATTTTGTCTGAAGTTACATACTATAAATCAATCAATCAGCAGTTCATCCAATCTGTTGATTTTTTTTCAATGTTTGAAATTTGAATGTTACAATGCTGCTCTATATCCAACAATTTTTCTCTTTCAAAATGACGAATATCAATGTCTCAATATTTCAGAACTGGTCACATATCAATGAAGCAATTCGTTATCTTAGTAACTGAAAATTGTTAAAAAAAAACGATCTAAAAGAGCATATTAATGTTATATCACCACAAAGGATTGGGATAAAACATTGTGATTCTGTTATTCTTATGAGGGCATTTGAATAGTTGCTTACATTTTGTTCATTATATCACATGATTCAGGATGATTTTAAGTCACTTAATGTAAGAAAATAACCAGCTTTGATATCAGAAGTTTCAAAATTAAATGACTTTAATTTTCTTGTGATATTTTAGTGAAATCTCTGAAAATCACAAAAAAAAAAAGTGTATTCTTTTAGTTAATAAAGTGTATGCCAAGATTGTTCTACAATATCATGGAAGAAATTTATTTGGTTTGTTTGAAAATTTTGAGGGATAAGCAAAAACAGTATTGGGCATTATGGTAAAATGTTTAAATGGAGGACCAAATATTTTCTTTAAAATGATCCCAGTTGCAAAATTAGAGGCAACTTTTTTTATATGAGAAATTTTTATATATTGTTGTTGTAATTGTAATTGTATGTGGCAACAACAGGAACGATCTTTTTTTTTTCCAAAAATTTGATATTGTTTTTAATAAGCCTTGGATAACTAAAAATGGCTTGTACTTACTTTTTGATTATGTGCACCTTTTTAAAAATATTTCGAATTGAATCACTGAACCTACTTCTAAATTATTGTTTTATTCTGAAGGCAAAAAGATAACAGAAAAATAGAAAATTGTAAAACGTCTTTTTAAATATGAAAAACTCTGTTCGTTAAGCTTTCGAAACTAACTGATGTAGCAGTTTAGACAAAACTTGTTGCGCGACTGTTGAGCCACTGTTTAATTTTTTCTGTTATTGCCATTAAAAATATAAAACATTCTATTTTCAATTTTCCCTTATTACATACATTTAATTAGTTAACTCCCAAAATTATCCTATTAATTAATTTTGTGATCTTATTAATGCAAATTGATTTTAATTTTTAAAACTATGTGTACTGGTAATATCTATTATTTCATCATAGCAAAATATTTTCTTCATCTTCTGTGAAACAAATTGAACATGCAACAAAAAGATTAAAGACTAAAGATTATTAAAGATTATTAAAATTATATTTTCTCTGAAATTCAATTTTTTTTAAAGTATTTTCAGACTTTGTTGATACACGATTTTGTAAAATGCTGAAATTGATTTCTCATTGTATTATACAATTATATTTTCTGTAATCAGTTTGCATAAACAAATTAACATATTATTTTGCAATATTATCTAATTTCTGGTCAATATAATGATTGTTATTGCATCTATCTATTTTATAGTATTTTTGTTCTTTCTTTGTACATTTGTATTTATGGAAATAAGTCAATAATTGTAAGATATTTCCTAATATTATATATAGTTGGTAATTAACTAATTACTAACATGATCCATGTTAAAAATGTTCTTAGTAATTGTTATTTAGTAGTAATTTAGGCTGCCACATATCCGCCCCCAGTCACAGACCCGAGTTGCATGGTTGCCAGGCCTGGTATAAAAAGCCTTGGGTCTGGCACAGACCGTATGCTGGGGCATCATAGAACGAGGCTACAACTGGCATTGTGATTTATCAGACCACGCTACACGTTGCCAAACCTTCAGCGATCAATTATCGACATCATGGGCCCAGGTGAGGAGCTTTATCTCTAGTTGTAGTGTTAACAGCGATCCCTGGTGAGTCTTCTGCTTCCATAGACCTTGAAAGTTAAAGAGCACTGAACTGACATGTTTCTAGTACCCTACATTATAAATGCCAATTGCATGTTATCACAGATACTTCAAGAAAGACGTTCACAATCATTAAGCATCCGTAGTCGACCAATGCTCTATCCACGGTGTGTGGCAATTCTTTCAATCAGGTATGCACTGACAGATGAATGTGAAACGGAAAAACTAAAAACAGCGAGTAACTTAGCTAATGATTTTATGCAAATTAATGGCAGAACAAAGAATGGGTTGGGGTTAGTGAAAAGACAGACATTTCTAAGTGTTACAAATGATTAAAAAGTTATGTAGAGACATGATAGCCCACAAAGAAGAAGATTCTTGTAACGCACCTGAAACCATAGTTCTCAATGTCACCATAATTTCAAAAATATAATTTCCCATGTGGCGGAAAATCCATATTATGCCTCATTTGAACTCCAATAATTCATGTCTCCTTGCAATAAGCAGTCTAAATCTCCAGATATTAGGGGACAACTGATGTAAGTCTGAGCATTTCCATAATGTCAAGATACAGCAGCATCATATTCTAAGTCTTTTGTATACTGCTAATTCATGACTTTTGTCACGTCAGAGTGTATAGATGTACGTTTTCTTTTATGCCACATATGAGAATAACGAATATATACACATTTCATGTTTTGCAAAATATGCCCGAATAAACTGGTAAAAATAAAAATGACTTGCTTTTTACATGTTTTAAACATGATTAGAGTTCATATACATGAAGGGGAGGAACAATTTTATGTGCTAAATTGGCAAATAAACTATTTTTAGATTTTCGTTTTATGCTTTATTAGTTTGGGGGTGATTTTGGTTGCTTCCATAGATTTAGCTGAAGTCTAGGATTTGTAGTTAATATCTTTATATCGTAATATGCAAATTAGTTATCACATTTCGACAAGAACTGCTAATTTGGCGAAGAAAAGTTGCAAAGCAGTGTTGAAAAAGATAAAACATTGATGCAAACAGCAGGTAATTTGACTTCAAATTTTTATGCAATATGTGAGTGCACAAACACACACACACACGAACAAATGACGTTATATATAGATGCGTTTGTGTTTACTTTTTTAATCTTGAAAATTTTTATCTATTTTGTTGGGTGCTTTTGGACATAACAAGATTGAAATCAGGGAAAGAGGTTAAAGTTGAACAAAAATAGAACATCCATTCGATGGCCATACTGTTACAGAAGGCATGAAACTAAATTACCGTCTATTTCTACTCATATTGATTTATAGTACCGTATCAGTGCGGACTGAACACTATACAGTAATAATGGTCTGCAGGACGTGCTTTCAAACGGCTACACGATGGTAAGGTATCCATATGGACACTTATACGTCAATTAACACGTATCCATTATGGCAGATGTAATAAGAGTCATGGTAAGTCTATACATCGATCTAATTCATAGGTCCAAACATTAATTCTCCAACGAGAGTTTGCCGAGATATAAATACAGCAGGGAGAGAAAGTCCCCCTCTTTCTCTTTTTAAATTATTTATAGAGCTGTAAACGTGTATGCGCGTGTAAAAAAAAAAAGAAATCTTTTATTGGATGAAAAAAGGTTGAGTCGTTATGCATTTAGCATTGTTGATGGAGAAACATAATGAGTCCAGTGTGTACGCATGCGTGTATGTCGCTTCATAACAATATGTCTGCTGTATCTATAGATGTATTTGGACTTTTATGAGATTGTCTTTGCTTCCATTTCGGTATCCTTTTAAAAAGCATACAGGCACATCAGAAGATTTCATGTCTCGCGAAGCTATGGGAGTTTTTGTTTGTCGATATATTACACCATAACGTTGTCGTCTGATTCTGTTCAATTTTATTGTCTGCTTAGAACCTGTTCCCACTTACACACCTTTATTGTGCAAGTGTTTGTGTAAGTATATATATATGTGTATCTGCGTTTGAATATATTCGTATGTATTTTTGTATATGAGCCTTTTAATACCGAATACGTGTGTTTACTTTGACTGATGCGATCAAAATAATTGAAGGCAGGATTGAATATTCATCAGAATATACACCTCTGTTTTCCAACATATTTTTAGACAAAAATCCAATTAATATATTTATTACAATTGACGCTTCAGAGGTTGGCTAATGACCTGCGAATGTATATGTGGACATATAAATATAATATACTGAAAGGTAACATTTCAATGTGTCTTGCTATCCGATTCCTATATAGAGAATCAATTTCAAATATTCTTACGTTAAAAGTGAAAAATGGGAAACAATGAGACACATTTTCAACATTTGATGCTCTTTTATTTCTAGAAAACAAAAAAAATGTCTACAAAGAGCAAGAAAGATATGTACCGTATATGCATAAAGTGCCAAAATTAAGTTTGAAGGTTTGAAATGAGAATTTCGATCTGGGAGACCAAGATAATTCTGGCCAGCCTGAAGTCATTGAAATGAGAATTTTGATCTGGTACACCAACATCATTCTGGCCGGCCTGAAGTCAATGAAATGAGAATTTTGATCTGGAAGACCAACATCATTCTGGCCGGCCTGAAGTCATTGAAATGAGAAATGTGATCTGGTAGACCAACATCATTCTGGCCGGCCTGAAGTCATTGAAATGAGAATTTTGATCTGGTAGACCAACATCATTCTGGCCGGCCTGAAGTCATTGAAATGAGAATTTGGATCTGGTAGACCAAGATCATTATGGCCGGCCTGAAGTCATTGAAATGAGAATTTTGATCTGCTATACCAAGATCATTCTGGCCGGCTTGATGTCATTGAAATGAAAATTTTAATCTGGTAGACCAAAACCATTCTGGCCGGCCTGAAGTCATTGAAATGAGAATTTTGATCTGGTAGACCAAGATCATTCTGGCCGGCCTGAAGTCATTGAAATGAGAATTTTGATCTGGTAGACCAACATCATTCTGGCCAGCCTGAAGTCATTGAAATGAGAATTTTGATCTGGAAGACCAACATCATTCTGGCCGGCCTGAAGTCATTAAAATGATAATTTCGATCTGGAAGACCAACATCATTCTGGCCGGCCTGAAGTCATTGAAATGAGAATTTAGATCTGGTATGCCAACATTATTCTGGCCGGCCTGATGACATTGAAATAAGAATTTGGATCTAGTAGACCAACATCATTTTGGCCAGCCTGAAGTCATTGAAATGAGAATTTTGATCTGGTAGACCAACATCATTCTGGCTGGCCTGAAGTCATTGAAATGATAATTTCGATCTGGAACACCAACATCATTCTGGCCATCCTGAAGTCATTGAAATGAGAATTTGGATCTGGTAGACCAAAATCATTCTAGCCGGCCTGAAGTCATTGAAATGAGAATTTTGATATGGTAGACCAACATCATTCTGTCTGGTCTAAAGTCATTGAAATGATAATTTCGATCTGGAACACCAACATCATTCTGACCAGCCTGAAGTCATTGAAATGAGAATTTGGATCTGTTAGACCAACATCATTCTGGCCGGCCTGAAGTCATTGAAATGAGAATTTGGATCTGGTAGACCAACATCATTCTGGCCGGCCTGAAGTCATTGAAATGAGAATTTTGATCTGGAAGACCAAGATCATTCCGGCCGGCCTGAAGTCATTGAATTGAGAATTTTGATGTGGTAGACCAAGATGATTCTGGCCGGCCTGAAGTCATTGAAATGAGAATTTTGATCTGGTAGACCAACATCATTCTGGCCGGCCTGAAGTCATTGAAATGAGAATTTTGATCTGGTAGACCAACATCATTCTGGCCGGGCTGAATTCATTGAAATGGGAATTTTGATCGGATAGACCAAGATCATTCTGGCCGGCCTGAAGTCATTGAATTGAGAATTTTGATGTGGTAGACCAAGATCATTCTGGCCGGCCTGAAGTCATTGAAATGAGAATTTTGATCTGGTAGACCAACATCATTCTGGCCGGCCTGAAGTCATTGAAATGAGAATTTTGATCTGGTAGACCAACATCATTCTGGCCGGGCTGAATTCATTGAAATGGGAATTTTGATCGAGTAGACCAAGATCATTCTGTCTGGCCTGAAGTCATTGAAATGAGAATTTTGATCTGGTAGACCAACATCATTCTGGCCGGGCTGAAGTCATTGAAATGAGAATTTTGATCTGGAAGACCAAGATCATTCTGGTCGGTCTGAAGTCATTGAAATGATAATTTCAATCTGGAAGACCAAGATCCTTCTGAGCGGCCTGAAGTCATTGAAATGAGAATTTGGATCTGGTATACCAACACTAATCTGGCCGGCCTGAAGTCATTGAAATGAGAATTTTGATCTAGTAGACAAACATCATTCTGGCCAGCCTGAAGTGATTGAAATGATAATTTCGATCTGGTAGAACAACATCATTCTGGCCGCCCTGAAGTCATTGAAATGAGAATTTTGATCTGGTAGACCAACATCATTCTGGCTGGCCTGAAGTCATTGAAATGATAATTTCGATCTGGAACACCAACATCATTCTGACCATCCTGAAGTCATTGAAATGAGAATTTGGATCTGGTAGACCAAGATCATTCTGGCCGGCCTGAAGTCATTGAAATGAGAATTTGGATCTGGTAGACAAACAACATTCTGGCCGGCCTGAAGTGATTGAAATGAGAATTTTTATCTGGTAGACCAACATCATTCTGGCCGGCCTGAAGTCATTGAAATGAGAATTTTAATCTGGTAGACCAAGATCATTATGGCCGGCCTGAAGTCATTGAAATGAGAATTTGGATCTGGTAGACCAACATCATTCTTGCCAGCCTGAAGTCATTGAAATGAGAATTTTAATCTGCTATACCAAGATCATTCTGGCCGGCTTGATGTCATTGAAATGAAAATTTTAATCTGGTAGACCAAAACCATTCTGGCCGGCCTGAAGTCATTGAAATGAGAATTTTGATCTGGTAGACCAAGATCATTCTGGCCGGCCTGAAGTCATTGAAATGAGAATTTTGATCTGGTAGACCAACATCATTCTGGCCAGCCTGAAGTCATTGAAATGAGAATTTTGTTCTGGAAGACCAACATCATTCTGGCCGGCCTGAAGTCATTGAAATGAGAATTTAGATCTGGTATGCCAACATTATTCTGGCCGGCCTGATGACATTGAAATGAGAATTTGGATCTAGTAGACCAACATCATTTTGGCCAGACTGAAGTCATTGAAATGAGAATTTTGATCTGGTAGACCAACATCATTCTGGCTGGCCTGAAGTCATTGAAATGATAATTTCGATCTGGAACACCAACATCATTCTGACCAGCCTGAAGTCATTGATATGAGAATTTGGATCTGGTAGACCAACATCATTCTGGCCGGCCTGAAGTCATTGAAATGAGAATTTGGATCTGGTAGACCAACATCATTCTGGCCGGCCTGAAGTCATTGAAATGAGAATTTTGATCTGGAAGACCAAGATCATTCTGGCCGGCCTGAAGTCATTGAATTGAGAATTTTGATGTGGTAGACCAAGATGATTCTGGCCGGCCTGAAGTCATTGAAATGAGAATTTTGATCTGGAAGACCAAGATCATTCTTGCCAGCCTGAAGTCATTGAAATGAGAATTTTGATCTGGTACACCAAGATAATTCTGGCCGGCATGAAGTCATTGAAATGAGAATTTGGATCTGGTAGACAAACATCTTTCTGGCCAGTCTGAAGTCATTGAAATGAGAATTTTGATCTGGTAGACCAACATCATTCTGGCCGGTCTGAAGTCATTGAAATGAGAATTTTGATCTGGTAGACCAACATCATTCTGGCCGGGCTGAATTCATTGAAATGGGAATTTTGATCGGGTAGACCAAGATCATTCTGGCCGGCCTGAAGTCATTGAATTGAGAATTTTGATGTGGTAGTCCAAGATCATTCTGGCCGGCCTGAAGTCATTGAAATGAGAATTTTGATCTGGTAGACCAACATCATTCTGGCCGGCCTGAAGTCATTGAAATGAGAATTTTGATCTGGTAGACCAACATCATTCTGGCCGGGCTGAATTCATTGAAATGGGAATTTTGATCGAGTAGACCAAGATCATTCTGTCCGGCCTGAAGTCATTGAAATGAGAATTTGGATCTGGTAGACCAACATCATTCTGGCCGGGCTGAAGTCATTGAAATGAGAATTTTGATCTGGAAGACCAAGATCATTCTGGTCGGTCTGAAGTCATTGAAATGATAATTTCAATCTGGAAGACCAAGATCCTTCTGAGCGGCCTGAAGTCATTGAAATGAGAATTTGGATCTGGTATACCAACATTAATCTGGCCGGCCTGAAGTCATTGAAATGAGAATTTTGATCTAGTAGACAAACATCATTCTGGCCAGCCTGAAGTCATTGAAATGATAATTTCGATCTGGTAGAACAACATCATTCTGGCCGCCCTGAAGTCATTGAAATGAGAATTTTGATCTGGTAGACCAACATCATTCTGGCTGGCCTGAAGTCATTGAAATGATAATTTCGATCTGGAACACCAACATCATTCTGGCCATCCTGAAGTCATTGAAATGAGAATTTGGATCTGGTAGACCAAGATCATTCTGGCCGGCCTGAAGTCATTGAAATGAGAATTTGGATCTGGTAGACCAAGATCATTCTGGCCGGCCTGAAGTCATTGAAATGAGAATTTGGATCTGGTAGACAAACAACATTCTGGCCGGCCTGAAGTGATTGAAATGAGAATTTTTATCTGGTAGACCAACATCATTCTGGCCGGCCTGAAGTCATTGAAATGAGAATTTTAATCTGGTAGACCAAGATCATTATGGCCGGCCTGAAGTCATTGAAATGAGAATTTGGATCTGGTAGACCAACATCATTCTTGCCAGCCTGAAGTCATTGAAATGAGAATTTTAATCTGCTATACCAAGATCATTCTGGCCGGCTTGATGTCATTGAAATGAAAATTTTAATCTGGTAGACCAAAACCATTCTGGCCGGCCTGAAGTCATTGAAATGAGAATTTAGATCTGGTATGCCAACATTATTCTGGCCGGCCTGATGACATTGAAATGAGAATTTGGATCTAGTAGACCAACATCATTTTGGCCAGACTGAAGTCATTGAAATGAGAATTTAGATCTGGTATGCCAACATTATTCTGGCCGGCCTGATGACATTGAAATGAGAATTTGGATCTAGTAGACCAACATCATTTTGGCCAGACTGAAGTCATTGAAATGAGAATTTTGATCTGGTAGACCAACATCATTCTGGCTGGCCTGAAGTCATTGAAATGATAATTTCGATCTGGAACACCAACATCATTCTGACCAGCCTGAAGTCATTGATATGAGAATTTGGATCTGGTAGACCAACATCATTCTGGCCGGCCTGAAGTCATTGAAATGAGAATTTGGATCTGGTAGACCAAGATCATTCTGGCCGGCCTGAAGTCATTGAAATGAGAATTTTGATCTGGAAGACCAAGATCATTCTGGCCGGCCTGAAGTCATTGAATTGAGAATTTTGATGTGGTAGACCAAGATGATTCTGGCCGGCCTGAAGTCATTGAAATGAGAATTTTGATCTGGAAGACCAAGATCATTCTTGCCAGCCTGAAGTCATTGAAATGAGAATTTTGATCTGGTACACCAAGATAATTCTGGCCGGCATGAAGTCATTGAAATGAGAATTTGGATCTGGTAGACAAACATCTTTCTGGCCAGTCTGAAGTCATTGAAATGAGAATTTGGATCTGGTAGCCCAACATCATTCTGGCCGGCCTGAAGTCATTGAAATGAGAATTTGGATCTGGTAGACCAACATCATTCTGACCGGCCTGAAGTCATTGAAAGGAGAATTTTGATCTGTTAGACCAACATCATTCTGGCCGGACTGAATTCATTGAAATGGGAATTTGGAACTGGTAGACCAACATTATTCTGGCCGGCCTGAAATCATTGAAATGAGAATTTGGATCTGGTAGACCAAGATCATTATGGACGGCCTGAAGTCATTGAAATGAGAATTTGGATCTGGTAGACCAACATCATTCTGTCCAGCCTGAAGTCATTGAAATGAGAATTTTAATCTGGAAGACCAAGATCATTCTGGCCGTCCTGAAGTCATTGAAATGAGAATTGGATCTCGTAGACCAACATTTTTCTGGCCGGACTGATGTCATTGAAATGAGAATTTGGATCTGGTACACCAAGATCATTTTGCCAGCCTGAAGTCATTGAAATGAGAATTTTGACCTGGTAGACCAAGATCATTCTGGCCGGCCTGAAGTCATTGAAATGAGAATTTTGATCTGGAAGACCAAGATCATTCTTGCCAGCCTGAATTCATTGAAATGAGAATTTTGATCTGGTACACCAAGATCATTCTGGCCGGCCTGAAGTCATTGAAATGAGAATTTGGATCTGGTAGACCAACATCATTCTGGCCGGCCTGAAGTCATTGAAATGAGAATTTTGATCTGGTAGACCAACATCATTCTGGCCAAGATGAATTCATTTAAATGTGAATTTTGATCTGGTAGACCAAGATGATTCTGGCCGGCCTGAAGTCATTGAAATGAGAATTTTGATCTGGTTGACCAAGATCATTCTGGCCGGCCTGAAGTCATTTAAATGAGAATTTTGATCTGGTAGACCAAGATCATTCTGGCCGGCCTGAAGTCATTGAATTGAGAATTTTGATCTGGAGATCAAGATAATTCTTGCCAGCCTGAAGTCATTGAAATGGGAATTTTGATCTGGTACACCAAGATCATTCTGGCCGGCCTGAAGTCATTGAAATGAGAATTTTTATCTGGTAGACCAAGATCATTCTGGCCGGCCTGAAGTCATTGAAATGAGAATTTTGATCTGGTAGACCAACATCTTTCTGGCCGGCCTGAAGTCATTGAAATGCGAATTTGGATCTGGTAGACCAACCTCATTCTGGCCGAGATGAATTCATTTAAATGGGAATTTTGATCTTGTAGACCAAGATGATTTTGGCCAGCCTGAAGTAATTGAAATGAGAATTTGGATCTGGTAGACCAACATCATTCTGGCCGGCCTGAAGTCATTGAAATGAGAATTTTGATCTGGTAGACCAACATCATTCTGGCCGGCCTGAAGTCATTGAAATGAGAATTGGATCTGGTAGACCAACATTATTCTGGCCGGCCTGAAGTCATTGAAATGAGAAATTGGATCTGGTAGACCAACATCATTCTGACCGGCCTGAAGTCATTGAAATGAGAATTTTGATCTGGTAGACCAAGATCATTCTGGCCGGCCTGAAGTCATTGAAATGAGAATTTTGATCTGGAGATCAAGATAATTCTTGCCAGCCTGAAGTCATTGAAATGGGAATTTTGATCTGGTACACCAAGATCATTCTGGCCGGCCTGAAGTCATTGAAATGAGAATTTTGATCTGGTAGACCAACATCTTTCTGGCAAGCCTGAAGTCATTGAAATGAGAATTTGGATCTGGTAGACCAACCTCATTCTAGCTGAGATGAATTCATTTAAATGGGAGTTTTGATCTGGTAGACCAAGATGATTTTGGCCGGCCTGAAGTCATTGAAATGAGAATTTGGATCTGGTAGACCAAGATCATTCTTGCCAGCCTGAAGTCATTGAAATGAGAATTTTGATCTGGTACACCAAGATCATTCTGGCCGGCCTGAAGTCATTGAAATGAGAATTTGGATCTGGTAGACCAACATCATTCTGGCCGGCCTGAAGTCATTGAAATGAGAATTTTGAGCTGGTAGACCAACATCATTCTGGCCAAGATGAATTCATTTAAATGTAAATTTTGATCTGGTAGACCAACATCATTCTGGCTGGCCTGAAGTCATTGAAATGAGAATTTTGATCTGGTAGACCAACATCATTCTGGCCTGCCTGAAGTCATTGAAATGAGAATTTTGGTCTGGTAGACCAACGATCATTCTGGTCAGCCTGAAGTCATTGATGATGTTAAAATAGAAACATGATTTAAAATAGTCACAGAGACTCTCAAATGACACAAAATCAACTCCTTTTTTCAAGGACGATCAAATGTTTTGAAAAAATTGATTCTTTGCGGCAATATCGAACGCAAAAGGTGTTAGAAAATACGAAATAAGCCGGCATTAACCAACCCAAAAGTTGGCCTGTCTCCGAATGTGATGCTGGGCTATTTCTGGAATCGTAAGAATATTATTTATTACAACCTCTTTCTGAAAATTCAGACTTGAATTCAAACAAGTAATGCAGCAGTTAGATTTATTATGAGCAGCAATCGACGAAAAGCCAATCACTTTGCATAAGGACAATGCAAGACATTACATCTCTTTGCCGACTCGTCAGAAAAGCGTACAACTTGCCCGGGATCTCCTTCTGAATGCGCTGTACTATACTACTTCGGATTACCAATTAATAGGAAAAAAAACACAGTTCTTTGGAAGAGTCCTTTGCTCAGGATGACCCCAAATTCTGGGATGACAAAATCATGTAAGTTAGCAAAATTAATGAAACAAAATGATACAGATATGTGAATGAATCTAGGTATGAACATCTAAATATTTTCTATGAAATTCACTACAAAGTTTTTGTTCTCACTCAATACAGTGTATGGATCTACCTATACAGAGTCCGCCAAAAAATGTACACTCATTTCAGGAAATAAAAACATGTCTTTCCTAGTTTTATCAAGTTGCGATAATACTGCATACTGTTGCGCGATATTTTCTCGACAGATGGCATTACCCTCATGGCTGTTGCATCAACAAGTGATTTCTACAACATAGCAGACGTACATTTGTCGTTTGAGGAAGTTATGTTTATTAATAATCCGTACTAATAAATGTCTAGAAGGTAAAGGCCACTATTTTGAGCATCTGCTGTGATTGTAGAGTCGAAAGGAAACTTGCATTAATCACGTGATGTCTGATGCCAGAATAAATTTAGTATTACAATATCTACACAAGTTTTTCCTTTCCTGAAGTATGTATACATTATTTTGGCAGAACTGTATATGTGGCTTAAGAGTGTTCAAACATGTGTGTGTGTGTGTGTGCGTATGTGTGTGAGAGAAAGAGGGAGAGAAAGCGAAAAAGTGAAAAAGAGATAGAAATAGAGAGAGACAGACAGAATCAGTAAGTCCGTAGCGTGACAGAAGATGAATTTTGACCTGAAATTTAAATTGTATAATATTCCATATTCGGATTACATGATTAATGAAGTTATGAAAAGTAAATATTTGCTGCGTAAAATAAATTCTTTTTGCATCATTCGACGACGGAAGTTTTTACTGGTCTGTGGGTTTCGTTTAGTTTGCCAAGTAAAATCACTCACGAGGTGAGGATAAAAATAATGATTGACTCAACAGACTTGTCGATAAAGCTCTATTACAGATGCCTTTTTCATATATATATATATATATATATATATATATATATATATATATATATATATATATATAACCTGTAGAACAACATTTCCGCTTAGAAAAACACGATTTTAAAACCCATGCCAAATTCACTATAATTAAGGGAATAGAAAAGGCCAGAACAGATAACATTAGAAAGATTTTAGAGTTCCATGAAAATAAGTGAATACAACGTTTAAAAACACACTATCCAGCCGGGCTTAACCATAAATAACCCTACAAATCAAAACCTACCCACATTTCTCACCCAGACAAGACAGACATGCTTAGGGAGGTGTTGAAGCCTCACACTTATACACACACCCACACGAATATACACACTTACACACATCATACTCACTCGCTTCCTAATGAGCCAAATGATAACACACACCAATAGTAATATAAACACTTACATCATACTCACTCACTCCCTAAGAACCAAATAACACAGACACACACTTAACAGAGATACATCCCCTTTCCAGGAACCAATAAAACTGTCAAAATGACCAAGGGAATTCAGAGCAGCATAGATCCATCCAGCTCTTATCTCAAATAACTTAAAAGAGACTGTTTGACCAACACAAGGTCTGACCAAAATTCATGCTAAAAACATAAAAAAACAAATGAAAACTACAGACAAAAGTTCATTTTCTCCAAGACATTCATTTCTGTAGTTCACTGCTACCAGCAAGCAGAAAATTATTTTTCTCCTGATGATGGCCATGTTGGCCGAAACTAGTCGAGGAATCTAAATGAAATAATAATAAAAACGAAGGAATATTAATATACAACCCAGTGTGCCTGAAGATTTTAATTTTTTAATATTTTTTATTGTTCAAAATATATATATCGCAAAAAAAACAAATACGTATATATATATATATATATATATATATATATATATATATATATATATATATATATATATACGTATTTGTTTTTTTTCCCGATTTTGTTGACTGCACAGTATAGTAGGGTCTGTTGGGCACCGCCTCTGAGGAAAAGAGTACTATGACGCAATTCACCGAGCCAGAAATTTGAAAATAGCAAAGTGTACTGCTTGACATTCGCGCCGGAAGCTCTAATACGAACATTTCCGAGAGTTTGGGTGTAAATCTGAGGATAGAGCAGACGGTTTGGAAAGAGTTGGATGACTCTGATTAAGAAAGTGTTTGGAGTGATCCCAAGTGATGGCGATGTTATCCCTCCATTTATCATCCCACGGGGCTGCAGACTCAACACAGAGGCCTACATCAAGTGCCTTGAAGATGTAGTGCAGCTCTGGATCAAGAGGGTGGCTGCTGGAAGATCCTATGTCTGGCAACAGGACTCATCTCGTCATGGCTATCAGACAATTTCTGCAATCACATCACCCCTTACACCTAACTCCCCAGACTGCAAACCACTTGATTATTATGTGTGAGACGCAGTCCAAGAAGAGACCAACAAATCTCCTTGTAAGATGAACTGAAGGCCTCAACTCAAACTCAACGAGGAGGCCTACATCAAGTGCCTTAGAGGTAGTTCTGCTCTGAATCAAGAGGGTGGCTACTGGAAGACTCTGTCTGGCAACAGGACTCTGCACCATATCACACAAGCAGAAGAACCCAGACATGCTTCCCAGACAATTTCTGCGACCACATTTCTGCCTTTACATTTGGCCACCTAACTCCTCAGACTGCAACCCCCTTGATTATTATGAGTGAGAGACCAACAAAACTTCTTGTAAAACCAAAGATGAACTGAAAGCAAGGATTATGGCAGCATTCACTAACTTAAACAAGGAGAGTGTCCAGAAGAGTTGCAGGAAATTCCGAAGTCATCTGGAGGTTGTTGTTGAAGCCAGTGCTGATTTTTTTTTTAATAAATTTAGTCTTATGTATTGCAAGATATTTTTGTGCAATTTTGGTAATATATCCGTTAAAATAATATGTCAGTGTTATTCTCGATTTTGTGTAATTTAGATGACAATTTATCCACCGCACGCTATAGATATTTTAATGTGTATTTGTAAAGAGATTTGTGAGTGAAAATAAAGGAAAGAACCCTTTCCAGAGAGAGATACAGGGAATTCTCCATATACTAACTCTCTCTCTCATCACTCTCTCTAATATCTGTATGCATGCATATATATATATATATATATATATATATATATATATATATATATATATATATATATAAACATATTTATATACACTGATATTCATTGAGTATAGTGAGGAATATTATTTTATATTTCAATCGATAAACACATGCCAGACGCATTTTTCATATCGCCAACATCTATAAAGCTTATACTCAAAGAATATAAGATCCTCACACATGCTGACGACGTAACCTAAGTTTTCATAAATTCGGTTCCATAATCCTGTTATCCTCCCCACACAAACGAAAAACACGCCAAGACACCTTTCTCTAACACAATCCAGATATCTTCCAATAGACTAGAGGTTATATAATAATAATCATAAAATTCAATCAATTTCACCCAATATGGCCGTCCTTACTAAATACCAACAATCTCACGACACACATGATTTTTTTCTATAATAAAAGCAATCATGGCAATAAAATTTACCGCAAACTTAATAACGTACATTCAGGACCGGATAGATAGATAGATAGATAGATAGATAGATAGATAGATAGATAGATAGATAGATAGAGATAGATAGATAGATAGATTATGAAAAGGCGGAGATAGATAGATAGATAGATAGATAGATAGATAGATAGATAGATAGATAGATAGATAGATTATGAAAAGGCGGAGATAGATAGATAGATAGATAGATAGATAGATTATGAAAAGGCGGAGATAGATAGATAGATAGATAGATAGATAGATAGATAGATTATGAAAAGGAGGAGATAGATAGATAGATAGATAGATAGATAGATAGATAGATAGATAGATTATGAAAAGGCGGAGATAGATAGATAGATAGATAGATAGATAGATAGATAGATAGATAGATAGATTATGAAAAGGCGGAGATAGATAGATAGATAGATAGATAGATAGATAGATAGATAGATAGATAGATAGATAGATAGATAGATAGATAGATTATGAAAAGGCGGAGATAGATAGATAGATAGATAGATAGATAGATAGATAGATAGATAGATAGATAGATAGATAGATAGATAGATAGATTATGAAAAGGCGGAGATAGATAGATAGATAGATAGATAGATAGATAGATAGATAGATAGATAGATTATGAAAAGGCGGAGATAGATAGATAGATAGATAGATAGATAGATAGATAGATAGATAGATAGATAGATAGATAGATAGATTATGAAAAGGCGGAGATAGATAGATAGATAGATAGATAGATAGATAGATAGATAGATAGATAGATAGATAGATTATGAAAAGGCGGAGATAGATAGATAGATAGATAGATAGATAGATAGATAGATAGATAGATAGATAGATAGATAGATTATGAAAAGGCGGAGATAGATAGATAGATAGATAGATAGATAGATAGATAGATAGATAGATAGATTATGAAAAGGCGGAGATAGATAGATAGATAGATAGATAGATAGATAGATAGATAGATAGATAGATAGATAGATAGATAGATAGATAGATAGATAGATTATGAAAAGGCGGAGATAGATAGATAGATAGATAGATAGATAGATAGATAGATAGATAGATAGATTATGAAAAGGCGGAGATAGATAGATAGATAGATAGATAGATAGATAGATAGATAGATAGATTATGAAAAGGCGGAGATAGATAGATAGATAGATAGATAGATAGATAGATAGATAGATAGATAGATAGATTATGAAAAGGCGGAGATAGATAGATAGATAGATAGATAGATAGATAGATAGATAGATAGATAGATAGATTATGAAAAGGCGGAGATAGATAGATAGATAGATAGATAGATAGATAGATAGATTATGAAAAGGCGGAGATAGATAGATAGATAGATAGATAGATAGATAGATAGATAGATAGATTATGAAAAGGCGGAGATAGATAGATAGATAGATAGATAGATAGATAGATAGATAGATAGATAGATAGATAGATAGATAGATAGATAGATAGATTATGAAAAGGCGGAGATAGATAGATAGATAGATAGATAGATAGATAGATAGATAGATAGATAGATAGATAGATTATGAAAAGGCGGAGATAGATAGATAGATAGATAGATAGATAGATAGATAGATAGATAGATAGATAGATAGATAGATAGATAGATTATGAAAAGGCGGAGATAGATAGATAGATAGATAGATAGATAGATAGATAGATAGATAGATAGATAGATAGATAGATGTATGCCCTTTTGGAGACCCTAGGCTAATAAAATTATGTACCCACCTCACAGATGGAGCTACCGTCTAACTCACCAGCATGCGTTTTGAATATTTTAACTTGTGATATATTTTAGCAATATTTACATAGCTTGAAGTAATTACAGATTCTTTAAATAAACTAGAATAGCTATCTTTTCTATGTCAATAAAAATATTCTTTAAGAAATAACACTATTTTACTATTTATTGCAGACCAAAATAATACAGATTTCAACACAACCGTAATAAAAAAAAAAAAAAAAAAAATCAGCATAATAAGAATAAAACAATCAAAATAAATATGAGTTTGTCATACAGTGTAACCCGGATATAAGAGACCCGTATATAAGAGAGATTATCTCTGGTCCCAAATTAGAGCCATAATTACCTAAACAAAATAGACAAAACCCGGATATAAGAGAAAGCTGGATATAAGAGACTTCTTCTCCGGCCCCGACAACTCTCTTATATCCGGGTTACACTGTATTGATATCACTTAAGTTTATGAAACTATTTAGAATTTATAATATTATTATAATATTTTTATTATACGAGATTATAATAAAAACATTTTACATCGTTACACAAAAGCTTTCATGTTTCGATACTATGATTGTACTTCTTCAGGCGATAGTTGGTAAATGGTAATATAAATAATATAATAATATTTTGCTCTACTTTGTATAAATTACTATAAAGTAATTTGTACACATTATTTATCATCTCTCAGTTGCGTCTCTGTCTTTAGGCAGAGTGCGCTCAGGGGCTTCTCTGTCAAAGGACAGAGGGGCAACTGAGGAAAATTATACTGAAAAGGTGCCCAGCCCTGGGGAACAGCTGCCCGAGGCCGCGCCCTCCCATTGCACCAGAGGGAGGGATCGGTGCTCGCACCGAGGCCAGCGCAACCGACGGTTGCAGGAGCTGTGGGAAATTTTTGTCCCTTGCCCACGTGTACGCGCTTGGGTCCCCACTTTAAAAAGACCTTGTGTCACATCGCGTCCTCGTGGGAGAACGAGTGAACACCGTATTGAGCATTTTTTAAAAATGTAAATGCCACGAACTGTGGATTTTTCCTCCATTTGTTCTTTCTCTTACTCGAATTTATAAAATCTAGAAATTTAAAATCACTGCTTTATAAAAGTTTATTCTTTGTTAACTAAAATCAAACATGTTTTCTATTTGAAACACAAACTAAAACATTCTTTTCCATGTTTTGCTTTCTGCAAAATCGAATCAATATGAGTTTGTCATATTGATATCATTTCAGTTTATGAAACTATTTAGAATTTATAATATCTAGAAAATTAAAACCACTGCTTTATAAACGTTGGAAGAGCCCTACGTTGCGGCTTATACTGGCTTAAAGGATATTCCGGCATGGTGTATATTTAATCCAGTCTACACACACACACACACTGATACTGTTAGAAGTTACTACATGCCTAACTAGAAATGGGGTACACACATACATAGCTTTCCCATTTCTTACCAATACCGTATTCTGGAATTAATCTCTCTCTCTCTCTCTCTCTCTCTCTCTCTCTCTTTCTCTCTAACACACACACACACATAAAGCCGATGAATAAATTGACGTCGAAATTACATAAAAATGAAAATAACACTGGTATCTCATTTTAACAGATATATTTACCAAAATTACACAAAAATATCTTCAAATACTAAAGAGTAAATTTATTCAATAAAATCGCCATTGACTTCAACCACGGCCTCCAGACGACTTCGGAATCTCTTGCATTTCTTCTGGAAGATCACCTTGTTTGATGGTGAATGCTGCCATAATCCTTGCCTTCAGTTCATCTTTGGTGTTACAAACATTTTTTGTCTCTCGCTCAACTACGCCCCACAGATAATAATCAAGGAGGGTTGCAGTCTGGGGAGTTATGTGGCCAAATGTAAAGGGTGATGTGGTCGCAGAAATTGTCTGGAAAGTATGACTGGGTTCTTTTTGCTTGTGTGATATGATGCAGAGTCCTGTTGTCAGACATAGGGTCTTCCAGTAGCCACCCTCTTGATCCAGGGCAGAACTACCTCTTTAAGGCACTTGATGTAAGCCTCTGTGTTGATTCTGAGGCCCTCACCACAAATTTGCGATTCTTTTATCATCAGAACGATCAGAACACACACACTCACACACACATACACTACAAGATAGACAAATAACGCACACTAGATTCTCCCCGAAACACACTAACGCCACAAGATGAGTTCTATATGACCAATGAAAGCCAACAACTTGCTCTTCTATAATTAATTTCCCACAAAATTCCTAAAATAAAAAGTGAAACATGCTAAATTTTCTTATTTATTCTTTATCCTTCTGTCGTATTCAATTCATATTTTCCTATTCATCTATCTATCTATCTATCTATATATATATATATATATATATATATATATATATATATATACCAAGTATATGATTGGTGTATACGGAATAAATTCCAATAAGCAACAATTACTATTCTTAAAAGAGTGCTCAATACATAGTAGAGCATTTTGAATAGCTATTATAACCTTACTTCGTTGTCAAGTTTTTTTAATTTTCCTATACTTGTGTTTTGATTGGTCATTCTAGCTTTTGTAACGACGTTTTCCCCTTGCGAAGGATCATTAATTAATTTGAAACTTTTAAAACCTTTTATTTTACATTCAACATCATCACTTGACAAGACACCAGAGGTGTTGAAACAAAATGGCTATTTTTGTAGTGATTTTATAACATATTTATGCTATAATTTTTAAATAAATAGTTATATATATATATATATATATATATATATATATATATATATATATATAATTTCCAATTCATAGATATTTGTTTTTGGTCAATACCCATAGAGCCGACTTGTAGTTTATATTGCAATTACGCTGTAGTAACATTAGTTACAGTTTCTGGAAGAAAGTGATGAACGGCTTCAACATGGCAAGTTGCCTCTCCAAGACTCGGTCGTGATGACATGTGATTTCTGACTAGATCCGTTCGGGGTAATTCGTGGTATAGTTTTCAGACACTTTCCAAATTTACAGCACGCTGGAATCGCTTACCCAGGCCGATAATATTAAGAAGACATCTCACAATTCGACCATAGTAGATTCGAACTCCGGATATCATGGTTGGAAAGCGAACGTCCTGACCACTAGATAGATAGATAGATAATTATTGAGATAGATAGATAGATAGATAGATAGATAGATAGATAGATAGATAGATAGATAGATAGATAGATAGATTGAGATATTCATAATGAAGATAGATAGATAGATAGATAGATAGATAGATAGATATTGAGATAGATAGATAGATAGATTGAGATATTCATAATGAAGATAGATAGATAGATAGATAGATAGATAGATAGATAGATAAAATGAACAGACATAAATTGAGATAGACATAATGAAGAGACAACGATAGAGAGATAAATATCTGAAGATGACATTGAAGCGTGAAACTGACAATCAATATGAAGTGTTGATTCTTATGTCCTCATTGCCCATATCTATAAACGCTCTATCCTGATAACGAGTCCCTTTTCGTCATTCCCTGTAACATTTTTTACACCCACATATTCACAGCATTAACAAGACATACGGGCGCACGTACTCACATGTACACACACACACACACATACACATTCTACTCAAGGTTTGAGCGTGATGACAAAGCCAATATAATACACATGAAACGTTCTGATAAGATCAATGTTTATTCCGAATCCACAATGATATATGTAATGTTATATGAATCCAATGACAATTGTATATGTTATGCTTTTCGTTTGTTATCAAGCCTCAGGCACTGAATCAAGGCGACTGTAAAACAAAGAAAATGACCTGCACGTTTTTAAGGAGATTGGATATTTATTCCTGCTCTCGTGCAACGTCAGCTAGTAGGTCCTTGGTCAGCGGAGAGAGATGATCCGTCTCTACGCATTGGGTCAGAACGAAACTGGCGGGTGGGCTCAGGGCATGAAATTCGTCTCTATTACGCTGTCCTTCAAAAAAAAAAGTAAAAGAAAAATGAAAAGTCATTAAAATATTTATAGAATGACTTGTTCATTTTTTTTTTTTTAATTGAATCGGGTGGCGTCTGTACAAGATTAATTGAATGGCGTCAGTAGAAGATTAACTTTCTGAAATAAAAGAATATGTTATATGATGGGTTATTTACTTATTGACTATCCGCTTCTATTTCTTGTTTAGTAATGTTGGTAAGGGCTTATAAATCTGTTATGGTCCGGTTCCTTGTACCACGGTGATAGTCTAAGGTAGAACCAATAAAGAAGAACTCGAACACAGGTATGGAATAACACAGATATGTTACAAACAGGAATATATACAGATAAGTAGAAGTGTTCGTATGAACAATCAGTTTTAGTAGAGAGAACAATGTAGTCTCGACCAGTATCACTATTCCAATGTCTTGCAGTAATTGTCTGAACGCGACTCTGTTTCGGACTGCCTCTGACTCGATTTGAACTACTGACTCGACTTGAACTACTGACTCCTCGCCTACTCCTGAGGCGCAGTATCTATTAAGTATGGCATAGTCCATTATTATTATTATGAGTAAGATCCCATAACAATATCAATGATCTGTTTGGGTTTGCACATCAATTTACTTCGGATATTGTATGGAGTCGTGGCAGCATCCCCAGAGGAAATTTCCTTTTCACCGTATATAGGCATGTAAGTATTTAATGAAATCCGGGCAAATGGTGTTGTCTATGTGAAAGGAATCGTTCTCTCCTTTCCAGAGATGAGGCTTGTTCTCTCCTTTCTAGAGTCGGGGCTCGTATACCTCTGATACCTTGTCCCGTTGTGCTTTGCGTGAGATCTACCTCAGCATTGAACTATAATATAATATTGTATGCGTTGCAGTGCAATTTATTGTTCATGCCTGTTTAATGGAAATATTGATTTCCTTTATGAACAGGCCGTTTAGTTTGACGCCCCTTTCTACGACAACGTAGTACAGGCTTGAATTCTCCTCCTCCGTTACACTTTCGTTTTTCCTCCATGACAGAACCACATTTATGGTATGGATCTGCTTGAACTGTATCCAGCAGGTTGGGTTCGCTTAAAAAGGTGACTTCTGTTTCCTTTGTCAGGATGGCTCTTGTATAAAACTCCTTCAGCAACATTTTGAAGTACACTGAAGTTCTGAAATATTTGTTAACTGGGTCAGGTTGGGAGGGGATTCTGGTTTAGGAGCTTCATTTGCTTCTTTTTATATGGGCAGGTCACGTGTTTAGAAAATGTGAAACAGATATAAATATCCATGTTAGACCTCACCTGACCTGATCCATGACCTCACCTGACCAGATGGCCCCGTGAGGCGAGGGGCACGGTAGACCTCCGCGCTGCACCTGAGTAGGCGACATGTTGAGGTAAACTTCACGCTATAGTAACATCGGATTAGATTCTGACAAAATGATAAGATAAGGAACTAATAGGAAACGTTTATAAACGTTCTTTATAAAATGGGAGTATTTTATTTTGCAAAAATATGAGTGTACATGTTTGGACAAGATGAATTGAGATTAAGTATTGATTAGAAACTTCAAAAAGACATCGATGTTCAATCCATTTATACAACCAAGTTCTATTATCAGTTTACATCTCGAAAAAAGGATGAAATTTCCTACTCAACTGTATTGCTGAGAAAGTCATTCCCAAACGCACTTATAAAGTAACCAATATCACAACAGATATCTTCTCCAAATACATCCACGACTTCCTCCTTCCATGTACAGAATAAGTCAGACACAACTCACAAATGACAAGGCTATATCAATAGGCCCAATGCTACGCAGGGAAAAAAAATCCCCGATCCAACTCCAGAGACGAGAGATTAAGATAAACTATTTTATGCAAAGACAACAAACAAATTAATGGCCTCAAACACAAGCTACACAGCGATAATAAAGATTTAAAATGATTTTTTTAAATGAACATTCATTTATTTTTATTTTTATTTTAATTTCAAGATAATAAATTAAATTTTAATATTTCCACGAAGCAAAATACTTTGCTGTATTTCAAAAACGAATTTAAATTGACTGGAATTATTTTTTAATCGCTAAAAATGGCTCATTTTAGCCATATTTAAAAATTTGCCGGTGCAACATAATCATCTTTTTATCTGTTTTAAAATGTAATTAATCTGATTTGAAACAAATATTACTTACATTTTAACCCGGAGGCGGGTGTTTTTATCCAGTGTTAACTACTATCCCGATAGAAATATGTTTGGGACTTTTTCCTAATGGGCACATATCTATAAAAATTACTTCAGCAATATAACGTGAGCGCCTTTTTATATATTTTTATAATATCATATATTTATATATTACTACCCAGTAATCTTAAAATTTTAGGAAAATATTCTAAGTAATCTATTATTTTATTGAATTTTAGTTATTTCGGCTTTAGATTTAATATAGTTACCGCTCTTTTTTTATGATAATGTCATGTATAGATGTCCATATTTACAAAAAACGACACGTTCATGTACACCCAAAACAAATGGAAATGCTTTTTAAAATACTGGAAGTCGCTGGATTGTAGCAAGTTTTTCCATTTATGAGAAGTAAATACAGTTTTTATTTAATAACAAGATCACTTAACCGGTACAATTTAATACAGAAATTTACAAGATTTAAAACTTTATAAATTATTCTAATTAAAATATTTTTAAAAATGAAAACAATTCTTTTAAAAATTCATTACTCATCAAAAAAAATTTTTTCTTAAGACAATAGTGTCTATAATATATCTTACATAAAAACAATTAAAAGCTTTCCTAATTAAATAACGTCTTAGTTTTATGGCATTTTTACTTTTCGATTTCCTTTTTTAGAAATAAGATTAATGGTTTAAATTCTCCAAAGACCTGTGCTTATAACTAACATAAACATTAATAGTTGGGGTTTTAAAATGAACGTGTGTTAACATATGCGCTATGGATTTTAGCATCACCAAACTAAAATAACCTTTTTGGCTGAAATAACCAAGTTTGAAAAAAATTTATTGATGTTGGGTAGCCTTCTTTTTATGTGAAGAGCCGCCAATGTTAATCGTTTTTATTTTAGTCTTTTTTCATGTAACTGGATTGGCAGTGTTGCGTTGTAGGCGATAATCTGATGTTAATTAAAATGAGTTATTTAAATTAATGTTACACGTTTTTATTCTTTTTCGTCTTTTATATTCGAAAGTGCTTCTGGTTTATAATATTTTTGCTTAACTTGATTTAAACCGCAACAGAAATAATATTAACTTATTTTCTGTTTTCAGATACACTCCAATTGCATAAAAGCTAAAAAAAGAATTAAAAAAATATAATCCATAGATATATATAAGTTCTGAAATCAGTAAACATAATCAGAGATTAAAAACAGTACTACTATAAACAGATTAAAATTCCACAACCTTGTGAGTACTAGCAACTGTGGTTACTAGCAACACTTTACCCAGCAAAAACAAGAACACTTTGCAAAAGTCTAATGTTGTATACCGATTCTCTTGTCCTTTGAAAGACTATGTCTCTGTCGATAACAAAATAAATTAACATCAGCATATTTGTCAGTAAAACATTTTTCTCCAGAAGAATGGCCTGATATCTCCCTGGGTAAAGTGTGATGTGTAAACATTAACCACAAATTCACCATATTCGTTTTAATTACCGTTCAGATTATAGTCGACATACTACCAATCCATTTACAAAAAAAAAAAAAAAAAAAAAAAAAAAACGATTAAAATTTTTTAAGGCTCTTCATAGCAAAAGACGGTAATAAAAAGACTGTATTTTACACGTTTATGATATACCATTCGTCCATGCATTGAACGTTGCTGCCATATCTGGTCTGGCGCTTCTGATATGTATTTAGAAACTCTTGGTAAAATACAAAGAAAAATATGTAATGTTACTGGTCCTGACTTAACATCTCGGCATCAGTCACTTTCCAACGGAGCTTCCCTATGCCATTTCTATAAATATTTTCCTAATAATTGTTCTAATGAACTTACCTACATGCTATCTAGACGTTATGAATTTAAATACAGAACTAGATTGGCAGCTAGGTCTCCTCATTTACACACGAAATTGCTAGATGTAACCGTAAGTTCTATGCTAACGGTTTCTTCTCTTGCATTTCTCGCTTCTGGAACTCTCTTTCGGTTTCTTGCTTACCAGTCAACTTTGATCTCCAAAAATTTAAAAGCAATGTCAATCATTATCTTCTGTCTTCTTAATTCCTGTTCTTTCATTGTTCGCTCTCCTAAATAGTAGTTTTATCATATTCTCTCACATTCAGTAGCCCCCTTGTTTCTTAGTGGCTTTATTGCCTTGCTTGGGGTGAATAGATTTTTCAAAGTTCTAAAATGATTTTCCAGTACAAAGGTGTATATACATTTAATCGTATATAAGAGGAAAGATCAATAGATTCAGTCTAACAGATTAAATTTGATCTGAAACTTTCACTGTATAATGTTTGAATTATGCGATTAAAGAATTGATAAAAAATTTGATTATGTTGAAAATAAATGTTTTTTGTTATTAGACTACGTACTTATTGATTTACATTTGCGCGCACACACAGACACACATATACATATATATATATATGTCATTACGCAAATATATATAATATGGATAGATTTTCCTTGACTTTAATGAAATTAATACCTGTGCCAAAAATCCATTTCGTATTAAATTCATTTTGCATCAACTTTATGCACTTTGAAAGAAGCCCAGATTGAGAAGACTCTGATGTAACAAAAGATTTTCGAGCAAAAAATAAAAAAGGGGATATTTTATTTTTAATCAATTCACCCCCAGCAAGGTGATAATACCATTAAGATGCAACGGGGAGTTTACTAAGAGTGAAATAGAATGAGATTAATTTAGAAGGAACTAAAAACTCAATCCTAAATGGGAAACAAGAAATAAAACCTGATCTACTCTTGTTCAAAAGATCGGAGAGAAGTTTGAACCGAACGATAGGCGAACCTATCTACTCCTATTTGTAGAAAAAACATTTTCAGTTGTTAGGTTTTACTGTAACTAGTCAACAGAAATGGAAGATTAATCTCTTATATGCATTTCATTTTATATCTACAGAAATTAAATAAAATATTAAAACAAGATATTCTGTACGCATCAATTTATTAACATTTTTCTCGTAGAAACAAACATTCAAACATTCAAAATATTTTGTCTTTCATTCAAATAACTTCACGCTATAAAATCTCACTAAAATTTCGCTTGATCATGAATAATTTAGAAAATGCTTTTTGAAATATAATTCACTGAAAAATTAAAACCAGATTAATTATTATTAAAATAATTTATATGGTTAATTATTGTTAAAATAATTTATATGGTTAATTATTGTTAAAATAATTTATATGGTTATTTATTGTTAAAATAATTTATATGGTTAATTATTGTTAAAATAATTTATATGGTTAACAATATTGCATTCAGTCGGACAATTAATAAATTTAAAAAATTATAAAATACAATTTTGCCCGGAAAGTTTTCTTACATTTGTTAAATTGCATTGATTAATTTTCGCATATAAAAAGAATATTTACGTGGAAATCAGTGTTATGGAAAACCTTTTGAATGTTTTCAGATTCTTTCATTCTTTATTTCTGTCATAGATTTTGTTCCTATAGAATGTCAGAGAATTAAAATATTATAAAAAGTGAGAACGAAACAAACTTATCAATAACAAATAATGACATAACATCAAAGAAATGTAATGTAGCGTTTGTTTCTGTTTCATGACGAAATTCTATCGCTTTTGCTCTATAGAGTTTACTTTATTTACAAGATCAAATAATATTGATTTGCGCAGGTATATTAATGTTAATAGTAATAATAAATTGAAATGATAATGACATAGAACTAATTTTCTATGATTTTTCACCACAAAAAATGTTCAAATTTCCTGTACAAATTTATGGTCGCTCAATGATGTCAAAAAAGTAGATTTTTAATCTAAATTTCCAAATTTCTAAAATGAATGATTAAAAAAAATTACATTAAAAATTCTTTCGTCTTTTATTTTAATAATAACACAAAAAAATATAATTTTAACGAAACAATTTGTTTTTATTTTGTACATTTTTTTATCGTGTATCCACTTTTTTAGCAAATTTCTAGAGGTACCTCCGATTAATCGGGAATCGTTAATTTTACTTATTTTAAAAGATAATTCCCAGGATACTTGAAACTAGATTCAAATTTTTTTTCTGGTGCCATTTTTGATGTCAAAACATTTAAAAATTGCAAAATAAAATATAAGATTCACTTTGGGCAAATATTTATTTTTCACTTAGACTGGTGGAAAAATAATAAAATTTTCAATTACTTTGACATTTTTATTGCAGCTAAAATGTTACAGAATTATAGTCATGTTTAAATAATTGAATTAACTTTTGTACAAAATGTTATGAAGAATGTATCAAGGCCACACAATATCGTTATACATGTTCTGCCAAAATTGACACTAAAAAACATTTCAGAAAGAGATTTAAAATGATTTTAATCATTATTTTATTTTATACATTAATTCATTTGTATATATATATATATATATATATATATATATATATATATATATACACGCATTCCAATGATGTTTTAAGAGTTTTTAAAAATATTGCTGTGGTCAGTTCAATTGAAAAATGATGACAGAAAATTTATAACACTTTAAAAATCTTGATCTGGCATCTTGGCTGCAGTCACTTTCCCACCACCGTAAATTAGCTTCCCTGTGCCTTTTCTATAAATACTTTCACAGTAATTGTTCTGATGAACTTTCCTCTATGGTATCTAGACTTTATGAATTTAAGCGCAGTAGTAGATTGGGGGAAATGTTTCATCGTTTTACACTTGAAATGGCTAGATGTAACTGTCAATTCTATGTTCTATGCTAACAGTTACTTCTCTCTCGCACTTCTCCCTTGTGGAACTCCATTCCGGATTCTTGCTTCCCAGTCAAGTTTGATCTTCAAAAAATTAAATGCAATGTCAATCATTATCTTGTCTTCTTATTCTTTTATTGTCCTCTCTCCGTAATAGTGTTTCGGGTTATTTCTCATAATCCTTGACACTCAGTAACACCCGTGCATTTTAGTAGTTTTATTGCTTTGCTTGAGATAAGATGATACTTTCTAAATATTTGCTGCAAATAAATCGGGTAATAAAAAATGATTTTATAAATTTCCATGCTCATCATATCAGCAAAATAAAATCCGGAATAATTATCTGATTCTATTTAAGAATATTTAGAACTTGTCGCTCTCAATATTTATATGATAAGGAGAAATACATTGAAAATACTTTTAAGCTCTTCCAATATACTCCATTTTTTTTCATATTTAATGCCAACAAGAAAGCTCATCAAATTTATAAAAACTAGGGAATAAAAGATATAAATAATCTTAATAAAACTAGACACATTACACTACCTATTAGCTCTGTCACAACTATCGTTAAAAATGATCTAAACTAAATATAAAATTGATTACATCCTCTTCTAAAACAATAATAAATTTAATTAATGCAATATAAAATAGGAATTAAATTCTGAAGAAATAAATTTACGCTCTAGCCTGAAATACATAGTAAAGACTTAATTTAAAGGAATTTGAACAAAAGTTTTTTATGAACACAAAAGAGATATTTTTCAAAACACAATACATTAGTCGATTCTCGTAATGAATCTGACCATAATTTCGACTTAAAAAAAGGGAGAAAGTCATTTACTAAGGTAAAATATATAGAAGGTGCACAGATTTCTGAATCTTTCACGGTACATTTGCTTCCAGGTTATCACAATATTTCAGCTTTCTTAATAAATATTCTGTTGTCTCTGTGTTCGGAAATTTAAAAAAAATAAATAATAAAAGTGATAAAAGCAAAATTAAAAGTGTTGGGAAACTAAATGAAATTGGCTGAGGTGTTGCGTGTAGACACGTCGGTTTAAAATTTGAAATTAAACATTTAGCATCCATATAATTATAACAGTTTCTATAATAATTGTAGTTGTGGTAGAGATATTGAAAAGAATTTATCTATGCTTAACATAAAATTGGTTACAACTATGTCTGAAACAATAAAACAATACTTAATTCAAAAAGAAATGTAAGCTAAAACTTGAAGGAGGAATTTACTCTATCACATGTAATGGCTTCCATAATTAATATATAGAAGAAACTAGCTGCTGACGGTAATGAGTTTGATGATAATTTCGATTTAAAAAAAATCCTGTTTAATTAAATGACGAGGGAGCAATTTACTAAGGTGAAAGTGTATAGGCTCATAAATTTAATATTCGTAAATGTATAGCTAAATTGAATGACCTCAGAAATTTCTATTCTCACCATAACAACCAGATAAAATCCGGAATAATCATCGGATTCTATTTAAGAGCGCTAAGAAATTGTAATCTTCAATATTTATATGATGAGAAGAAAAACATTGAAAATACTCAAGATAACCTAATTATTTCATATTTAACACGAAACACAAGGATCGTCAAATATTTAAAATAAGTGGATGAAGCATTGAAGCAAATCCATAGAATCGAGATATATACACTACAGTTCAAAAGTTTGAAGCCACCCCCAGAATTAGTACGGGGTGAACTTGACAGAAGAGTAAAAAAATAAATAAATGAAAAACAGCTTTTAATGTCATTGAAAAAAGAATAGGATCAATTATCAAACTTATATATTGAGAAACTTTTGCAGCGAATGACAAAAATTTGTGCTGCAGTAATCAAGGCCAAAGAAGGTTATTTTGACGAGAGCAAAATTTAATCATAATTTTTTTTTGTCATAATAAAATTATTAATATAAAATCATTTCTCACTTTTTAACCATGTATAATAATTTTCTCTTATTTAAAGTACAAAACAACTACTTTTGGAGCCAATTTAAAAAATATACAAAGGACTAACTCAAACTTTCGAACTGTACTGTATATAGGTAAGTAAACTAATATATCTCTGTTTTTATTCTTTTTATTCATTTATTTTCCTAATATATATATATATATGTATATATATATATATATATATATATATATACACATACATATATATATATATATATATATATATATATATATATATATATATATATATATATATATATCAAAATGAACATTGAAGTCAACACTCAGAGGTGACAGGCTGTTTCATGCTGGACGCAATCATCAGGCAACCTTATTTATATTTACATACGCTCTATCTCTGATATTGAGCACTTTATCTCATAAATATAGCACGCCTTAAAATATTTCTTCATATATATATATATATATATATATATATGAAGAAATATAGTTTATATAGTATATATATATATATATATATATATATATATATATATATATATATATAGGGAGAGACAGGACATAGAGATCAACACTGCATGGTAACTGTCAGTTTCACGTTTCAATGCGATCTTCAGTGTATGTCTATAACTATAAACAGTCTTTCTTTGATACAGAGCAAATCTTCTGCTAAAAATCATTACCTCCACAGATTCAATATACCTAAGTTTCAAGATGAAACTTTAAAGATGCATTGACCTAGCAATCCGTCGATGAATGTCATGATCCTTGTTTTTTTAAAACTATAAACTGTATTATGTCTTCCTTAAATACGCAAGGATGTTCGACTGTACATTCAGTCATCTTCAGACATGGAAATTATGTTGTTTTTGGTAAAATTCAGGTAGCATCCGAGACGAAAATGCCTGAAGATGACTGAATGTATAGTCGAAAGTACTTGCGTCCTTATGGAAGACCTAATACAGCTTATAATTTTTTAAAAAAACAAGAATCATAACATTCATCGAGTGATTGGTAGGTTAATGCATCTTTCAAATTTTCTTTATACATACATACATACATACATACATACATATATATATATATATATATATATATATATATATATATATATATGTAGATAGATAGATAGATAGATAGATAGATAGATAGATAGATAGATAGATAGATAAGTTTTAAGGTATCCTATAGTTATGAGGTAAAAGTGCTTAATATCCGGAGTAGAACGTATGTAAATATAGACACAGAGGTCAACACGGGATGGCGATAGTTCGTTTCATAGTTGAGCGCAATCTTCAGGCCATTCCTACCAAAAATGACCAAATATCAGAACTAGGTGTAGTTGAGAATTCTTCAGCATCTCACATATGGCTGTTTGTACTATCCGTGTCTTTATGTAAATCAACGCTTCATGTTAAAACTAATAGATCTGTTAAAAAAAAAACAAAAAAACAACTCATATCTTAGCTAAGATGGTGAAACCAGTTGGCACACTGCAAAGGATCTTTTACAAAGTCATGCGCTTTCAATCGTCCCTTCCTGTTTTCCTTTCTTTCTTTTATTTGGTTAACTTTGTAAGTGTAATGCATTTTTTTTTCACAAAAGTTTAATTATTTTTTTATTATGCATCATAAAAACCAATGCGAATCTTTCTAAATGGCTATAGCATTCTGGAACAAAGTAACTTGGATGTTGTTTAAAGTTTATATCTAAAGTCTTTGTGGACTGACTGTGAAGTTGGGTAAACTGGTGCGTTGGGAGTCTTTGGAGGAGGAGATAAAGCTTTTCAAAAAGACCTTTAGTTGATAGTCACCTTTGCGAAACCCCGGGGCTTGTAGAAGGTTTAGAGAGTGGAGGCGAAGTACTAAGCTTTGAAACTTTGTTGATATTGGCAGGAAGAACGCCAAGAGGAACAGAAACGCAAAGATATGACGAATTGGTTGGATAGAGGGAAAATTCTTTGAAAAGAATCAACCTGGACGATAATGAAGAATACACGCACAAACACACACGATAGCTGACTTGTAGGCACACACTCATGCACACAACACATACACACACACACGCACACACACACGCGCGCACGCGCACACGCACGCACACACACACACATATATATATATATATATATATGTTACAATGAATTATTCATACAAAAAGTAAATTAGTAAAGTTAATGATATAAAATGGCGAAATCCCTTCACTAAGAAAATTTGAAAGATGCATTAACCTACCAATCACTCGATGAATGTTATGATTCTTGTTTTTTTTTTTAAATTATAAGCTGTATTAGGTCTTCCATAAGGACGCAAGTACTTTCGACTATACATTCAGTCATCTTCAGGCATTTTCGTCTTGAATGCTACCTGAATTTTACCAAAAACAAAATAATTTCCATGCTTGAAGATGACTGAATGTACAATTGGATAATTTTGCTGTTACACCCGGTATATATAACGAAACGCAATCGTACTTAGTAAATCTCGACTATGATAAAGTTGTTAATTAAAGGTGCTCAATACATCATAGAACCTATAGAACGCAAATAAAGAATAAAAAAATAAAACGATGGCAACTCAAGTTTCACCCTCAAAATTGACTGATCGTCAGGTCAGGTTCACTTGGCCCTACGATCCTTTACTTTTGAGGATGAAACGTGAGTTACCTCAGTTTCATTTTTTATTGTTCATTTATACCCTAGCAACCTTCATTATCCCTGCCATTCTCCCACTGGTTATCTTAGTCTTCAAGTTCATGAGCGAGGTTTTGGACCGATACGATGTTTCTGATCCAAGGGGGAGTTC
>OZ010588.1:10608971-10691471 GCA_963932145.1 Acanthosepion lycidas
AGCAGTTTGGTGCTTAAGTCTTGGGTGGGAAAAAAGAGTGCCTAAGGTTATATATTCTATGTTTCCATTCCACGTAAAAATCCCAATATAAACATGGTGGTTTGATCTATTTTCTTTGGGGTAAATGGTAGCTTGATAAATAACATTAGATGCTCTACATTTTCCCTCGACTGGGCAAAGGTTGCTATTTCTAGAACTACAAGAGGGGCCCATACTAGAATTTGTTAAGAACATATTCGTTGTGGGAGTCAATTATTTTAAACATGTTGTTTGTACATGAATAATTTATTTTAATAGTATTTTTTATTAAAGATTTTACTTAAAGGGTTGTTATTCTAAAAATGTCTGTTTATAAGTTTCGGGAAAACCTGTCCAATATTAATTCTGGATAACTTACAGAAGGTGGGATTGAGCCATATAATATTTCTTTTTCAATTTTGTGCCTATTACTACTCTTACCCTCGCCATTGTTATTTATGGGGTTTAAGAAAGATAGTTTATTAACAAATCCACTTTTTTGTTGAGATTTTTCGTACAGTACCTTGTTCTTATTAGATGACAGTTTATTATATCTAGAACAAACAGTAATGGGTATCTGATCCAAAATAGTATATAGGTGGTTAGAGTCAATGTTAATATAGTTAGGAGTTTCATGCTCCTTATGGTAAGTCTTAAATGTATTAGTATTCAGATTAAGTGTGATGTATAGATAATCAACTATTTTTATATTGGAAATTATCTCTATCTTAAACACCTGTAGCTTAAATGCTCTTTTGATTTTTTGATTCGTTAATGACTGAACTCCGTTCCATATATATATATATATATATATATATATATATATATATATATATATATATGTATATATATATATATATATTTAAGTTATAAGGAACTTGGTAAACCGAATTGGTAAATCCAAAGAGGATGAAATCCTGAGAGCTCAATGTGAGGACAGAGCTAATATGTAATGAAAAACAAACCACTAAGGTACCATTACGATAATTTATTTCACCTAAAAAAATGAATTAGGTGAAATAAATTATCGTAATGGTACCTTAAAGGGGTTTGTTTTTCATTACATATATATATATATATATATATATATATATATATATATATATATATATATATGTTAATCATTTCACCTGAAGCAAGGCAATAAAGCAACTAAGATGCAAAAGGTTAATGGGTGTTAGAGAATATGAGAAAAAATATACCATTGAGGAGAAAGGACAATAAAAGAACAACATCTGCAACTGTTTAGGTACCATTGTAGTCGTTGCTATTATTGTTACATGTTATTGCATTTAGCTAATGCTCAATTTTATTGTATTTGGTTAGATGTTCCAGTTTATTATATTATTGTCAATGTAATTTTTAATCCTTTCACCTCAAGCAAGGAAATAAAGCCACTAAGAAGCAAAGGGGTTACTGAGTGGGAAAGAATAAGAAAAAGAAAAATATTAAGGAGCTAAAATAAAAAAAATAAAAGAATAAAGAACATGAATTAAGAACACAAAAGATAACGATTGATATTGTATTTAAATTTTTGAAGATCAAAGTTGACTCGAGAAATGCAAGAGAAAAAACTTAGCACAGAACGGACAATTACATCTGGCCATTTTGACTGCAATGAAGAGAGACCTGGGATCCTTGAATAAAAACTAAAAGTTAATTTCATACACGAAGGAAAAATGGACGGACACATATCCTAATTGTAACGTAACTGCTCCATTCGACTGCATACTGTCCTCTTTATTCTCATAATTTTAAATGTCTACCACCTCTACTTTCTCTATGCTTATCAGGCATTCATCGTAAAAATTTTAAAAATAAGCCTCTGTCTTGTATTGGTTGAACATTAGTATAAAAAAGTTAGGTTTCATCATCAAAAAGATAATTCATTTTACGACATACATTGTTGTGTTATTTTATGTATTGTTGAGTCACTAAGAGAAGATAAAAACTCATTTCTCAATAGTGATATTCATTAATTAGCCTCGTTAGCCATTAGCCCAGTGTTTCCCAACTTGGGCGCTAGCACTATCCCCCCCACCCCCCGCTTGTGAGCTCTGTTATGTTGAAAGTGGGCACTGGGAGCTTTTGTTTCATTTGGGGGAGTTGAACCTACTCGGGGGAGGGGCATTTATCCATTTTTTTTTCTGAAAGGTATGTAAAGCTGTGCAAGTTATCAAACTTTTCTTCATTGTTTTTCCAACTTTTCATATGGCTGAATATGGTTTCAATTCAGTAAACCAGCTTCATACTAAACAAAGAAACCGCCTGCAGATTACAAAACGAGGAGATTACTTTTAAGCAGAATGGAATCTAAAGTAAGAACCTTTACCAGTAACCATCAAAGTCAACCATCGCATTGAAAACATTGAGATAAGCTATGAAATAAAAGTTCTTTTTAACATTTTCATCATTGACATTTATAATAGAAATGAAAACAATATTAAAATTATTAAGTGCTTGCTATGAAAGATGAATTCAGTATAATATTAGGAATTTAATTTGAGAGCTGCTAAAAATCTGGTGTCAGCCATAAATAAAGACTGGTGTGGAGGTACAGGGACTACGCCTATTGCCTTCGTCTATTGCCTACGCCTATTGCCTACCACTACGACGAGGATCAGTCCATTACGGTTACTTGCTAGATTGTCCTATTCGGTTACAGTAGTCCAAAACCACTTTGCTACTTCGAACAAATATATCCCTTTCCGGGACATGTCAAGTATTATATTAAAAAAATTAATTTGACAGGAGTGGGTCGTTAACAAAAATGTTTGTGTCCAAAGGTTTGTGTTGGTTGAAAAAAAAAGGTTGGGAAACACTGCAGTAGCCGATGTCGGGTACCTCGAATGGCCAATGTCCATATTCAGTAACATTAAGCCCATAAAAAATTATTTCTTATTACATAAGCTTCAAAAGTGTCTACCTGCCTAACGAGTGCAATATACAAGTCTACTTTAGAATTTATTGTACGATCTTGTCTAGTGAACAAATTTAAAAATGGAGACTGTGTACGATGTCAGGTAAAAGTGAATTTAGTAATTCTCAGTCGATACATGTCTGACGAGGCAGATAATTTCCCGCAGTATGTTGCCATTTCTTTCTACGGTAGACCAGTTGCCATCCAAGGCTAGAGAACCCAATCTGTCCTGCTATTTACCTATAGCTGGGGGGATTCATACTTTTCCCAAGGTTCACTGCTCTAAATTGATAGAAGAGGCTTTCAACTGGAAATGTCACTCCAAGATGAATTGGCCAAATGATAGCTGGGGAGTATTGATGAGTATTGATGAGGAATTGAAGACTTATGCTAAGACTAGTCCACTTAAAACGTACCAGAGACTCGCAAAAGGTTTAACACGCGCCAGAAAACAAAACTACATCTGTAGCTGCACACAAGGAAAATTAAACAAAAAGAAAATTATTGCAAATTATTTTGTTGTCAGTTAATTATAAAATATTTAAAATTAATAAATTTATTATTTAACAAAATGGTTAAAAGATAATTTAACAATAAGATTGAATAATATTGAAATTGTAGTAGTAGTAATATTTCTAAAACTATATATAATCTCTTACCGTTTCATTGATCAAGACCAATGTTAAGACAAGGTGGTAAAGGCATACATTTGTGTTTACACAAATGTTGATGTTGAATCTTTTGATGTTTGATGTTTACTCAACATCTACAATGTTTATATTTTCTTGACATTGATAATAATCTCCTGAGAAGATGAGTAAATCCACACAGTAGGCTTTTTTAATCTTGAGTAAACGGGATGCCAGGGATTTTGTTAATGTCCATTCATGATTCCATTGGTCATTATCAGAATCAAAATTGGTATTAAATTGACATTTCCACTGGAACCTTGCCAAAAGCACTGAAATGATTTGGTGATCCAAAAAAAGGGTAGAACTTTTACTGACCCTAGAAATGATGATGATGATACTGAGGAAGGTGCTGGCGATTAGACTAAAATTGATGTCACTCAGTGACTAGGCATTTGGTGTGACTATGCAAAAGGGTGAAAATCTTTGATTTCTGTTTACGAAAATCTCTTATCAGGTTATCTCTTGAAACCTGGAGTAATAAAGATATGCATTTGTGTTTACACAAATGTTGATGTTGAGTCTTTTAATCTTTGTGGTTTCCTCAACATCTACAATGTTTATATTTTCTTGATATTTTGTTAATGTTCTTTTTGAAATATTGTTTAATATTGTCAAATACTGTGTTTTACTTTACTTTTTCTTAAATCAAACTCATCTCTTAACTATTATTATTATTATTATTATTATTATTATTATTATTATTATTATTATTATTATTCCACTTGATTTCTGTTGTCTACTCATTCCCTTCCGGGTACCAACCAGAGATCTAAGGTAAGACATGGCATCATAACATTTTTCACTGAACATTTTTGTAAAAAATAAAACAACCTAAAAATACACACATTTTGCAAAGCCCTTCATAGAATGTGAGCTGTACTTGTGAGAATAACTTTTTGTATTTCTTTAAGGCATCGGTTGCCAGGGATCCTTTCAGTGAGTCTATCAGAAGTTTTTTTTCCAATCAAACACAGAGCCCCAACCATAAGTGCAATTAGTGATGTTCTCATATGCCACATTTTTTTAGATTTCCACTTCAAGATCCTTTTATTTTGATTTTTTAACATATTATTATTATTATTATTTATTTATTTATTTATTATTATTATTATCTTTATTTTATTTCCCTTGATTTCTGATATGTACTCATTTCTTTCCGGGTCGCGCCCAGGGACCTAAGATTAGAAATGGCATCATGACATTTTCCACTGGAAAAAAAATGACATAGACAAAGCCCTTCGTAAGGTGTGTTTTGTACTCGTGAGAACAATTTTTTGTATTTCTTTAAGGCATGAGCTTCAATTAGTCTACTGGAATCTTTTCCAACCAACCCGTGGGCTCCAACTACAACGGGGATTGTTGATGTTCTCATGTGATACATTTTTGAGATTTCGATTTCAAGGTCCTTGTATTTTGATAACTTTTTGAAGCTCTTCGAAGATACATTGCAGTCTGCAGGTGCTGCCATATCAATAAGAAGGCACCCTTTTGTGTGCGATCTCTAATAACAATGTCTGGGCGGTTAACTTTGATTGTTCTGTTAGTGTGTATTGTGTAGTCCCATAAAATTGTAACAGGTCTTATCTCCTTAGCCGGGTCTGGATGCTGTTCATACCACTTTCTTTCAGTTTCCTTCGCATAGAAGTTACAGATTTTCCAGTACAGATATTGGCCAACTCTGTCATGCCGGGTTTTATATTCAGTGGGTGCCAATATCATGAATCCTGATACAAGATGATCGATTGTTTCTGGGTAATTATCACAGAACCTGCATTTTGAGCTAACACTATATTTAAGTATGTGTGCTTGAAAATTTCGGGTTAACAAGCACTGATCTTGTGCAGCAAAGATAAAACCTTCCTTTTCAGCTTTTAACCCTGCACTACGTAGCCACTGATGGGTACGGGTTTTGTCTACGTCAGCTTGTTTGGTATGGGCAGAGTATTGACCATGAAGCAGTTTATCTTGCCATTGCTTCTGTATCTGGTCGGTTACATTTGTTTTCTTTTTTATGTATTTTGCAGCTTCAATCGGTGTATTGTGCGTTACTTGCATTTCTGCATCCATTTGAAACTCCATTTTGAACTTGTTAGCTTCTTTTATTAGGGAATAAAGGCGCTTACTACTTTGATGTTCTTTGACACATACCATCATCCAGTCTTCTGTAGTTTCCAGGTATCTTTGAAGGCCAATTGTTGTAGTTTTGTAGGACAGTTCTAGTTGAACTAATCTTCTGCCTCCTTCGGATCTGGGCACATACAGACGATAAACATCAGCTTTGGGATGATGCATGCGGTAGCAAGTGAGAAGCTTTCTCGTTTTGGCGTCCATTCGCTTAATTTCAGCTATGGTCCAGTTAAAGATGTTAAAGCTGTATTGCACCACAGGGAAAGCCAAGGTGTTCATGGCTGATATTCTGTTTTTTGAGTTTAGCTCGGTATTTAGTACCAGACGCACACGGCTGTAGTACTCCTTTCTTATCTTCTCCTTCATTTGGGGCTGTTGTATACCATCTCCTTCGCTAATTCCTAGGTACTTATAAGCTTCATTTTGTTCCAGTTCCCTAATCTTTGTGACAGTCGAAATCTATTAAGGTTGTTTCTATAATTCTCCCTTTCTTGCATATTACTTTTGCACATTTATCTAATCCGAAGTCCAAACCTATGTCGTCACTGAAGCATTTTACAATATTGAAGAGGCCTTTCAACTCATTGTCGTTTTTGGCAAAGAGTGTGAGATCATCCATGTAGAGTGGGTGATTGAACATTTTTTGTCTAGTTTGTAACCATAGCTACTGTTGTTCAGTTCATGCGTAAAGGGGATTAAGGACAAACAAAACAGAAGGGGCGAGAGGGAGTCTCCTTGAAAGATTTCACATCGGATATTCAGACGGTTGGAGATGGCAGTGTGGTCTTCCACATTCCCATGCTGTGCTTAAGGAAATTTACTACCACAGGGCAAACTTTGTACATTTCCAAAGTCTTAATGATCCAAGAGTGTGGCACACTATCAAAGGCTTTACGATAATTAATCCACGCTGCACTAAGATTTCTAAAACGTCTCCTGCAATTTTCCAGGATCATTTTGTTTATCAGTAGTTGATCTTTGCAGCCATATAAACCTCTCCTGCATACCCTCTGTTTCAGTGGAAGAATGCTGTTTGCTTCTAAAAAGGAGTAAGTACGGTTAGTCAGGACAGACGTGATCAACTTATACTTGACACATGTTATTGACCTGTAATTTTTCGGATCATCTGTTTCACTCGTTTTTGACATGAGATATGTAAAGCCTTCAGTGATCCAATCCGGGATTTCATCAGTATTAATTACAAGCGTTGATAGAGATTTTTCAAGGGATTTATGGATTGATGAGAGATGATAAAGCTAGAAATTGGGCATCTTGTCATTTCCTGGGGATTTCCATTTTTGGGATTTATGTGATTTCGTTAGAGCTTGCCTAACATTATCTGTGGTTAGATTTTGCTATTCTTGCAGATGTGTATCCAGCATTCGTTTTTCTTCACGTTGGGTCCATTCTGCATTTGGGTTATATTCCTTTGGCCTGTTCCAAATATTCTCCCAAAATATCTGCATATTATCAATAGATGGTGGCGTTTCGACATGTATAGGTGCATTTCCAATTTCCCTTGCTTTGCCGATAGAACCTGCATTGTTTTTCGTAACCTCTTCTTCTCTGTACCTTTAACTGAAGTTTTTGCTTCAGCATTTCCTTGGTTGGTGTAATTTCAATTAGGGATTTGATTTTATATTTCCGCTTGATCTTCTTGCGTTTGCGTGTGGAAACATTTGGGTTTCTAGTGAGCTCATCTAATATAGAAAGCTCACACCTGATTTCCTTTCTTTCTCGCATCAGTTTTGCTTTCCAACCTGGCTCTCTATGTCTTCTTTTTTTTTTTTTCATTGTCTTGACCCCAATTTTCCCAGTAGCTGCTAAAGCTGCTGCGTATATGATGTTGTTAACTTTTGTGATGTTTCTCGGTGGTTTATCTGTTAACAGTATTTTCAGAGCAGCGTTGTATATTTGCACAATGTGCTTATTAGCCTCTGTCTGACAACTGTGTGAGGCTTACTCTGCTGAGAACTTCAATGACGTTGTTTTTCGCTTCGGTGATTTCTGCGATGTGGTTTTCAAGGAAATCCAACTTAATGTAGTTGGAGTCACCTTCAGTGACATCGTCTGGATAACAACAGGCTATGTCAAAGGTAGATTCTTCGACTTTATTTCCCGGGCGGGGGGTATTTCGTATTTCATTTGTTTTTGTTTTTACCTCATCCTCTGCCATATTTCTACTTTCATCTCTTTACAGTTTCATTGATAGGTTATATTATTTTGTCTTATATCTAATTTTATCTTATCTATTTCTGCATTTGAGAGTCTTTTGTTTCGCACAATGTCTCTGCGGACATTGACGAACATGTTTCGGTCGATGTTAGGTCTTATATCCATTCCTACCGTATTTCTCCATATTTGGTATGTTTGATTCGTAATGTTCTTCGCTGGGGTTTCGAGGGCAGTGAAGAATGATGTCATGACTTGTTGATATTCTTCGCGAGACCATTTCGTTTTCTTTTTATTAATTGATTTGGCATTGAGTCACTTGGTCCAAGGTTGGAAATATTCCGAGTTTGTTAACCTAGTGTCTCTTCGTTTTTGGAAGAGTTTGTTCTAGTGGCAGATTTTTCGGCACCAGACTGGTTCCTCTTTGGGGTACGCGGTCCTTGTTGACCCGGGTGACGAACGATCCGGTATGAAGTTTTATTCGTATTCATTGAGATTCGTAGGAATTTGCGTTTTAACCTTGACTGCCAAGGAATGATTATGTTCAAGGACGAAACTCAAAGACCTGAGAGCACGTCCAAACAATGAAATCCGCAGTAAAAAAAGTTCGCAATTGAGTATTGTAATAAGTGAGGTACCATATGTGTATAGATATGGCACTGACTATGCTAAGAGTATTAACTTAGTACAAGTCGGAGCGACCACTGCCAGGTGGAATATCAGACTTTATTAATGAGGGATATTCCACTTAAAAAAAAGGGAAAAAAATGCAATCAATATGATCCCTACCCATACGAATATACACACATGTACATAAATATTCACATACATGCATATATACACGCACTTTCAAGCATACATTATGCCGACGAGGGAAGAAAGATGGATTGAAGGTTCCATTTTAGGTGTGGGATAGGAAAGAGAGATTAAATTTAAAAAAAAAAATTGAAAATAAAACAATTTAAAAGATTAAATAAAGTCAAAGAGACTTAGAATGAAGTCAAATAAAAGGAAAATTTCAGTTTAAAAATGGTATAAATTTTACGATTCCTTACATTGTGAAAGGGTCTCACAAGTGTCTTTTCAATGTTCAACTTTCCGACGCCAATGAGTGATGCTTATCTAGTTTTATAGGGGTAGACCATCCACCCTACTACATTTTGGTGGAAAAGTTATCAAAGAGTTCATTAGACAAAGGGTGGGAGAAATATTATTATTATTATTATTATTATTATTATTATTATTATTATTAACAACAATGATAATAATACAAAAATAAATAACTCCATACGTAATACTTTATCAATGCAAAAATTTATCTTGATGAAGTCCATCAGAGGACGAAACGCGTTGGTAAAGAATATCTTTCCTTTCGTCTTTATTCATATTGTCTTTTTACAGATATATTTTATTTATATCTGAATCGACATTTTTATACTAGAATTATTGTACGAAAAGAATTCTGAAATTGTGATTGGTCCGGCATTTAGTGTAAGATTTGAATAAATATATACAATTAAAAACTATGACATCTCAATATAATTATTTACATTTTCAACAAGGGTATAAAGCAAAGGGTCAATAGTTATTTCGTCTTCATTTTAATTTTCGTTTCATATTCAAAAAATGTTCAACATAAACAAGAAAATGCATGATAAAGATTTTGTTATTCTATAAATACAATTACAAAATTACTTAAATAAATGAAGTCGTCACTTTTTTTAATGACACGGATAAACAAGTTAAGGTAATTAAAAGATAATTCACCAGTTTAATTATTGATATTTTTATTAATTAACAGACAGAAGATGTAGAGCGATATCAAAATCAATTCCTAGTTCTTTCACCACGCTTGAAATTGTTTAGTCATCCACAATCAAGAGAGCCTCTTTTCGTTAAAGACAATTTTCTACTCATATCTACTTTTTCGTATCCTTTACACACATCTCACAAAGGGTAGTAGCAATTCTTTTTTTTTATTTTTTGTTGCACTGTTTAAATTCCCCGAACTTCTAAACAGCATCTTCTATATATTTACCTTTAACTACACATGTAGAACTCTAAATAATACATTTCTTACTATAAACATTTTGTAATTTGCTAGTAAAAAATAATATTTTGCTAAGTGGTTGTTTTTGCCCATTTTTAATTTATTTTTATTATTTTATTTTTAGATTATTTTTATTTTTAATTTATTTAAATTATTTTATTTATTTATACATGTATTTTTATTTATTTAATTTATTTAAATTGTTTTTATTTTTTACTTTTTTATTTAAATAAGTTTTAATTTTTTTATTCATTTATTATTTTAATTATTTTTAATATTTTTATCCTTTTCTCGAAACATACTGCTTTTTATTATTTTGGTAACAACCCGATCAAATCACAGAAATTTGAATGTATAAGACGCATTTTCCAAGTGCTTATTCGCGAGGAAGAAAGCATTGCCTCGATCTTAAAATTTGAATGGAACTTATTCTTCGATCAGAACACTTCTATGGATATAATTGTCGTCGAAAGAAATCATTGTTTAGATTTGCACTAATATTTATTGTGTCGCTGGTTTTTTAAGTCAACATTTATTATTTATTCTTTGGTTACAGCATTTATAAATATCACTTATTAAGAGATAACAAAAATTTCATGAAATTAAGTGGAGGGTAACATATTTTAAAAAAAAATATTTTTTACCAAAATTTTCAAAAAGAAGACATTTTAAAAAATAATTTCATTCATTGGTGAGTCCTGAAAATTTCATTCAAATCGGGTAATTACTTGATTTTTACAAGAATTTCAAAATCAATGTGTTTTCAACGGAAAAAAGCGCAAAAAAAAACCTGTTATTTTCATGTCACCGCGATGACGTAAACAAAAGAAAACTTTAACCAAAATTTTGAACGTGTTCGAAAGGATTAAAAAATTTCAAAAAATAATTAAAAAATACTTAGGTCTTTCATCTTAATAATAACATAAACATTTTGACGATAAAACTTTATTTTCGTTAAGTTTGTGGCCTTTTTCATTACGTTATCTGTTTTTCCGCGAAAAACCGGAGAAGCCTAAATAATATAATCCAAATAACAGCGCTATCACTTGTATTTATTAATCTTTAATAAAGCATTGTTAACTATAATTCATTTTTCACTTATGTTTCTTTCATTCGTAACAGGACAAAAACCCAACGGGCAAAACCCAACGTGCAAAACCCAACGGGCAAAACCCAACGGGCAAAACCCAACGGATAAAATTCCAGCCACTTATCCAAAAAGTGGACAAAATTTCAGTCTCACAAAAAAAAAAAAAAAAAAAAAAAAAAAACAGTTTCATATATACAAAGAAATAAATTTAACATAAAAAAAATTCAAAGAACGTTTAATTTGAATTTAATTCGTGCTTTTCTTCGTTTGGTTTTTGTTATGCATCCTTTTCGCCTTATTCCAAGTTTTTTAAGATAAATCTCAGAATATTATTTTACGGTAATTACTAATCAGCACCGATCAAAAAGTTTATTCTTCGTTTTCGGACCCATGCTGTTTACTAACGTAATAATATGAATTTGACAGTAACGATAATAAGCTATAGAAAATCAAATGAAATAAAACTCAGTAAATATTGAATATTACTTAACAATGTTTCATCAGAGAAATTCAGTCATGAAGGATAAAAGCAAAAGAAATAAGATGAATATAAAACAAATAACAAATATTAAAAAATTATTCATTATACTTCACTTAAGATGTTAAAATAATATTATATCTGTTACTAATAGTTCAAAAACAAGAGAAATGAGATGAGAGTAATACTAGTGAAAAATGAATATAAAATGAAAACGCTACATCTAAAAAATTCAGAAAAATTAAGATCATTATTATTATTATTGGTTTAAAAGCAAGAAAAATAAGATGAAAGAAATACTAGTGAAAAGTGAATAATAATTAACAATGATTTATGTAAGAAATTCAGACAACTTAAGATTATTCTTAATTCATTTAAAAGCAAGAGGAATAAAATAAAAGAAATACTACTGAAAATTGGCTAATAAGTAACAATGATTTATGTAAGAAATTCAGACAACTTAACATTATTACTAATTGGTTTAAAAGCAAGAATAATAAGATGTAAGAAAGATTAGTGAAAATTGGCTAATAAGTAACAATGATTTATGTAAGAAATTCAGACAACTTAAGATTATTACTAATTTGTTTAAAAGCAAGAAAAATAAGATGAAAGAAATTTAAGTGAAAAATGAATAATAATTAACAATGATTTATGTAAGAAATTCAAAGAACTTAAGAAAATTACTAATTGATTTAAAAGCAAGAGAAATAAGATGAAAGAAATACTAATGAAAAAGGAATAATAATTAACAATATAAGAAATCCAGACAACTTATGATTATTACTAATTGATTAAAAAGCAAGAAATAGAAGTTGAAAGAAATACTAGAGAAAAATTAATAATAACTAAGAATAATTTATGTAAGAAATTCAGACAACGTCATATTATTAATAAATAATTTAAAACCAAGAGAAATAAAATGAAAGAAATACTAGTAAAAAATGAATAATAATTAACAATGATTTATGTAAGAATTTCAGACTAATTTAGTTTATCACTAATTGATTTAAAAGCAAGAGAAATAAGATGAAACAGAATACTAATGAAAAATGAATAATAATTAACAATGATTTATGTAAGAATTTCAGACATATTAAGATTATTATTGATTCATTTAAAAGCATGAAAAATAAGATGAAAGAAAGACGAGTGCAAATTGGATAATAATTAACAATGATTTATTTAAGAAATTCAGACAACTTACGATTATTAATAATTGGTTTAAAAGTAAGAAAAATAAAATAAAAGAAATATTAGTGAAAAATGAATAATAATTAAGAATGATTTATGTAAGAAATCCAGACAACTTAAGATTATTATTAATTCATTTAAAAGCAAGAGGAACCAAATGAAAAAAATGCAAGTGAAAAATGAATAATAATTAGCAGTTATTTATGTAAGAAATTCAGACAAATTAAGATTATTAATAATTGGTTTAAAAACAAGAATAATAAGATGAAAGAAATAGAATTGAAAATTGGCTAATAATTAACAATGATTCATGTAAGAAATCCAGACAACTTCAGATTATTATTAATTCATTTAAAAGCAAGAGTAATAAGATGAAAGAAATTCTAGAGAAAAATAAATAATAATTAACAACGATTAGGTAAGGAATTCAGACAACTTAAGATTATTACTAATTAATTTAAAAGCAAAAAAAGAAGTTGAAAGAAATACTAATGAAAAATGAATAATAATTAACATTGATTTATTTAAGAAATTCAGACAAATTTAGTTTATTACTAATTGATTTAAAAGCAAGAGAAACAAGATGAAAGAAATACTAATGAAAAATGAATAATAATTAACAATGATTTATGTAAGAAATCCAAACATATTAAGATTATTATAGATTCATTTAAAAGCATGAAAAATAAGATGAAAGAAAGACGAGTGAAAATTGGATAATAATTAAGAATGATTTATGTAAGAAATCCAGATAACTTAAGATTATTACTAATTGATTTCAAAGCAAGAAAAATAAGATGAAAGAAAATATAAGTAAAAAATGAATAATAATGAACGTTATGTTTGTTCTAATAAAAAAATCAAAATAAAGCCACCCTTTATTTGGTTAGTATTACTTCGATGTTTTCTTATTTTTTCTTTTTCTATGTTTCATTTCTATTTTGTGTGGCATGCGTACTACGGCCTAAAGTAAAATATGAGGTGATGCAGGTGGGAAGATTGTGTTGCACCATGTGGTGAGAATCTGTTTTACCGATGAGCTAACTGGAAATTTGATATTTGAAATCGTCGTATTTACCTGTGATCGAACATTGACTGTAAGAACCTGTGAGAAATATTCAAGTATTTCAGTCATTAGTCAAAACTAGTGTGTATATGAGTATATATATATATGTGTGTGTCTGTGTGTGTGTAGTGGGTGTTTAGATTACTCCGTGTTCCACAGTAACTGCTACATCTAATCTCTGTGCAAATTGAACAACGTTTATGGGACTGGTGTTGTATTTTTTTCTTTTTTCCCCCATTCATCTGAATTGAATCCGAATATTCGTCTGATTTAGCATGAAACAAAGACAAATGCAGTGAAGTTTCGATAATTTGATATAGGGTAGTGTTCATTTCCCAAATGAGGAGAGCCCGCCTACCTACCGTGAAAATCGACATTCGAACTTTGACGTGGGCTCGAACACAGGGTTAAATATGTGAATTTAGAATGCTGGGGCTCTACCCAGTCTTTAAAGAGGGAATTGCCTACCTGCCCCTGAAAATCAGTATTCAAGATTGTTTCTTGTTTTTCTTTGTGTTTTTTTATTTATTTATTTTTTTTTTGGGGGGGGGTTCTTTGCTTGGGCTCAACTAATGAATACTCTTTCTCATTAAAAGAAACAAAGCGAATTCTTTTTCTGTCCTTTAAATTCATTTGGATATATTCAGTTTTTGATAAATATTCGTTTCTGATTTTATTCGCTTTTTTATTCCTTTTTTTATTTTTGATTTGTTGTTTTTATCTTTTTTTTTATTTTTTCGTCACTTCCTTTTTTTTCTTCCAATCTTTCTCCGTTTTTCTCTCAATTTTTTTCCTCCAAATTTTAGTCAAACCTTTCATTCTCTCTAATTCTACTTTCTGTGTGTGTGAGTATGTGTGTTTGTGTGTGCGTGTTTGTGTGTGTGTGTGCGTGTTTGTGTGTGTGTGTGTGTGTGTCCTGAGGGGTTGCTCGTTTTTTTTTTTTCACTAACTTGATTTCAGTTCCTTTTTGGCGGTATGTCTTTTTCCCCTTCGCCACTTTTTATTCTCTCCTTCTACGTCTCTCCTTTCAATAGTTCTCTTTCTTCGACTTTATTTTTGATCTTTTCTTTGTTTCATCTTTTTCTTGGTTAGTTTCTTTCTTTCTTTCCTTCCTTCCTTCTATAATAATAGCCATTATCCTTTTATGCTTTCATTCATCATCTTTTTCTTCATTGTCCTTTCCCTTTTATTTCATCCTCTCCTTATCTTTTGATTCTTTTAACTCACACCACTTTCGCACTGATTCCTTTATTATTATTATTTTTACTCTTTCTTTTTCGTTTGTTATTATCGAAAGACTTGCTCTTTTGCTGCTATTTTGAGGGTTGCGGCAAAGAGCCTTTCTAAAAAAAGCAAAAACAAGATGGCGGAAATGATCTCCTCTCTTTTGTGAAGGTCTACCTAATATACAAAAGAAAATGTCCGAATCACAAGTACCGACACAACAGAACCCTGCCACTATAAATTTAGTATCCTCCATTTAACTGTAAACCTATTAGAATATCAAACGTGTCAAAACTGACATCTGTCGCTTTTTAGAAATTCTATTTTAAGTTGGATTTACACACGAAACAATTCTTGCCGGTCCAGAAAAATAGGGATTTATTCACGCTTTAGAACAGAGGCCGAGATATGAAAATATGTTTTTACTCAACTTTTATTCTCCTTTATTTGCTTGTGCCACAAATTTTTCTCTTCCTGTCTCTCTTTTTCTTCCAGAATTGAAGATTACGTTCAAGCATGAAACAGACGGTCGCCGCTTGATGTTCAATTCATTGCCTACTTTTATATTTAGACACACACTCTCTCCCAGATATTAAGCACTTTTATCCCTCCAGATAGCATTGCATATTTTTATCATACACACACACACACACACATATATATATATATATATATATATATATATATATATATATATGTATGTATGTATGTATGTATGTATGTGTTTGTGCGTTTGTGTTGTGCGTATGTGGCTATAGAAATGTAGATGCGTCAAAATTTCTAGTTGGTAGCCTAATAAGAAATTATTATTTATTTAAGAGAAGATATATTGATTTTTCAACATAATCCCCTTCTTTTTGAAGGCACTTAATCCAACTTATCTCCACTGTTTGCAGGCAATGAGCATTAAACAAGGAACAATTCAGTGTCTTAATTGACACCTAATACTATATGCATAGGCACACTTTCGCCCACACTTGATTACACATATAAGCATACATACACACACAGATATATATATATATATATATATATATATATATATATATATATATATATATATATATATATATATATATATATATATATATATATATATATATATATAGTTTTTGTTTTGAATCTTCCTTCAATCTGATGTCCTCTACAAAGATTATGTTGCTAAGTTTTATACCCACCGATTCCAAGTTTCTCTTAAACTGCTTTATGTTCCTTTCGGCATTGGAAGACATGAATTTATTTCTCCCTGAATTACCCTAAGGTAAGAAAGAAAATTAGATTGGTTGGTTGGTTGGTTTTTATGTGGCATATCAACACCTTTGAGCATTATTTAATGTCGAAATCTAAATATTTTGAATACAATTTTATGGCTTCAGTTAAATATATTTTGAACGCAATTGTATGCTTTCAACTAAAGATCAAATATATGATTGCCCTTTTTGTTTTAAAAATGTATTTTTGGTAATTTTTTTTATATAAAAATGTAGAGTTGGTATTTTTACTATAAAAATGTATTTCATTATTTTCATGGTGTTTTGTGTTTCTTTGGGTGTTCTCTATTTGCCTACAGCTGAGACCCTAACAAGTGCTAGCACACGCGATGGACCTGAATATAATAGCATTTAAGAGGTGGTTCTACGCTCTTCAAAACGTCCAGTCTCTCGATCAGAGGTATTGCTGCCGGATGTAGTTTATCGTCATACCCAGGACTAGAAAGAAAACTTGGACAACAGATATGAATATGGATTGTATACCTTCAAAAAGGCTGTAGATTCGATCAGCCAAAAATCACCAGCAAAAACAGTGAGTTCAACAATTTTCGAATGATAATGAAACTTCTCCTCACCAACTAAAGATTTATTTCTTAATACTCCCGATAAATATTTGTAAACATTTCTTTTTATTTCTCATACTTGATATAATATTGACAAAACGAGGGAACGTGAAGCACAAAGTTATCTTCCATTTTTTTGAACTTTCATTGTCATCTTAATGATTGCCTTTTTGAAGGAATACGACATTTTTACTGTGCATTGAACTAAGAATTTTATTTAATTCTATGATATTAATCCCTCCATGAAGGCCATATAAATAATTCTCTCTCACTGTCTCTCTCTCTCCTAATATCTCTTTTGCTCTCCCTCTCTTTCTCTCTCACAATTTCTCTTTCTCTCTCTCAATCTCTTTCTTTCCCTCTTCCACTCGCTCACTCTCTCTCCTACAATGACTTTCTCTCTCTCTCTCTCTCATTCTCTCTCAATCTCTCTCTTCTCTGTCTCACTCACTCTCTCTCCCACTAACCCTTTTCTCTCTCTCATTCTCTCTCACTCTCTCTCTCTCACTCACTCACTCACTCACTCACTCTTTCTCTCTCCCACTCTCTTTTTCTCTCCCTCTCTTTCTCTCTCAACATTTCTCTCTCTTTCTCTCTCTCAATATCTCTCTTTTCTCTCTCACTCACTCACTCTCTCTCATATAATGACTTTCTCTCTCTCATTCTCTCTCTCTTCTCTCTCTCACTCACTCTCTCTTCCACTAACCCTTTTCTCTCTCTCATTCTCTCTCTCATTCTCTCACTCACTCACTCTTTCTCCCACTATCTCTTTTTCTCTCTCTTTCTCTCTCTCAATTTTCTCTCTCTCACTCACTCTCTCTCCCACTATCTTTCTCTATCTAACTCTCTCTCTCTCCCACTATCTATCATTCAGTCGCTCTCTCTCACTATCTCTTTTCTCTCTCTCTCCTACTCTCTCTCTCCTACTCTCTCTCTCTCTCTCTCTCTCTCTCTGTGTGTAGTTTCAGCTTACATAACATATGTCTAACCTTAACCCTAATCCGTATTTACGACTTGGGTGTTGTTGCTTTTATTTCGAAAGAGAAGTGCCAAATTTTGTTTTTCTCTTGGTTTCAAATCCAAATTTTATCATCTATGGTATTTTTTTGTAACTCCCTCCATTAACATGATAATTTGACCGGAACTGACACACACTGTGTTTTGTTTTGTTTTTTTGTTTTTGTTTTTTTGGATTTTGGGGGGGGGATTTTTTTTTATTTTTTTTTAGATTGAATGTTTATTTCTCTAAAAAGAGAAAATGAATTGGCCGATGGGAAGTACCTGGAATCCACTGCTTTCTCACGCCCAGGTGCAAACCATCACACCTGATTTCCCAGCACTATTATGACACTAAACCTTTGCCGATTTTAACCTGTTTATTTCCGCCAAATACCTACAAAAGCTCTTACCAAATACAATTAAATCCTTTTACCAGAATTCAGCTCGTGTAAAGATTTCAAAATAGAGACCAGGTGTTTTGTATAATCACAAATAATATTATGAAATTGATATTTTTCTCAGTCACAAACAATGACTTAAAATGAATTAAAAATTAATTACATCTTAATAATTTCAGCTCAATAAATGTTGTATTCCTTTTTTAAAGGAAATTTCTTTATAAGAATGAATTTTATAACACGCAATATGAATTATTGCAATTTTTCTATACTTTCGTTAATATTATCAACCGATAATTAGCTTCTAAATAGAGCCTATCTTAAAATGATTACATTAAGCAACTTCCTTTTTGTATTAATATAGAAATGAGTTTTATAAATGTGAAATTAGAAAAACCAGTTGCCGTGAGTTTTTAAAACCTATTCTTTATGGGTTCATGTCAAATTATTCAACAAACTTAGTAAATACAAAGATCTGGGAATTGAAATTTTTAAAAATGTGACATCTCAAAACAATAATTGCAAACGTGATCTTTCTTTTAGGAATTACTACAAACATATGCAAGCGTATATCTCCCAACTACCCCGTGAGCAAAGCTTAGCCGAAATAGGAAACATTTTACAAATGAGAACTTCTTACATTCCCAGCAAAACATTATTAATATGACTTTTTTCTTGGATACTATCTAAATAAATTGATAATTAAATAAAAAATGGGGAAATTGAAAAAGCAGTTATAGTAGTTAAAAAACAACCATCTATTGAAGAAGGGCAAATATTTGGGGAGAATATTTGGACCAAAAAGCAAAGGAATAGAATCTCAATACAAAATGGCTCAAATGAGAACAAGAAATAATGAAGGACAAACCTCTACAAGAATGGAAAAATATAACCAAGAATAATGCTAGGTAAGCTCAAACAAAATCCCCAAAATGGAAATCCCCAGGAAATGACAAGGAAACCAATTTTTGTCTCTATCATATGTCATCAATCCATAAAATCCTTTCACAATATCAATGCTTATTAATAATCCCAATGAAGTCCCAGAATGGATCACTAAAGATATTACACACCTTCTACCAAAAACGGATGATCCTCAAAATTATAGGCTAATAACATATCTGTTCACCACGTTTAAATTGATCACGTCTTTCCTAATGAAACGTATTTATTCTTTTCTCGAGGTAAACAACGTTCTTCCACTGGAACAGAAGGGATGCCGAAGAGGTTCATATGGTTACAAAGATCAACTATTGATAAACAAAATGTTCCTGGAAAATTGCAGGAAAAGAGGTAGAAATCTCAGCATAGTTTATCATAAAGCCTTTAATAGCGTACCACACTCTTTGATTCTTAAGATTTTGGAATTTTACAAATTCTCCTCGTTGGTAGTAAATTGCATAAATTTGGGTAGAGTATTGGGAGCAGACCAAAGGAATATAACTCCACGAAAGAATGGATCCAATGAGAAGAAAAACGAATGAGGGATAAACCTCTACAATAATCGGAAAATATAATCATGAATAATGTTAGGCAAGCTCTAAAGTAATCCCAAAAATGGAAATTCCCTGGAAATGACAAGGAACCCAATTTTTGTCTCTATCATATGTCATCAATCCATAAAACCCTTGTACAATATCAATGCTTATTAATAATCCCAATGAAGTCCCAGAATGGATTACTGAAGATATTACATACCTTCTACCAAAAACGGGTGAAACATATGATCCTCAAATTTATAGGCTAATAACATATCTGATCACTACGTTTAAATTGATCACGTCTTTCCTGATTTAAGATATTGTAACATTGAAAATCTTTTTATTTCATTGTATCCCTTTCTCAGATTCTTGTTTTTATTCTGTTTTGACAACTCTTAAGCCAGATATATTGCTATCAAATGTAACATACCAACTTGCTGTCTCTTGAGGTTCTGAGTGAGATTTGCGGGCAGTACGTATAGTAAACAAGCAGATTCCAAACAAAAAAAATAATAATGTAAAAGACTTGCACGGAACTTTTAAGTAGATGATAAACAAGACTAAGTGTTAGCAGATCCGGAAGCATGAAGATGGCTTAGGAACTGTTTCTTAAAGAAGAATACCATAATGATGGTCTGTGATACGAAAGGAGCAAGATTTAATAACAAATTCCATCAAGAAAAAACAGCCGATTTGTAATCGTGCAGGCTTTGTAGAAAAGCAATTGGAAGTGTGCAACACATTTTCAAAAGCTGTACTCAGCTGGCACAAAAACAGTACAGATGACGCCATGACAAAATAGCCCCCAGAATACGTTGGCAACTATGCAGGAAATATGGCTTCGGGTGAGCAGAGAAGTGGTACGAGTATTCACCGTGGTCCGTAGCCGAGAAACAGCAAATGTGGTATACCACCATCTTGACTGACAAGCGCTTGGAGAGCAATCGCCCTGACATCACACTTGTTCATAAGAGCAATAAAGATGATCTGTACAATGTAAATAATGTAAATAATAATAATAATAATAATACGCCATGATAAAGTAACTGTCAGAATACATTGACAACTATGCAGGAAATATGGCTTCGGGTGAGCAGAGAAGTGGTATGAGTATTCACTGCCGTCAATAGCCGAGATTGAGTAAGTGAAACTTATGTGGAATGCGACCACATTGACTGACAAGCGCTTGGAGAGCAATCGCCCTGACATCACACTTGTGCATGAGAGCAGACATGAATGGATCCTGATCTATGTTGTGCTGTTTTGGAATTAGAACATCGTCAAAGCGGAACAGGCGAAAATACTGAGAGACCAAAACCTGGCCAGGTAAATTGGTAACAGCGAAATGTACCAGGCAGCAGCCTGAAATTGTTCCTTTTGTGATTGGGCGCACTAATTTGAAGAATCTCTCTCCTTCACAAGGCCACCTAAGGATACCTGGTATCATTGGAAGTGCACAGATGGCAGCACTGCTTGGAAGAACTCATGTGCTGGGGACAAATGTCGTGTCTCTAAACTGCGGATAGGAATGTCCGAGGCTATAAGATAGCTCTTAGATATCTAACGAAATAAGCTTTATCAATTATCGACTCTACTCTATCCTTACCTTGCAATCTTGATCCAATTAAAGCAGAATTTGAGAAATACCTACAAAAGCTCTTACCACATACGAAAATAAAATGATATTAAAATACCAGTCCTAGTAGGTTAGGTTAGGGTTAAGGTTAGGGTTAGGGTTAGGGTTAGGGTTAAGTTAACCTAGGCTTTGTAAATAGTTACAATTATATAAGATGAGTCGCTGATTTTAGAGTGACAGACAAAACCCAGTGCCAGTGAGTTAAATTCTTAACGAATCTAGGCTAAGACTTTCCAGACTTTGTAAATTAAAAAATTCTATCAATTGGGTTGCTGATGATGAGAGATTTTATTTACCTCCGCACTACAAAAGTAATATTTTGCGCTTGTATTGCCGATGCTTCTAGGAATTGTCCAGTTTTGTTGAAACTTCCCGTTTTTTAACGTCTCTCACATCAGGGAATGACTTTGACTTACTTCTTTTTCTTCTATGTAAACTTGCCATCATGGTTAGCCGGACCCCTATGGATGGATTTTGGTTAATTTGTGCTCCAGGTTGCTTAAAGAGGTCATCAATCGATGTTGAATTCCAGTGCTAGTACTCTCAATACATACTGTGCTCTCCAATTTTTCTGCCTTGTGTCAGACTAAACTTTGCTTCACCAGTATTTTCAGTTATATTACCTGATGGACATTGTTGACTATTGTCCAAGTGAATGACCTTGAATGACATTGGGAACAATTGAAATTCGAACTAGTGCCTCGTATTTTGCTTTCAGTGTTCGCTATCAACAAAACTTACAATACTCTATCCTACACAGGAATAAAGGCTGCTATATCTATTGTCAGTCTTGATAAATGGAAACTAATGAACCACTGGTTTATATTATTGATATTTTTGGGGTCTGTTGTGCTCGTTGTAGAAGTTGTTTACTTCGCATCGTTGGTCGTGATCATACTTTAAAGGCTAATTTCCACGACAGACAGCCCTCCCCACCTCGTTTAGATGACTGGCGCATCACAATCTTTGTAATCCCAGTTTGGTATTGTACCTTATTAAAGTAAATATATTAGATCGTCTCGTCCTGAAGCAATGTTTAGCAAACTACTTCTCCAGGTCAAGTGAGATAACAATGAATTCGTTCCACATGGTGTGCCCCGTATTGGTAGTCTTGTACTTTACTAGAACAAGCCTCGTTAATATTTGTTTTATTAAAATATTCAATGTACTCAATGTACCCAATGTTCTCTTGCTCACTTATCAAAACACTAAATGGAAATTTTTTAGAGTTCGGCAAATTATTTTATGCAACATTTTCATCATCAAAGTTCTGATCATCATTCCGAGCATTTATATATTTTTTTTCTTTTGGCTAGTCGGGCCCCATGCGAGTAGTCTCTGCACCAAAGAAATTTCTCAGTCAGATCTTTTGATGCTTGTTCATTGTGTCGCTGTTTTATATAAAGAGGCGCCTCGTTAATATGTATGCTGTCCTCGTTATGACTTCACTTTGTAGTTCAGTCAGTGGGTATTTAAAGTGGATACCATGAACTCAAATCCCCACTGGAATTGCTTTTCTTGGCGAGAAAGAGAAGATTTCTGTTTGGCCAAACTCTCAACCATTTGCCTTTCATATGTTTAAGCTTAGAATTTTCGATTTAATATTCATTATTTTCTGACTCTCTCTCCAGTATGGTTTTGGTAACTTTAAAAAATATATTTTTACTCCCAGTGATTCACGTATTGATATAACGGGCATCATTTGCTTTCTTCTCCAACAACAGCTATTCTCATTATTTACATTATTTGGACTATTGTCCTCATCTTTGTCGCCATATTTATTACAACGTTTCGGCCGTTGTACGACCCGGCCTTCTTCAGATGGTTGGAATGTTGAACTGAACCCTTTATTTCGCTCGCTGGGGTAGACTGTTCTACTTCCACATGCTATATGGAGAGAGAAGGGATATCACCGCCCTCTGTGGGATAAGATTGAGAATCATAGACAAAGAACACCATTGGAAAATTCGTAAACTTAAGGAATCAGCACATATGCTGGGCCACAAAAATCTCCTGAGCCGACCAAGCATAGAAATTAATACAATATGGGAACCAGTAATAAGGAGTGCCAGAGAAAAGCGATAACAACAACAAAAATTGCAATATGAGCTCTGGTAAAAAACATGCAATGATAACAGCAAAAATTGCAATATGAGCACTGGTAAAAAATTGGTTGCTGAAGACATTAGGTTTATAATACCCAGAAATTCATAAACAAATATCCTCAAGGATACATAGCACAGTGGATAAAGGCGTTAGTTAGATCCAGTGACAGGACCCAAAGAGTGTGAGTTCAATACCCAGTTAAGGCAGTGGAAAACTTTCAGAGTGAAATTAATAAGAGATAACTGACATCCATTAAACATGGGACGTGGAACAGTCTACCCCAGTGAGCGAAATAAATGGTTCAGTTCGACATTCGAATCACCTGAAGCGTACAACGGCCGAAACGCTGTAATAAATATGGCGACAAAGATAAGGACAATAGTCCAAATAATGTCCATAATACCTGATCTCAGAAATATAGACAGAAACAGGTATTCTCTTCTGTTTTTCTTCGTTCCAGAAATATTTGGTGACCATAGCCGAGACTATTAAATCAGCTGAGCATAAATCTCATGTGATCTCGTCAATAATCTCGTAGACATAATTATAGTCGACTGATCTCTGATCTCTTTAAACTAGACTTCGTGACTATTTCTAATGCATCAATGGTTATCGGTATGACATTTATTCTAATATTTCTCAAATTTTCTGCTCTAAAGCAACATCTTGAAAACAATTTTTCCATTTGTACCGTTTAGTCTACAGAAAACCTAACATACACTATTTTACATGTTTCTTTTACCAGTTTTACAACGAATAACTCAGAATTCTAACTCGAGTAAAATGCGCCAATTGAATTTTATAATCTAATTTCCTAATCTTGTGTTTATATTAGAGGAGAATCGTTAACAGCAGACATTTAATCTGAACATTTTAATGCATAATGTTCAATAGATGTTATTAACATTCACCACTGAATTAAGTGCATTGACAAAGAAGATTATGTTCAAAAATAAATGTCTGATAAAATAGTTTTTCTTCGTTAATTTGGATTTATTGGTATTAGTAATTATTAATTAGTGATATAAGGCAAAGAAGGAGATTATGTTGAAAAATATTTTTATTGAAAATAAATACATTTTCATCATCTTGCTACAAACTTACTAATGTTCCTACATATTTACAACAGAATGAAGTGCATTGACAAAAAAAGTTATGTTGTAAAATCAATAATTTTTGTGTAAGATAAATGCTTTCTTGTCATTAGATTGAGGATATATTGATGTACCTACATATTTTTCTCAAAATTAAGTACACTAACAAAGGAGGTTATGTTGAAAAATCAATATTTGTTGTGTAAAATAGATACATTTTGAACTGTAGATTTCTTGTACCTACGTATGGTTTTATGCTGATATTTTAGGAAAAGGCCATGGAAACATTTAGAATTCATTCTCGAAATATAAAAAGAATTCAAGTATTATCCAACATTCATAGGAATATGTAAATCCGAATAATAAGTGATGTTTTAACAGTGTGATAGCTGAATGTGTGTGTGTTGTATATTAGAATTATCAAACGATGCAGGATAAAGATATTTTTGAATCCTCTGTTTTTACACGACAGCTATACAACAAAAGCCAAACTCGGTTCCTTAACACTTAGAAAATATCAAAACCAAGCGGGGGCACTACTTTCACATTGGCGCCAGTGAAATTATAGTTCCGCATAAGGAAGCCATTTTCTCGTGTGTGACATCACAAGTCGGAAATTCGTCTAAGTAGAAGGAATTACTGCCCCTCATTATGTATCTTATCTCTTTTTATAAAGAATGGCTAATAACCACTTTCCAGTGGTCAGTAATGGCGTCGTCTTACAGTGAATGGCAGATTTCAGTCTCTCATTTTATTTTCTTTCATTCGCCTCAAATGCTATTTATACAGATGCGATAGTGTCAGTTATAAAAAGTATCTATGTTGCTTCTAAAATCCATTATCTCCAGTCTTTCCCTCTCTTACACGCCCATTTCATATGTGTGTGTGTGTGTGTGTGTGTGTGTGTGTGTGATTTACGGTATTTCTAGATTAATTTTTGAACGGATCCATGCTTTTTTTATAAAATCGTAAAATTAATGTTATCCTGAACGGCCGCTTTTTTAGATCTTTTGGTGCTAATGCAGGTGTCCCCCCAGGGCTCTATCTTCGGACCTTCTTGAATCAGTTCTCAGCTTCCTATCTATGCTGATGACCCAACCATTTACTCTTGTCTCGATATTAAGTCTTATTAGTTCGACAAGGTCAAATTGGATGCTGATCTAAAAAAAATGTTCTAAAATTTGTTGTTAATTTGGGAAAGGAATGTTTCATTCATTTTAAATCCTCCAAAACGAATTTAATGATTAATAATCATCTAAGAGATCATTTTCTGCCTCACATCAGCATGGCTGATGCTAACCTCCAGAAGAGTGAACCATTGCATCTTCTCGACTGACATGAAGTAGAAAGATTATATTGAATCAGTTGCTACATCTGCTGCTAAGAAAGTTGGTTCATTGTGTCGTAGTAGAGAATTTTACATATTTACAAGACTACCATCCTCCCATGTTCAAAATATTGCGGCTACATGTGATCCACTGCTCGTGTTCTATATTTAGAGATTTTTTTTATAAAATTCATAGAAGAATCAGCAATATTATTGGTCCTGACCAGGTATCTCGGCTCCAGGCACTTTCTCACCGCCGTAATGTAGTTTCCCTGTGCTTTTTTTATAAGTACTTTCATGCTAATTGTTCGAATGAGCTGTTCGATATGTTACTTTAAGCGCAGTACTAGATTGGTGACACCGTCTCATCAATTCCCACTTGAACTGGCTAAAATTTAACTGCAAGTTCTATGCAAACAGTTTCTTTTCTCGCACTATTCACTTCTCTTTTGATTCCACGCTCTCCCACCAATGCTAATCTTCAATAATTTAAATGCAATCTTAATCGTTATCTACTGTCTTCTTGATTTCTCCCTTATTGTTTTCGCTGCTTATTTTTAGGGGATACCCGTATTTAAGTGGATACCCGTACTTTAGCAGTAAAGGCAGGCCGGACTGGATGTTGGTTTTTCCTGCAATTGCGTGCGCAAACACATTCTATTTATTAAGCTTTCTCTATGATATAGTCCAATAGACAAAGTAAACAATAAACGGGGCGTCTACTCAAATATAGCAATTCATAAAAAATAATGCTTAAATATATTCTTAATACCTCTTTTATATTACATCGAGTACTGTTTTAGTAACACCAACACTATATATGCAATATATATATATATATATATATATATATATATATATATATATATTGATGCATGTTTCATTAAATAATATAGACAAGTTCTGTCTATTTATTTTAAGTAAGTTTCTTTCATATTGTCTGATAAGCTTAATAACATTATCATTGAAAGACGAAAGGAAATCACCATATTGATACATGTTTAAATCCAATCTAAGCTTTCAGCTTACATAAGCCATTATCAAAGATGACAGTTACTTTTCAATATATCAACCAATACACGGACGAAACAATAATGGTAGTCTGTTTTTGTTGCATTAAAAATTTCACAGCAGTGACAAACTCGTGTATAGGAGACGTGGATTTGAAAATCGCACCGCAGCTCATGACGTCACACATGACAACGCAAGAGTGAAAACAAGAAGTATTAAGTATGGGAAGCAGTTAGTATAAACCAATGGCTTCTGTTATCAATTATAGGCATTTAATAATATTTGTGGAGATTTCGTAGTTTATTTTGTTCAGGTTAAGTTTCAACTGTTTTATGTATATAGCTTCAAGAATTTTTAGTTTTTCTTTATTGTTTTCATATTTAAGTATAGTTGTGTTTTCAACGAGGATTTTCCGGAATTGTGTACGCGGCCATGAATGTTGTTTTAAATGCTTAAAAATGTTTGAGTTATCATTCAAATGTAGAGTCAAGCATTGCGAAAGCGAGTTTGTGGTGTGACCAACATAAATATTATTTAATCCATTGGAGATACAATCTCCCAAAGGGCGCCTTTCAATGATAATGTTATTAAGCTTATCAGACAATATGAAAGGAACTTACTTAAAATAAATAGACACCACTTGTCTATATTATTTAGTGAAACATACATCAATGAAAAATTGCTGCCTAAATGTATACAATATATATATATATATATATATATATATATATATATAAGTGGACAGTGAGGTAAACACCTAGAGGCGACAGTCTGTTTTATGCTTAAACGCAATCTTCAGACCACTTTCTGTCCCTGATATTGAGCACTTTAAACCATAAATATAGGATACCTTAAAACTATATTTTTATCATATATATATATATATATATATATATATATAAAGAAATATAGTCTTAAGGTGTGCTATATTTATGGAATAAAGTGCTCAATATCAGAGATAGAGCGTGTGTAAATATAAAAGTGAACATAGAAGTCAACACTTAGAGGCGACAGTCTGTTTCATGCTATATGCAATCGTCAAGCCACCTTGGCTTGACGATTGCATATAGCATGAAACAGACTGTCGCCTCTAAGTGTTGACTTCTATGTTCACTTTTATATATATATATATATATATATATATATATATATATATATATATTCATCTTATGCAGTGTTACATTAGAACATGCACATATCCACTAAAAAACTGTACATTTTTGTTTTGACTTAAAAAAAGGGAGAAACCTTTTTTAGACGTTTCATCAGTGGGGAATCACGGTGTTACTAAAAAATTTTATTCAGAAATTGTTATTGAAGCAAATATTCACCACTTAAATATTTACGGCTCTACTTTGTGTATTGAGCACTATTTTTAAATTAATATCGAGAACGCTGTAATCATAATGTTCGTTCGCCTACACTCTGAAATATATATATATATATATATATATATATATATATATATATATATATATATATATATATATATATATATAATCAAGTATACTGAATTCAAGCGACCGATTTCTTCTTCGGTAACATTATTTATTTTATAAAGAATTAAGAATAACGAATTAAGGAAAAAGAATTAAAGATTAATGAATTAAAGAATTAAGAATTAATCAGCTTATAACAAACATTTATCAGCAATAATTTCTAAAATAATGTTATTAATGAAGAAATAAAATTTAGAAAAAATGAAACAAGTAATTATGTTTATGGAAACAAAAATAAAAACTCCATTAAATCATTTTATTGCAAACAGAAGAACACTAATTAAAAATAGGATGAAAAATCCATTAAAATATAATCTGCTGGTATATATTAGTTAATGATTCTAATAACTTCTTTACATTTATCATTTATTATAACAAATTTGAAAGGCCTAATCTAATCATTACCAATAACTCACAACTTCAAAAATTCTCCTTATGTAAAAATAATGTTGTTTATGAATTCTCATTTCTTTTGGGAGATTGTATCTCTAATACTCATAATGAAAACAAACACAATATGAAATTCTTACATTCTCCACATATGTACCACACTCTCCTGTAGATTGACTTGTCACTTATTGAAACTTACTGCAATTTATTCATATTGATCATCACATCACAATGAACATCAGTCAGTTATGTGCCATGCGTGATACACAATCATGTAACTTTCAATAAGCAATCATGTATCTTTCGGTACATGACTGACGCGGCAGATTTTTCCCCCATTGTAGATTGCCATTTCTTTGTATGGTAGACCAGTTGCCATCCAAGGCTATAAAACCCGCTATTTACCCATAAGAAGTGGATTCATACCTTTCCCAGGGGTATTAGCATGTAAATGAATGTAATGGATTCGACTGGAATTCGAACTCGGCTCTGCGATTCTTCAATTCCTCACCGTGACCTCCTCCTAAATCAAGATACAACTATTAAATCCAGACAAATTTTAGTAAATAGTACGAAATTATTATAGAGTACTCACTGAAGAAAGGATCTCTTTATAGGAGATGGTATTTAATATGCGTATAAAATATTTAATATGCATACAAAAAAACGAAAAAATATTTGATACATGTTTTTTTTTCCAATTTCCGCGGTCAGGATGTGTGTGGTTGGTGTAATGGATATCGGCTCGGAGTGAGAACTCAGAGAGCTGAGTTCGAATTCCAGTCGAATTCGCTAGTTTCATTTACGCGCACTTGGAAAAGGTATGAATCCATCTCTTCTCCCACAGCTATAGGTTGAATAGCAGGACAGCCTGTGTTCTTTAGCCCTGGTTGGCATCCAGTCTACTGCAGAAAAAATGGCAACCTAATGCACGAAAAAATCTGCTTCGAAAGATATTTGATCGCCCAAACGTGTATCACGTATGGCACTTAACTTTTAAAAAAAACACGATAGAGCAAGTCAAAATTGTTTTAACGTAATGACAATACACAGTTCTTGTTAATGACAGAATAAAACAGAAAAAAAAATTAACTTTGGACAGTTTATTCATAATTTCAGTCCCAATCTATTATACAACACCTCATTCGGAAATTGGAAAAAAATACCCAAAATTAGATAGACCTTGTCGGTTGAATTTAAAAAAAATTGTTTGGATAAATTCTTGCTACCTATATATATATATATATATATATATATATATATATATATATATATATATATATAATATCGCACATTGAATGCTGGTGTTAATAAAACAGAGCTCGTTGCAATATAACAAAGCTATAAACTATATATTAATAAATATACATTTTTCCTTGCCGGTAGCACGACTCGGAGTTTCATGCGCAACACAATTGTCAGGTGAGTACTCATTTATACTGGTACGAGAAAAAAAAAATATATATATATATATTTAACGTTCTTTTTATAGATACAAGTATTTAAGTAAATGCTCTGTTTATAATAAACAGTATTAAATAACATTTACCGGCCTGAATGTCCGAGAATTGTCGGACTTTGTCCATTTCGTAATATATATATATATATATATCCTGAAAATTGTGTGTGTGTTTGTATGAATTTTTGCTAAATATGCTAATGGGTAAATTGTCGCCATTTTATATTTTTAATTTTGCGCATATGCGTTGCTTTTTATTTTATTTTATTTTGTCGTTTGTACAATATAGTATGGTCAGTAGGCTAATTCTCTCTGCCAGAAACTTGGAAACGGCATTCTGAACTGCTTGGTATTCACGCCAGAAGCTCTAATACGAACACGTCAGAGTGTTTGGGTGTCAATCTGAGGAATTATCCGCCCAACATCATGGTGTTTGGTGTGATCACTAGTGATGGCGACATTATATTCACCTTCCCACAAAGCTTCAGACTCAATACAGAGGCCTACATCAAGTGCCTTGAAGAGATAGTGCTGCTCTGGGCCAAGAGGGTGGCTGCTGGAAGACCCTATGTCTGACAACAGGACTCTGCACCATGCTGCACAAGCAATGGTTTTCAGAGAATTTCTGCAACCACATCACCTCTTACATCTGGCCAGCTAACCCAACAGACTGTAACACCCTTGATTATTATGTGTGGGGCGCAGTTGAGCGAGAGACCAAGAAAACTTGTGACACCAAAGATGAAATGAAGACAAAGATTGTGGCAGCATTCACTATTTTAAACAAGGAGACTGCCCGGAAGATTTGCCTTATTCTATTCATTAAATTGTTTGTTTGTTTTTTTAATAGTATATTTTGTAAGTTTTAATTTCTCCAAAAAAATTAATGAAAATTTATTGTACTAAGCTACGCACCCTTGTAAAAGCAACTGCACTTTGTAACCCCTTACCTGTTTTGCATTTCTTCTCAAAATTTGGTTTCGATTGGTCAAGGTATGGTTATTTTAGAGGGTGCAATGGATTGGCGGACGGGCGGACAGAAGTCAAAGAATTTCATGTATAGATTTATTAAAAGGGTGTGATGAAAATTTCTCTACTTCAATCAAGAAGGGATTCAAAAAAATGATTGCTTTTGGATATTTGACAAAATTTTGGCAAGTGGATCGGATCAATAAATTGTCAGCACTCTCTTGTGAGTAATATATAAATATTCAGGAACAGAATTAAAAAGCAGAAAGAAGTTTGGGAAACTATGTCAAACTAAACAGTGACGATGTTACAAAATCAACTTGTAATTATGAAAAAAATAAGTTTCTTTCATTTTGATCCCAATTTCATTAAAGCCTATTTTATAGAATCAGAGATTTGACTTATCAAACAATCCTCGTCATTTAGAGCTTTAATAAATACAGACAAAATGATAGGCAAATGTTTTTTTTTGGGGGGGTTGTTTTTTTTGTTTTGTTTTTTTTTTGTTTTTTTCCGCCATCAGCAACTTTTGGGGTTTGCTGTAGACACCAAATCTCGTTAGAACTCTCGTTTCTTTATTAACATTCTACACACATTTCAAGAGGTAATTTGTATATTCATTCTTTTTCATATTATTTCTTGTTTTTTTTATTTCAGTCTTTTCAAAAGAGGTTTTGTAACAACACCTACGACTGAAATGATTATCGTTGCTACATATGCGATTATAATTTTCCTTTCCTCGAAGTCAAAACAAGTTTCTTAATTTGCAATTTTGTTTTATTATTCATTCTTTTTCATATTGTCACCAAATGTTTAGTCGTCATCACTGAATAAGATTTGCCCAAGAACTGAAAACATTCATAAAATACGAAAAGTGATCAATTGCCGATAATATTTTGTGAAATCGAAATTGAATGTAAAATATCCTAAATATTATGATTGATAGCCAATTGAAAAAATTATATAATAGAAGTCGAATCTTTGTGGCTATTCGACCAACATTTTTAGATTTATTTTTTATTGCTGCTCTTATTTTTTGCTATTAATATCAACCAAAAACATATTGAAAATTTTTTCAAGGTTTATTGAAAATTATCTTATCCGATTACTTTCATGTTTATATATAATCTGTATATAATTTCAGAAAAAAGACACATAGACTTCGATTTGAAAAAATGTTTCTGCTTCCATGAATAAAACTGGTACCACCAAATCTGAACAAACCTTTTTATATATATATATATATATATATATATATATATATATAAATCAACACTTAGAGGCGACATGCTGCTTCTTGCAATCGTCAGGCCACCTACCGCCTCTAAGTGCTGACTTCAGTATTCACTTTTATATTTACACACGCTCTATTGCTGATATTGAGCACTTTATCCCATAAATATAGCACACCTTAAGACTATATTTCTTCATATATATATATATATATATATATATATATAAGTGGAACATATATGAGTGGAAAAAGGTTTCTTGTGACGCGTTTCGACTGAAAGACTTCGTCGGATTAAATTTAGTCCGATGAAGTCCTAAACCAGGAAACTCGTCGCAAGAAACCTTTTTTCCACTCTGTCATACATGTTCCACTTATATATATATATATATATATATATATATATATATATATATATATATTTGAAGCATTTCACCCCAAACAAGGCGGGAAGCCACTAGCACGCAAGAGGTTACCGAGGATTTGGAGCAAGAGCAGATGGGAGTGATAGAGGAAAAAATGAAGAGAAAGATAGTGGATAGATCAAGGCATATGGTCAATTGACATTACATTTGAATAGTTGGAGATTATAGCTATCAGGAAAACAGGAAAAGGGGAAGGAGTTCCACAGGCGAGAAGTGCGAGACATGAAGCTATTGGAGTAGAATTTTTAAAAATATATATATCGTTATCACACACTCACACACACACACACACACACACACACATATATATATATATATATATATATATATATATATATATATATATATATATATATATAAAGTGGGCATTGGAGTTAACACCCAGAAGTGACAGTCTGTTTCATGCTAAACGCGATTTCGCATCTCGGTATTGACGTCAATGTCTACTTTTATATTCGCATACGCTCCATCCCTGATATCGAGCACTTTAAACTATATATATAGAATACTTTAAAACTATACTTTATCATATATATATATATATATATATATATATATATATATATATATATATATATATATATATATATATATAAGCTACGTTTTGGTTTTGGTTTTTTTCCCTACCACCTACCAAAACGTAGCTAATAACGGATACATCAAAATACAGACATAAAGAACACGCAAACACCCCTGTCTAGTAGAAGTGAATTAATCTGTAACCTTTGAAACGTGAATTATGATTTTAGCTGTGTCTTTAAAACCCAGTAATTTTAAAAGTTACTCCAAAATTCGCTTGAGGATGAAATGGAACTAATGTCTTTAATTTAATTACAAATTTAAATTCGGACCTTCCATTTTTGAAACATGGTTAGAACTGTGTAGCGGAAAAGCCATATTTTAAATCAATTAATATATATATATATATATATATATATATATACACGCGCTTTATTCCTAATATTCCTAATATTGAGCACATTTACCCATACAGTATACCTTAAAACTAGATTATGTTTCATACATATATGTGTGTGTGTGTCTGAGTGTGTGTGTGTGTGTGTGTGCATGTGTCTGCCAAAGAGCCGTCTGCGTGATTCTAAAAATTGATATACGCCCTTCTTTTTCATATTTTTTTCTATTTTTGAAGCGAGCAAACAGATCTTTTTGACATAGATAATATTCTGCTAATTTTCTGATCCAAAGACTTTTTGCATAGTTTGGCTCGCTATATTTTTCTAATGTTATTATTCATCTTTATTCTAAATTTTTATATTTAAGGTATTTTTCTCAGTTCACACAAAAATGCACTTACGCCCTTTTTTGCATCACATGAACGATATGCGTGCGTGCGCGTTCGTGCATCTGTGTATGTTTTGGCGTGTGTGCGTATGTTTCTTACATTTCTAGGAATTATCCATTTCTCTATAGTCAACTCTTCTGTTCAAAAGATGAAACAGATTGTCGCCACTTGTTCATGAGCTCCGTTACCAATTATAATACAGCGTCCTCAAAAATTGTATACACAGTTCAGGAAAGGAAAAACTTGTATAGATATTGTAATACTAAATTTATCCAGACAGCATGTGATTAATACAAATCAAAAACTTTTGAACTCTACAATCACAAGACATGTTCAAAATGGGGGTCTTTAGCTTACAGACATTTATTAGTTCGGGGAACTACTGACGCGGCAACGCTGACCAAAATGGCCAGCAAAATCGCGTCGAAGAGCCGCCAATATAATGGCAATTGTCGAAAAAATATCGTACCACAGAAAGTGTTATCGTAATTTAATAAATCTACGAATGACAAGTTTTTCCTTTCTTGAAGTGTGTATACATTTTGGGAGTGGATTCTGTATATATATATATATATATATACACACACACACATTATTTACATTATTCGCACTATTGTCCTCATCTTTGTCGCCATATTTATTACAACGTTTTGGCCGTTGTACACTCTGGCCTTCTTCAGGTGGTTGGAATGTCGAACTGAACCCTTTATTTCGCTCACTGGTGTAGACTGTTCCACGTTCCACGTTCCACGTTTAATGGATGTCAGTTATCTCTTATTAATTTCCCTCTGAAAGTTCTCCACTGCCTTAACCGGGTATTGAACTCACATTCTTTCGATCCTGTCACTGGATCTAACCAACGCCTTTATCCACTGTGCCATGTCATTATTGTTTCATCTGTGCATCGATTGATATTTTGAAAAGTAATTGTCATCTTTGATAATGGCTTATGTAAGCTGAAAGCTTAGATCGGATTTAAACATGTATCAATATGGTGATTTCCTTTCGTCTTTCAATGATAATGTTATTAAGCTTATCAGACAATATGAAAGGAACTTACTTAAAATAAATTGACAAAACTTGTCTATATTATTTAATGAAACATGAATCAATGAAAAATTGCTGCCTAAATATACACAATATATATATATATATATATAGATAGATAGATAGATAGATAGATAGATAGATAGATAGATAAGTGAACACAAAATTACATTTTTTTTTCAGTTTTTTTTTTTTTTTGTTGTTGTTTGTTTGTTTTCTCCACTTCTGGTCCAGTGGGATACCGAGTACTAAGCCCCTTTCTTTTCTCCTTAGCTTAACACTATCAAATTCCGGTCTAAATGTCAAAGACTCGGATTATATTTTTTGTTTTTTGTTTTTTGTTGTTTTGTTTTTTTTGTCGTTGTTGTTTTTTCCAACTATTTCTTGCTTGATGTTGCCATTTCTTAAGCATTTCTTTACACGATTGATTTGCACAGTTCCCAGTGTATCATTATTCTTACTCTATCGTACTTACTTTAATTACATTTTCCCATTAGAAGTGTTTCGTAAATCCTCCAAGACAAAATACCATTAAGCCTTCATCAACATTTTTAGTAACTTTTTGCCTTTTGCCAGAGTTACAATTATTATGGGATGTCATAGTCGTAAACAAAGAAAAGTTTGCATGATCCTAAATATGGCTGCATTAACGGACTACAGGTGGAAGATAAAATTAAGACGATACCAGGACCTGGTTTGAGAAGTGAGAAAACCTACTGAATATGAAATAATAATAATAATAATAATAATGTGCCGTCCCTATAATAATAATAATAATAATAATAATAATAAAAAAATCAGTTACTCGTGTTCCGAACAAACCCGTCTACTACTGGGAGAGGGTAGTCTATCTTTTTTGCAGACGCCTTCTCTGGCACAATTTGTTTTGTCCGCCGGTGATTGATATTGCAACAATGTTGAACAAACCTTAGTTACGGTTGCATAATCTGGCATGATTATCAGTTTGAACCAGTCTAGTACACTCAAACTCTCGGACACGATGACTTGCGTACTTCGTGCTAACACAACCATCGGTGAGTTCCAAGCTATTCCACGCCCCAATTTAACTTACAATCCATGCGTTCAACCTGTGATACGGTTTCCAGATTCTTCCCAATGGTACCAAAAGCTAAAATCGTCCCACTTCCGGACAAATTGGCTATGGTGAGATTCGAACTCGGATCTCATTGTCAGGAAGCGAAAGTACCTCGACTTTACTAATTTAAGCGCAGTCCTAGATTCGCAGGTAGGTCTCATCATTTTACAGTTGAATTGACTAGATGTAACCGTAAGTTCTATGCTAACAGTTTCTTCTCTCGCACTTCTCGTTTGTGGAATATTCTTCCGGCTCCTTGTTTCCGTCAACTTTGACCTTCAAATATTTAAATGCAATGTCAATCGTTATTTTCTGTCTTCTTAATTCCTCTTCTTTTATTGTTCAACGCTTCTTAATCAGGTTTTCTTTTACTTTTGCTCATGTTCCTCATACTCAGTAACTTTTCCCTTTATTGCCTTGAGAGTCTCTGTTACGTTGAAGGCCACACCCGCAAGAAACCTTTTTTTTCAATCGGCAGGAATGCGCGCACACGCACACTATAGGGAGTGTACTGATCAAACCCAAAAGAGTCCAAACATTGGTAGGACAATTATTTTTGGAAATGACCATAGCTGTTATGATGTTCAGTGCGAGGTCATCTATATATCACTTTTCCTTCTTTTTCAACCTTTATGTTTAAATCTATGTGATTATTGATCTGTGTATGATTAGCATTCTTTCCAGTTACCACCACCACTACCACAAACCACCACCACCAGCACAACCACCAGCACAACCATCACCACCACCACAAACCAATACCATCACCACCACCACAAACCACCACCACAACCACCACTACAACCATCACCACCACCACAAACCACCACCACAACCATCACCACCACCACCACCATCATCATCACCACTATCACCATCATCATCATCATCATAATCACCATTATTCTTATTATGTAAAATTATCGACACTTTTTTGAAGTGTATACAGTTTTTTAACTCAGAATCCATAATAATTACTTACTCAGCTTTTGAGATATTTTGCAAAACGCATCAACATTTTGAACGATATCTGATGGCATATGAAACTCGTTTGAACCCCCCTCCCCCTTCTCCCTGCATCGCTACAAAAACGGCTAAAAATATCTCGTGCCAAGACTATCAGTACCTCCCCTAACTGAACATTACTACAAAATAAAGTGTAAATAGAGAATAGGGTTCATTTAGCCTCAAATACTGTAGACATCTCTTAGAAGAAACATTTTTTGTAGTGCAATTTGAGAGACTGGGATTATTTGTGGATTATGGATTACTTGGACTAATAAATCTAGGTGACTTATTATTCTTTCTTCTTTATATTCTACTTAGTAGTAGTAGTAGTAGTAGTAGTAGTAGTAGTAGTACGTTTATTATTATTATTATTATTGCAGTTATGAGGATATGCTTTTCAAAAGGGATGAAAACTTACAAATGTTCGTAAATGTCATTATCGTTTGCTCAAAACGAGAATGGATGTGTAAACGCGTCGTCTGGGAGTTTTTAGTTGAATTTTGATTTATATATATATATATATATATGTGTGTGTGTGTGTGTGTATTGAGTTTTCGCTGACAAATGCTTCATTTGTGTGATTAACTGAATTAAATGCATTGAAAAAGAAAGAAACTCTATTGCGAAAATAATTATTTGTCGGGTAAAATAAAGTATTATTTTCTCATGAAATTTACTTCCGTGCAGTGACATTCATTTTCGGCTTCTGTATGATGGTTATGAACCTTTGTACATACTTGCATATTAACAAACTAAGATAGATAGGAAGAAAGAAAGTGAAAAAAGAAAGAATAACGAATGAAGATAAGTTTTTCTCTTACTTACGAATATTAAAGTTCAAGTTTTTAAATACTAGAATTTCATTTCTTTCCTACTTTTCAATGTTTGGCAAATAATTCTCGAACATTCCTCGTGATCCTATCACTTTCCGCTGATCTGTCAAATGAGAAATTTCTTTAATGGCGTACTGCCCAATAGACGCAATAAAAATTCATGCTACCTCTCGAAATTATATCTACATGATACAAGATTTTAATAAAGTCATTGCCACTAAAAAGTTCGTTGGTGATAAACATTTCATAACAAATAAGACTAAATTATAGAAGAATATATGAATATAAGAATAATATAAATAATATAAATATATATAAATATAAGAATAATAAGTAAAATTTTAATTTTTTTATTGATTTATTAGGTTGGTGCAAAAATAATGACGTAATCATGTCGTTTTTTGACGTATTTTTTAACGTCAAAAAACGACATTATTACGTCATTATTTTTGCACCGACCTAATAATTTTTATTTTATGTATTTATTGTTTTTCGCTTTTAATGTGACCCTCTAGAAAATGAAGTTTTCTTGTTGATTTTGAAAACTAATGGTAGCAATGATTTTAGACAAATATCACAGCTAAGTTCTTTAGAAATTTCATAGATTGAAGCTCAAGGGACAAATTTAATTTTCTTTAGTAAAAAATGGATGAAGACGGAAACACTCCAAAGTCTTCCTGATAATGCAATGGATAAAAATATATCTTAAGTCGTAAAACTCATTCTATCTTCATAAATCACCAAGTTTATCAAGTTCATTTTTAACGAGTCTTTCTCCGCTCCCCCATCTAAATTTCAGTTGTTTTTCATTGCAACTACTCAGTCTTGCATCTTCTTGGCCATTTTTTTTCATCAAAATTTAGATCTTTAATATAACGCTTATTTTACTCTGAAGGGTTGCTATTAGACCACTAATAAAATTGTACAGTTCTTATGTACACTTATTTAACTATTGAAATAAAACCATGGACATTTGGCAGTTTCATTCAGAGGAGAAATTAATTCGATATGTGCGTGTGTTCACTTATCTATACTCAGAGTTTCGAGGAATTATATTCACTCGTCAAGAGACTTAATTGAAAGATTGGGTTTATTTTTCGAAATATTATTATTTTTTATTATTATTATCGCGACCCGTTTCCACTGGATGTAAGTCTGTACTACCTAGTCTAGGGATTGAACTCACTATTACTATGCTACCATTTTCACCAACCAAAGCTTCAATCTTCAAGGCTATATTTTGTGGTTCGCCGGTTTTAATAACCAGAATATTAAACATTTGGATCGTACAAATGATCTGTCACAATAAAAACAAAATCGCCTATCGTATTTTGACGAAATGTCTTTTTCATTTTATATAAATTATGTTCGTCTTAGCTATTTGATTTTTCTTCAAATATTTGCTCTAAAATTTTTATAAGATTAAAATATATCCTATAATCTTTTCGAATTAAGTCGATGTGATTAAAGGCTACACTTACTTACGGTCAAATCATCGTTATTTCTCTGAAAAAGCTTTAGACAACCACTTATTCCAGGGAAAATTAATGTTTTCATTGCTAATTTGTTTATTTAAATTGAACCATCCTAGTTTAGTTTATATAAATAACGTGAATAGTAATTAGTCTAAAATGTAGATGTATGTAGACTGAGGCAGATTTCTATGAAGAACATAATTGCATTTTTAACAAGTGTTTAATTCCGGAGAGACAAAGTCTATTGAATGTCAATAGAATGTGAATATTTACTAATTATGTGTGAGTGCGTGACTACATACGTATGTGTGTATTTTTCATTTCATGTCTTGGCTTGTCGAATGAAGTTGGGGGGTGATTTTTTCACGTTTCTTGTGAGCACTGAAGTATTTTATGAGACAAACATGCACACACACACACACACACACACACACGTAGATAGATAGATAGATAGATAGATAGATAGATAGATAGATAGATAGATAGATAGATAGATAGAGATGCAGAATCTGGATCAATAAATTTGTAGTCTACCAAAACTATAAGGTGAATTTTAATCTAAAATTTTCACAATATAATAAGCAATTAAAGTTGGATTAAATGCATTGAAAAAAAAAAGGTTGATGTTAAAAATAAATATTTGCTAAGTAAAATAATTGTATATTTTTCGTTATTAGGCTACAGACTTATTGATATATCTAAGAGTGTGTTTGCGCATGGGTGCTTTTGTTGTGTGTGTGTGTGTGTACAAGTGAAAATTTTTCAGTCGCAATGAGAGATTAAAGTTCTAATTATTTTAGTCATTTGTTGAGATTTGGGGAAGCAAGTCGATTAGAGAACATTTCAGGAGCTCCTAGTACATATATATATATATATATATATATATATATATATATATATATATGAATGTATATATATATATATATATATATATATATATATATATATATATGTATGTATGTATGTATGTATGTATATGTATATGTATACGTATATATATATATATATATATATATATATATATATATATATATATATATATATATATATATATACACACACACAATCCTACTCTTACTTTTTTCACACTGTAAAACCTGAAAAATAAAATTTCACAAAGGAAATATTTTTAAAATAATCTAATCGCTGTAGAAAAACACTTTTATTGAATCGAAATCTGTTCTATTTTTTCAACAAATTACAAACAATAATTTTTACGACTAAAACAAAGAGATGTTAAAATTTATTTGTTCAAAATCATCTTTTTGTCGCTGGACATTTACTTTCAATCGAAGGACCTGTCGCCAAAATGTCTGTCACCGTAAAACGGGAAATTTACCTCGGATTTCCCATCAAACAATATTCTTAATTTGACGTGTAAATTATATTTACGAAATTATAATTCCTTATTATTATTATCAAAGCGGGAAATTGCTTTACCAAGTTATGAGGAAGACATTTTGAAAAAAATATTCTCCTATAGTAATATTTATCGAAACTATGAGAAAAAACATATATATATATATATATATATATATATATATATATATATATATATATATATACAGATACATATCCTGCAAAGTAAAGTATTTTGTGTTAATTTTTTAATCAAAATTTTACGGGATAAAATGAAATTATGTAATGTATAATTATGATTACTTATAAAAATTATTTTTATTTTCAGTTAAACTTTCTCATTTTAAAATCATGGAATTATTTTCAGCAATTGATTTTAAAAAGTGATTTATACTTTCGGATCATTCTTTAAAAAGCTTACATTCAGGAATAATTTTGTCAAGTTTTATACGACATTTATATATCCATATATAGATTGAGTTAATAGGATTTATATAAAATTTCACTGTTTAAAAAAATTAAAAAATACAGATAGTAATTAAAATATATGTAATGACTACAAACAAAAATGCTTAGAGGAAAAAGACTTAATGCAGGATAAAGGGACAATTAAAAAATTACACGCATCATTAGAATTGTATGTGTACGTGTATATAGTCTACTATATATATATGTATCTGTATATATATATATATATATATATATATATATATATATATATATATATATACATATACATATATGAATAAAGCTAATAGATGATATTAACATTTTTTGTTATTTATTACTTACTGCTTAATGTAACATGCATATATATGCATATATATATATTTATATATATAGATGTGCATATATATATATATTTATATATATATATATATTTATATATATATAGATGTGCATATATATATATATTTATATATATATATATGTGCATATATATATATTTATATATATAGGTGTGCATGTGGGAGTACATATATATATATATATATATATATATATATATATATATAAAACAGTGCTCAATGCAAAATACCAGCTGTATTAAGTATATCTTAAATATTTAAAAAAAAAATATATATATGTGTGTGTGTGTCTGTGTGTGTGTTTGTGGGTTACATATAATCATATGAGATGTATATAGTTAACTATAAACAGTTTACGGTAAATGTATATCAGTTCTACATCGTTCGATTGCACAACTAAGTCATTTTTTTTTGATTACCCGCCCACATACTGTGAGCCTAGATCTTGTAATGTTCAGAGATGGCACATAACAGTAAGCTTATTTAAGTATTTAATTAGTGTGAACCTAACATATTTATCATCAAAGATAAACTCCTTATATATATATATATATATATATATATATATATATATATATATATATGCACATGATTTAAAGTAATGGTGAAAAGTTTTACACATGAGCAAAGTAATTGGTCCTTTTGTTTAATCATTCCTTAAATGTCGAATATCGAACACCATCTAAAATGGCACGATTAGATTTTAAATTCTATTTATAATGTCAAAATTAATCAAGAATTATTAAATTATAAAAGAAATTCCTGAATCATAAGTATTATGTAACTATTCATAAATCTATGCGCATGAAATAAATATTAATATTAATTTGTATATAAATAGAAATTTATACATACTCATACATCTATGTATATATGTGTTGGTGTGTTTGTGTATATGTATGTATGTGTATATGTATGTATGTATTTGGCCTGAATGTTTTATTTATATATTTTATCATCTATTTTTATGAGAATAAAGACGAGAGTTGACTCTTCTTCTTTGTAGACGCTTGAGACTTTGGCAAATATTTTGTTAGTTTCTTAATTTTCATCGTAATTAAATATGGAAAGAAATCGTTTATTTGTAAATTTTAAATTGTATTTACATTATTATAAACTATTTTTCTATCGCACGTTTTTGTTTTCTTTTACAAATTTAACATTAAATGTATAAAATCTTTTATTCATTTACATTTTCTATCCAGGATAATAAACACTTTTACCAATAAATATAGCATACCTTAAAAAATATTTTAACGTATATATTATATTTTAATATATACATATATATATATATATATATATATATATATATATATATATATATATATATATATATATATATATATATATAATATAATGATATATATATTATATTGTATATATATTATATTTTGAATATATTATATTTTATCATATATATATATATATATATATATATATATATATATGTATATATATATATATATATATATATATATATATATATATATATATATGCGATGAAATAAGAACGAAAGTAATATATAAATTCCAACGTTCACAGCATTAATTCAAAATAGGTCTTGATACCGATAGTAGAGCGATAATTATTTATTTATTATAATTTTATCATATAGACAAAACCATTTTATTCACTACAAAGATGCAACTTGGTTTCAGTGCATTTCAACTGCACTTCGACGGGTGAGAATCAAAAATGTTTATGAACAATCCTGCTTGTAGGTAAGCCATATGTTCATAAACATTTTCGATTATAGTAGCCAAAACCACTTAGTTACTTCGTTCAAATATATCCCTTTCCGGGACATATCAGATATATATATCAATATATATACGTGTGTGTGTATGTATGTATATATATATATATATATATATATATATATATATATATATATATATATATATATGCGCGGTACATATTGTAAAGAAAGTGCTCAATATCAGTGATAGAGCTAACATATTCATATATATATATATATATATATATATATATATATATATATGATTTGTATATTCCTTTTCATTTGCATATAAAGGAAAAAAGAATATTTTAATACACGTAAAGATAACCCTGAACGTATACGCGCAGAAATATTCAGTCTCTCTTGCTCGGGCTTCTAAACATGTAAAATAAATGCAAAATGCTGTCAATCTTGAAGTGGCCATTTTAGGGGGAAAATTCTTCTGTCCCATTAAGAAATTATTTCTATTTTACGTTTTTTTTATTTTTATTTTTTTTTACTTATAAATAACATAAATAATGATACATAAAAGAAAGAATAGAATTCTGTACTTGTAATTTCATGAATTTATAGAATTAATTCATATAAATACTTTTTGTCAAAAAATTATTAAAAAAAAGTGAAAAATATATAATTAATCAAGAACAATTTTTAAAAAGTAAGAATACATCTTAAAATATTTATAAAAATCATCTGAAAATATTTTTTAATTATTTTTAAATAGTAATATTAAAAATAAACATTAAATTAAAAACTCTAAATTATAAATGAACATCGGTCCATACTTCCGCATATATGAAACTAACGGATTATATGCGTCATTTCGTATTTAGCTCAAGATTGCAGCAAATTACACGGAGAACATAATTTGTTATGCATTCAAAAAGACAAGATTGTATATTAACTATTAATGTTTGCAGTAGAATAGATCTAAATAGGAGGTAAATATTTTTTTTTAAATATAAAATGACGAAAATTTAAATATAAAATCTGATTTAGCCCCATCCACCACTTACTTATATTATTCCTTATTTTATTTAGATAGATAGATAGATAGATAGATAGATAGATAGATAGATAGATAGATAGATAGATATGAACAGGATGAGATAGATAGATAGATAGATAGATAGATAGATAGATAGATAGATAGATAGATAGATAGATAGATAGATATGAACAGACTGAGATAGATAGATAGATAGATAGATAGATAGATGTGAACAGACTGAGATAGATAGATAGATAGATAGATAGATAGATAGATAGATAGATAGATAGATAGATAGATAGATATGAACAGACTGAGATAGATAGATAGATAGATAGATAGATAGATAGATAGATAGATAGATAGATAGATAATGAATAGACTGAGATAGATAGATAGATAGATAGATAGATAGATAGATAGATAGATAGATAGATAGATAGATATGAACAGGATGAGATAGATAGATAGATAGATAGATAGATAGATAGATAGATAGATAGATAGATAGATAGATAGATATGAACAGGATGAGATAGATAGATAGATAGATAGATAGATAGATAGATAGATAGATAGATAGATAGATAGATAGATATGAACAGGATGAGATAGATAGATAGATAGATAGATAGATAGAAAATATGAACAGGATGAGATAGATAGATAGATAGATAGATAGATAGATAGATAGATAGATAGATAGATAGATATGAACAGACTCAGATAGATAGATAGATAGATAGATAGATAGATAGATAGATAGATAGTATTAAGACCGCGCCTGCGCTTGTGTGCGTGTGTGTGTGTTTCATAAATGTCTGTGTGTACTTGTTATATAACAATTTTATGCATATAAGGCAAACAAAAAATGTGATGTTGCTGTTGCATTTTAATCTATCTTCAAATGTGTTTCCCGGGGAAATATTTTCGCTTTTTCACTAGTCTGTATTTGTGATATATTTGTGGAATATCCTTTAATGTTAACTTCCAATAAGAAAGGAAATGGGATCGAACTCACAACACTAGCGTTGACATTTAACTCTGTCTAACTACTTCTTTCGTGTGGGGCGATTGATTGTATCGATCTATTATAAGCTAGTTACTTTGCTTAGCTACGCTGTCATTTCTCTGTATAAAAGATTTTCGTCAGCCGTAGAATTGACGTAATAAAAGCAATTCATTAGGTTGAAATATTTTCGTAATTGTTTATTTCATATACGACATGTTACAATAGAACTGAAAATATTTGTTAGATTTATATAAAATATTCTTTAAAAAAATATCAGTATTCTTTATTTCCTATTTTATATTGCTTACTTCTGTTTACTCCGAAGCTGTGATCTAAGTGCTGGGAAGGTTACCATTTTAGGACAGAAAATAACATCATTTGAACAATTAAGTAATTTAAATATAAAAGCCATTGACAAAACAATCGCTTATTTGACAAGTTTGGAAATCATTAGCAAAACACTGTTATTTCTTTTTAATTGATTTTTAAAGCTTAAAATAGAAATAAGTTATCTTCATTAAGCAAGAAATGATAAGTTGGGCAAGATATAAGACACATACTGGTAGATGTAAATAATAAAACATGTATTTAGTATCACCGTTTCAAATCATAACTTTAAGGGTTTTATGTGTTAGAGGAAATCAGTCTTTTAATTCATCCAGAACAGCATTTTAACTTTCATTGATGCATTCAACTTGACAGAAACAGTCGAGTATCTGATGAAAATTGAAATAAAGTCTGGGTGATCACCGACTCTAATTGCATCAAGCACTCTGATTGGTCGAGTGCATTGTCACATTTGGAATCCATATTATTATAAATAACACATTGAAATGCACTAAACAATAGATACCGAGTTAAATATATTGACGTATGGCTTGGGTATATATATATAATTTTCCTATCTATTATATATATAATATTCATAACTTCAATATACATGACGCAAACAAAAATCAAATTTTGAGATAAAAATTACACCATATACGATGAAAGATATAGTAACTCTGGCTTAACTTTTCTCGTCGGATAAAAGAGATTTTCTAATTAAGAATTCAAAATCTTTTACAGAAGGCGCAAAGAGCGAATAGAATTAGAAAAATGTGCCAATTGTGCGTTTCAGCTTCAATAAATGAATTTGTGGTTTCCCTTTATTTACTTCCAGGAACACATTTCTATGGTGAATTAGCATAATTTAATTGAAGGTATGAGCAGCACTGAAGCTTTGATCATACATACATCGAACTCGACGTAAGAATCGATTATATATATATATATATATATATATATATATATATATATATATATATATATATATATATATTGATGCATGTTTCATTAAAACAACATGCCTGGCCGCATACACAATTCCGTAAAATCCTCGTTGAAAACACAACTATACTTAAACATGAAAACAATAAACAAAAACTAAAAATTCTTGAAGCTATATACATAAAACAGTTGAAATCTAACCTGAAGAAAATAAACTATGAAATTTCCACAAACAACAGAAGCCATTGGTTTATACCAATAGGCTCCCATACTTAATACTTCTCGTTTTCAATTCTCGCGCGGTCATGTGTGACGTCATGAGCTGTGGTGCAATTTTCGCTTCCAGCGTCTTGTAAGCACGAGTTTGTCGTTGCTTGGAAATCTTCCATGTAAACAAAAACAGACTATATTGTTTTGTCCGTGTATTGTTTAATATATTGTAATGTAATTGTCATCTTTGATAATGGCTTATATAAGCCGAAAGCTTAGATAGGATTAAAAATTATATATCAATATTGTGATTTTCTTTCTGCTTTTAATGATAATGTTATTAAATTTTTCAGACGATATGAAAAGAACTTACATAAAATAAATAGACAAAACTTGTCTATATTATTTAATGAAACAGGCATCAATGAGAAAATGCTGCCTAAATACACAATATATATATATATATATATATATATATATATATATATATATATATATATATATATATATATATGTGTATGTATATAAATGGAATATATACATATATATATATTATTTTCGTTCTCATTACAATCGGATATATATATATATATATGCACACACACGCACACACATACACACACACACACATATATATATATATATATATATATATATATATATATATATATATATATATATATATATATATATCCGATTGTAATGAGAACGGAAATAATATGTAAATTCTAACAATGAACACAGATTCCTTAAAAATCCAGTCGGCCAGGTGATAATTTATTTCGTGTATTTTAGACGTTCGTCTCTTCAGACCAATTTTTGGTCTGAAGAGATGGAGATCTGAAGTTCACGAAATAAATTGTTTCCTGACCGAATGGATTTTTAAGGATGCTGTATTCATTATTATATTGCTCTGTTTTTACATTTAGCTCGCTTTGGATTTATATCCTCTTTGTAATTATCCCTACTAATGATATCAAGTGATCTTTCATATATATATATATATATATATATATATATATATATATATATATATATATATATATAAACGCATACATTTATATACTGGATGAGTTCGTTCAAGAAATAATTTTTCATATTCAACAGGATACGCCGCGTTTTCTGCTTTTAAAATAATAAGAAGAACTGGTGTAAGTAAATTAAAAGTAAAATTACAAATACTAACACTAAAAATAGTCGTTAAAAATTGCACATGCTGGAAGATTAGCCATTAGATAACAGCGCCCTATATTTTTAAGACTATAGTTTTGACAAATATAACGAACTCGTTCCTTCAATTAAGAATAGTTGGAAATACTTGCATAAACATGCATATATATATATATATATATATATATATATATATATATATATATATATATATATATATATATATATATCGGAGACATATAAGGAAAGCATTTCTTGAAATAAAAATAAAGATGCAAAACCGGAGGAGTGGATAGTCGAGTAAAGTTAAATCCAGATTACTAAGTAGCTCTTCTGTGCCTGTACCTAATATATAAATATATATATAATCCGGTGTTCTAATTGATATTTTTATTTTTACAAAACTGTGCTCAATGTAAATTTACAGAGCATAAATATTATAAATTAACTGATTTAAAAATACGGTTCTATCGCTACATTTCTGTTTCATCTTCAATCGAATTTTCAAAATTCGATTGAAGATGAAACAGAACTAATGCTTTTAATTTAATTATATAATTAAACTTTAAAAGTTTTTAGTTTCCATTTTTGAAATATGTTTATTACTGTGTAGAGAAAAATCCATATTTTTAATCAGTTAATTTATAATAGTTATCCTCTGCAAATTTATACCACACACATATATAAATATGTAAATGTAAATGTACATGCATGTATATATGTCTATATATACGTGTGTGTGTGTGTGTGTTTGTTTGTTTTAATAATTTTAGCAATGATATGCGAAATTTAATTTTTAAATATCGCTTTTTTGTAAACGCCCACAATGGACAATCCATTCAACTTACATGCAAAGGCGCACAAAGACTTTATTAGGCATGATGTATTTGTTTCTGTGGGCGCATATCCACACACACACACACACACACACACACACACACACACACAAAGAAAGAAACAAATGAAATATTTGGCACTTTAGTATATATAATCCACTCATATTGCGACCCACACTTTCAATTGGGTAAACATGCACAAGGTACTGAATAATTATAAAATAATAGTTACTACGGCTTAAAAAGAAAAAACAACAGTAATTGCTAGGTGGATACGAAAGAACCTACCATATACTCATCCTCGGTCCTACGCAGAGGCAGTATTAATCTTAACCATATTTATATATATATATATATATATATATAGTAAGTTAATTACTATCGCATGAAAGAGTACAATCAAAGCATTGAAACATGAAAGCCTTTGTGTAGCGATTTCAATGTTTTTATTATAATCTCTTATAATAAAAATAATAATATATTACTCTACTTTGTATTCAGCAAAATTCCACACCCCGTAGCATTTACTTGTAAAAAAGTAAATGCTACGAACAATGTAATTTTACTCCATCTGTTCTTTCTCTAATTTGAATGGACACATATAGATAGATAGATAGATAGATAGATAGATAGATAGAGAGAGAGAGAGAGAGAGATAATATTAGTGGTAAATATACACACATATATGCAAAATACACAGGTGCATATACACACATGTATATTTCTTGAATAAAAAATTCCGAGAGGATAGAATCCAGATATAACTCAATGTCCAGGACAGGGTAAGGATATAATAAAAAGGCTTAAACACTAATATTAGTGTTTAAGCCTTTTTATTATTATATATATATATATATATATATATATATATATATATATATATATATATATATATATATAAGTTAACATTGAAGTCAACACTTAGAGGCGACAGTCTGTTTCATGCTAGACGCAATCGTCAGGCCACGAGTGCTGTTATTTTTCTCGGATATTTATATATATAGGTCAGTGGTGCATTGTGGGTAGTCTATTTTGGCGGTTATTTTACCGGAAGTCGTTATTCGTTTATTTGTTTATTTGGGTTAAATTATTTTGCCTTTCATTATTTGCTTTTATTTTTTATTTTTATTTTTATTTTTTATCTTATATATTTATTTTTTTAATTTTTATTTTAATCGGTGTTTTTATTAACGTAGTAAAAATTTGTTTATATTGCTTATTCAATAGTTTTGTTTTGATTTGGGAAGATAATTAAAGCTATTCATTCAATTTTGGGGTTGATTGTCTTAGTTTATTCTTACAATTATTTTGGCGGGAACAGTTTTTAATTTGTTTATTAATTCATGTTTTTATTTGGATTGATTATCTTTACTTGATTTTTTTTTCTAACCGTTAATTTATCGGGATCGATTTGTTAGATTATCTATTTGGATGAATTTAAATTAATTTATTTTACTTGTTTTTTTATTATTTATTTATTATACTGTATATTTTTATTTACTCTTTTCGGTTTTCGATTTCGTAACATAGTATTTTTATCGTTATATAACAGTTGTAGCTGTTTTTCGTCCGATTTTTGGTTTGATTTTTATAGTCTAACTAACATTTTGGTCCTAATGCTTTGTTAATTTGTCTATTATTTACTTTATTTATTTGGGTTCATTGATTTTGTTTTTTATTTTTTTATTTATATTCTATTTCGTCTATTCTAACGGATGTGATTTGGTAATTTTTCTAGGTTAATTTATTTTACTTATTTTATCCCATAAATATAGCACACCTTAAGACTATATTTCTTCACACACACACACACACACACACACACATATATATATATATATATATATATATATATATATATATATATATATATATAAATAAAACTGCTCACTTAGCTGATTGATGTTATATTCAGCACCTTGGCTCCAGAGTTTAGTAGAAGAATCGTTTTGTAAACGCCCAGTCCACTCGTCAGGAGATTTCAGCAGTTGACTAGCGATATTCTCATTTTTCGCTATCTTTATGTATTTATGTTTGATATATGCGTTAATTATTGGTGTTAGGTTGATTTTTCCCCTTTTTGTTCTTGTGTACGCGCAAGTACGTGCATGTGTGCTTGTGTATGTGTGTTTGTGTGTATGTATGTATCAGATTTCATCATTTTCTTGTTTCCTTATACTCTCCCCCTCTTCCTTTTTCTTCCTCTTTCGACTCTGAGATTCAAAAGGTAATGTTATACTGGCAGAAATTGTTATACTGAACAAGTCTTATTAAAGAGAATAGACATTTTAGGTCTGTTAAATTTATTAAGAATTTTTTTGTTTTTTTCCAAAAAATTATTAAACGTCATTAAAAGTTACTGGTCCACATGGCCGTTACACTTTCTTTCTTTTATTTCGCATGGCTTTCTGCGATCTCATTTCCTGGATTTAAGTTTCAAACAAAATATAACGAGACTTAAATCAATACATCTGATTTACTTTTATTCTCTTTTCATTTCCACAATCCTGGCCATGACTCATGTGAGTCATATGTTTAGACCTAAAATTAATTTAAGATATTTTTACATATATAACACTTATATTCGCATTTTTATAAAAAGTGATTAAATTTCTTATTTTTTTTTACAACAAACTCATTCAGTAACCCTGTAACTTGAGTGGCACTCGGGCCTTGTATTGGATGAACATTAGTAAAGAAAAATGTTTATAGAAAAGATATACCGGCTGAGGATAAAAGTCCCTGAACAAAAAAAGCTTGGCCTGCTCCCATCATGCAACTTGATGTTCACATGTTCGAAATTGGTGCATGTTTCATTAAATAATATAGACAAGTTTTGTCTATTGATTTTATGTAAATTCTTTTCATATCGTCTGAAAAGTTTAATAGCATTATCATTAAAAGAAGAAAGAAAATCACAATATTGATACATATTTTTTTTAATTCTATCTAAGCTGTCGGATTAAATAATATTTATGTTGGTCACACCACAAACTCGCTTTCACGACGCTTGACACTACATTTGAATAATAACTAACATTTTTAGGCATTTAAAACAACATGCCTGGCCGCGTACACAATTCCAGAAAATCCTCGTTGAAAACACAACTATACTTAAACATGAAAACAATAAACAAAAACTAAAAATTCTTGAAGCTATTTACATAAAACAGTTGAAACCTAACCTGAACAAAATAAAATATGAAATCTCCACAAATATTCTTAAATGCCTATAATTGATAACTGAAGCCATTGGTTTCTACCAACGGCTTCACATACTTAATAGTTCTCGTTTTCACTCTCGCGTGGTCATGTGTGACGTCATGACCTCCGGTACGATTTTCGCTTCCAGCGTCACATATGCACGAGTTTGTCTTTGCTAGGAAATCTTCCGTGTAAACATAAACAGACTATCATTATTGTTTTGTCCGTGTATTGCTTAATATATTGAAATGTTATTGTCGTCTTTGATAATGGCTTATGTAAGCCGAAAGCTTAGATAGGATTTAAAAAATATATGTATCAATATTGTGGTTTTCTTTTTTCTTTTAATGATGTTATTAAGCTTATCAGACGATATGAAAAGAATTTATATAAAATAGACAAAACTTGTTTATATTATTTAATGAAACATGCATCAATGAAAAAATGCTGCCTAAATAAGCATGATATATATATATATATATATATATATATATATATATATATATATATATATATATATATAATTTTAATGAAACTTCTCTCTATTAATCATCTGAGAGATCCTGTCCTACCTTCAACATGGCTGATGCTAACCTCCACGTCAGTGACTTGATGCGCTTTCTCGGCTTAGTATTCTTGGCTGACATTAAATAGAAAGACTACATTAACTCCAATGGCTATGTCAGCTGATAAGAAAAATTGGTTCACCATGTCGTACTAGACAATTTTTCTCTCCAGAATTTATCTTACATATCTATAAGTCTACTATTCGTCCATGTCTCAAATATTGATGCCTCTGTTCCTGCAATATATTTAAACATTCTTCATGAAATCAAAAGAAGAATCAGCAATGTTATTGGTCCTGAACAGGTATCTCGGCTTCAGTCACTTTTCTACAGCCACAAAATCGCTTCCCTATGCTTTTTCTATAAATACTTTCATGGCAACTTTTCCGTCGGACCATTTCGCTAAGGTAACAAGACTTTTTGCATTTAAGCGCAATACTAGATTGGCAACAAGGTATCATCAATTTACTGTTGAATTGGCGAGATAGAACCGTAAGTTCTACCTTAACAGTTTCTTCTCTCACACTTCTCGCTTGTGGAAACCTCTTCCGACTCCATGTTTTCCGTCCAAATTTGATCTTCAATAATTTAAATGCAATGTCAATCGTTATTTACTGTCTTCCTGGTTACTCTTCTATTGGTCTCGCTCCTTGATAATGTTTCTTTTTTTCTAATTCTTTCACACCCAGTAAGCTTTTGTTCCTTAGTGACTTTATTGCTTTGTTTGGGGTGGACTCTATTAAGAATATATGCATATACGAAGAAGATGGAGACAGTCATCATTAAATGACCAATAAATACATTCTCTCTTTAAAAATGTGTTACCTGTCTCTCCAATTTATGATGGCAATTAATTTTTTGACAAAGTCGCTTGTGACTGAATATCTCGTCCCTCCTAATCCCAGCACAGCCTCCTTCAGCCGCGTCAGCAAATTCATTTCACGAACATTTTGCACTGTACAGCATCGACTGTGATTTCCTTAAGTCTCCCCAAGTGCCTTTATGGTTGCTTTCATATCTTCCTGTAAACATTTCTATACCATTATGAGTGACTAAAAAACTACCAAAGATGGTTAACTACAGTCCGGTCGAAAATAGATGGCAGGGGATAAAGACTTGAGGGACATGGCCAAAACGTGAGGATATACAACATTGTTTTTCGTTATTACTTTCCATTTAAAAACATTTACATTTCTATATATTTGATCTGTGTTTGTGTGTGTGTGTTTGTGTGCGTATGTGTCAGCATGTCATTGTTTTCAAAGATTTTACCATCAACAGTACAACAAAAATATCAATTAAAAATATATATATATATATATATATACACACACACATACACACACACACACACACACATATATATTTTTTTTTTTTTTAACAATAAAAAAATATTAAAAACTTAAAATCTTCAGACACACTGGGTTGTAGATTAATATTCTTTCGTTTTTTTATTATTATTATTTCATTTAGATTCCTCGACTAGTTTCGACCAAAATGGTCATCATCGGGAGAAGAAATATTTCTGCTTGCTGGTAGCAGGGAACTACAGATATGAATGTCTTGATGGAGAAAATGAACTTTTGTCTGTAGTTTTCATTTGTTTTTTTTTATATTTTTAACATGAATCTTTTAACATTCCTTGTGTTGGTCAAACAGTCTCTTTTAAGTTGTTATTTGAGATAAGAGCTGGATGGATCTATGCTTCTCTGAATTCCACTGGTCAGTTTGACAGTTTTATTGGTTCTGGAGAGGGGATGTGTCTCTGTTAAGAGTTTGTGTGTGGGTTATTTGGTTCTTAGGGAGTGAGTCAGTATGATATGTGTAAGCGTGTGTATTGCTGTGGGTGTGTGTTATCATTTGGCTCATTAGGGAGTGAGTGAGTATGATGTGTGTAAGTGTGTATATTCGTGTGGGTGTGTGTATAAGTGTGAAGCCTCAACACCTCCGTACGCATGTATGTCTTGTGTGGGTGAGAAATGTGGGTAGGTTTTGTAGTGTTATATATTAGTACTATCTATGTTGTTAAATTTATGGTTTAGCCCGGCTGGATAGTGTGTTTTTAGACGTTGTATCCACTTATTTTTAAATGTCTTTTAAATCTTACGTATTGTTTTTTTTTGGGGGGGTCCTTATATATATATATATATATATATATATATATATATATATATATATATATATATATATATATATATATGGGAGGTCCTTATATATATATATATATATATATATATAAGGACCTCCCAAAAAAACAATACGTAAGATTTAAAAGACATTTTAAAAAAAAAATGAAAAGTCTTTCTTCTAGCTTTCATTTTAGTTTTAATTGCAAATTAATGGATTAAATTAAATAATTACAACAAGCTTTGCTATACTTCAAACCGAATTTAAATCGATTGGGATAATTTTGTTTTCTGAAATCGCTAATATCAACCATATTGACAAATCTGTCAACGCAGCATAATTCTCTTTATTAAAAAAGTCTTTCAAAAATAAAATATAATTTTCTGAAACTTTATTTGAGATAAATCAACTGATTTAAAATTTAATCTGAATTAAAATAAGTATTACTTTTTGTTTAATATATCGCAAAAAAATCATTTTTTAAAAAATACTGATTTTGACAAGATTTATGTAAGGGGGGGGGAGGATACTTGTAGTAAAATTTCAGTGCCATTGCAACGTAAATGTTATTTTTTTTAAGATACCAGTAATATTTAAAATATTTTACCCAATCCAGTAATTATAAAGATTTAAAATATTAAATTAACTAATTAACATACTAGTATTTTATTGAACGTTAGCTATTTTGACATCATTGACTTACTTGAGCTTATTGAAAAGAAACTTATTGAGAAAATGTAAGAAAATTACCAATAAGCTTTGAATTAACTACAGTTACTGTTCTTATTTTCTGACAAGGTTGTATTGGACGCGTCTGTATTTATTTTCAAAATAATTTTATTTAGTTTCAAAATTATTTGCTGGAGTGAGATTTTCCATTTATTAATACATATATTTTTTTTTATTTAATAATAATATCTCTTGACCGCTACAAATTAATATAGAATTTTGAAAGATTTAAAATTCATAAAATCTAATTAGAATTTCTCAAAAATGAAAACAATTCTTGTAAAAATTCATTTTTCATTGATTTCTTTTTCTTAAGGCAATAGTGTCCATAATATATTTTATTCATAAAAGCAATTAAAAGATTTTCTAATTAAATAAGGTTTTATTATGTTTTCATTTTATGATTCAAAACAGATTTTCTGTAACTGTGGATCCTGTTTGACCCTAAAAGCCCACGATTTAAATACTCTTGTTCTTATAACAGATATGAACATTCAATACTAAAAAAAAGAATTTCTCGAGACTTCATAAAATGTCAAAAACAAATGATAAAATAATAATTTTACAATACTTTTCTAAAAAGAGAAACATTTTTAAAATAAGTTCCTTCATTTGTTAATATGTCTTGAAAGTTTAATAAATTATCATATTTTTGCAAGAATTTTCAAATCATTGTATTTTCAATGCGAAAAGACGCCCAAATTTCCCATACTAATTTATGGTCCCCCATAAACGTCAAAGAAACAAGACTTTTAATCAAAAGTATCGCTTCTAAAGAGGATTTAAAAATAATTTTCACATAAAAAAAAAAATCCATTTTCTTTCCTCTTTCCGATAAAAATTTGTTTTCCTTAAGTTTAGGGCATCGTTTCAACACCCACGCTCATTTTTTGCCGAGTCTTTGGAGACACACACACAAACTCAAACACACACAACGCATTCACACACACACATACATATACATATATATATATATATATATATATATATATATATATATATATATATATATATTAACAGTTTCTACACAATCTGTGTCCAGAAAAGAAAGCACTTGTTCGAACACAAGAAAAATTAAATAAAGAAATCGCAGTGGCTTGTCTGTCGTCTTTAATGAAACATGTATAAATGAAGGACTGCTGCCTAAATACACAATATATATATATATATATATATATATATATATATATATTACCAGTATACGCACAGAGTACAACAACGACTGCTTCGTGATTGGATGCAATCTTCAGGCCCTGAAGGTTGCATCCAAGCATAAAACAGACTATCGCCACTTGGTATTGACATCAGTATCGACACTTCTTATATTTGAGCACTTTTACCGTATAATATAGTATACCTTAAATATTACATATATATATATATATATATATATATATATATATATATATATATATATATATATATATATTCATATTCATATGATAAGTTACCTTAAATATCGAATATTGATTAAATATTTAATATATGTACATAATAAAATGAATAAAATTAATTTGATACATGCTCTTTGCGGTGTTGTTTAGCTCCACTTAATCGTTACGCGTGACGTCATTTTGGATTAATTCCAATCCCAGAACAGCACCAAAATGCCAGGATGTAGAGAATGTAATACTTGTCTACATTATTGGTAGAATGTTTTTGAGACGGTCGGAAATATTTGAAGAAAAACAATATAAATATGAACTTGGGACATTCCATCCGTAATTTTGATTTGAATGTACATCATCATATGCTAAAAATGGAAAAATAGAATAAACATTAAACTGATAGATAGATAGATAGATAGATAGATAGATAGATAGATAGATAGATAGATAGATAGATAGATAGATAGATAGAGAGAGGGAGGGGGAAAAAGAGAGATGAACAGACTGAGATAGATAGATAGATAGATAGATAGATAGATAGATAGATAGATAGATAGATAGATAGATAGATAATGAACAGACTTAGATAGATAGATAGATAGATAGATAGATAGATAGATAGATAGATAGATAATGAACAGACTTAGATAGATAGATAGATAGATAGATAGATAGATAGATAGATAGATAGATAGATAATGAACAGACTTAGATAGATAGATAGATAGATAGATAGATAGATAGATAGATAGATAGATAGATAGATAGATAGATAGATAGAAAGAAGGATTAAAAAATAAAGATCTCAAAACTTATCTCACGAATCGAAATTTCACAGAGGTAAATCCGCACTTCAGGAGCAAGACAAATCAATTATACACATGCATGCGTGTGTCCACGCTCACACGTAAACACACACACATACGTACATACGCACACACGTACACACGCTCAGTGTGTCCTGCATCGTTTTGGCGTTGCGCCAAACTGCCCGAAGTTTAATCAGTATTAACGTCAAAGCATTTTTTACTAACAAAAGGAAATCCTAGCAAACATTTTAGCGACACCCTGTGTGCTTTCTGTGTGCGTACATGCGAGAGAGAGATAAAGATTTTAAGTTTCACGGTTGAAAGAAATTCAGTCAAGCTGAACACATACACACATATAGATATATTTAGATATATTCACACATGTATTCACGTATAGGCAAGACTCCCATAAATTTTCAATGTTCGTTGGTACTGAATGGAAATTTGTAAAGTCGATTTACTTTCATGTCTGAACTTTTGATGTAAATTCAATTCGCTTATTAAAGAAAGAACTGCAGAGTTGAGTAATTACACGAAATTTTTTGTACGTTACAAATTGCATTTTCGATTGCATTTCTAAAAGCTCCTTTCCATCCCGCCATTAAACTCATCTGGTATAATACATAATGATCTCTTGCAAGCCACTATCGTGCAAAGTATAATAATCATGTACGATATATTTTGTGTTGCCTGTCTGGGTGGCAAGTGATGATGACTGAAATCTGGTAGCCATCTTGGTTCACTCGTAGAATTTAAACAATCAAAAGCAGCCTACCTTATGGCGGAAGACTTATTTCTTTCTCTGTTTTAGCACAAGTTAGACCTAGGATTTTAAATGCTGATTTATTTTTTTATTTTTTAAAGAGCAGACTCTCCTCACTTGGAAGAATGGCGCAACACAATCTTCCTCTTGAAGATGTCTTCATTTAGCCTTTTGTTTTATTTTAATAAATCTTAAGAATTATATGAAACTATACGTTCCATATATGGAAGACAGTTTTTGAAAAATGTAAGTTACTGTTTTTCTACAAGAAATATTCTTTGGTACAAATACCTTAAGTTTTGTAACTGAATGCAATATAATTTATGTTTTTCAATATGTGATAAAAGCCTTGTTATATCTGGAGGTATTGTTGGGGGTGTTCTGATTTAACGGTAATGTGGCGTTGAAACCATATCTAAATCTAAGGACATCAACTTTATTAAAGGCGGCAAGATGTAGGGCAGCATAAGTTGTATGAATTTATAAAATATAAAAATTATAACAAAAAATTTATATTGAAGTTTTGGATACTAACCTCGACTCAGTAAATTACTTTGAGCATAACTATTATAAAATCTCAGTAATGTTTACCTTTAACTGTAAAGAGTTCCACTTGAAGTTCCTTGTCTACAATAATAGCTGATATCGCTCGTAATAGGAGAACATGTGATTTAAGGAGCATTATTATTATTTACAAGTTGTATGACTGCCAGAAGCATCACCAATATAAACGTTTTTTTCCCCGCGCTTTTATAGACATTCTAGCTGAAGTCAAGCTGAAACGAAATGGGAATGCAACTTGGCTGACTGGGTCTGTCCCCCGTGACAAAGACAAAAAGGGACCATCGGTTACTTATATATAATTTTTAAGGGCTATGTCTCTTCAGGTCGTTAGCGAACATGGCTCTCCACAGTGTTCACGGTATACATACCCAGGGACACGATTCCATGAATTATTATTAAACGTTAATACAAACAATGAAATTTTCTAAATAAAGTAAATTTTAGTCTGTAGTCTGCGTAATATTATTTTCTTTAATAATATATATATATATATATATATATATATATATATATATATATATATATATATAAAGAAAGAACAGTAAGATATATAATCCGATGTTCTTATAGACATTTTTATTTTTACAAAATAGTGCTCAATGTAAATTTACAGAGCATTAATATTGCGAAAAAAAACATATTTTAAATAAATCAATTTATAATATTATATATATATATATATATATATATATATATATATATATATATATATATATATTTAATAAATTATATTTAATAAATTAATAACAGCATAAGATTTCAAAAGGGCATAACTTTTATAAGATATGACATACAATTAAAACTTTACGATAATATTAAAACTTCAACACTACCCATCAAAAATGTATAGATTGGCACTTTTGCCTAGTATTTAGAGTACCCGTGCACTTTACCTAGGATTAAATTATCTCTCCTAGGCACTCTGTTTCTGGTCATGATAGTATCCGTGCACCCTGTGAAAAGTATTACATATACACACACGCACAATATATATATATATATATATATATATATATATATATATATATATCAAATATGTGGCGCAGTTCAACTTATATTACAATGAATCATTCATACAAAAATTAGATTAGTAAAGTTAAATATATAAAATGGCGAAATCCCTTCGTTAACAAAATTTTAAAGATGCATTAAGCTACAAATCACTCGATGCTAGGATCCTTGTTTTTTAAAATTATAAACTGTATAAGGTCTTTCTTTAATACGCAAGTACTTTCAACTGTACATTCAGTCATCTTCAGGAATGCAAATTATTTTGTTTTTGGTAAAATTCAGGTAGCATCCGAGACGAAAAAATATAATGCGAATCGAAATGTTATGTGTTATTGTTAACGGATACAAACTTTTGGGGCGTGCAGTCGCAACGCTAAGGTTGATTTTTTTTTTTTTTTTTTTTTTTTTTGTAAATTTAAGAGAGTCCGTTTTTTACTAATATGGCAATTTGAAATTTTTTTTTGTTGTTGTCGGAGTTTATCAGTCAATGTTACATGAACTAAATTGTTCAATAAATAGAGCAATGTCTCAGCTGTTATCCCGAAAATTTGCACGTCGGATCAGTTCTTTTAAATCAAATATGTGGGGCAGTTCAATTTATATTACAAATGAATCATTCATACAAAAAGTAGATTAGTAAAGTTAATGATATAAAATGGAGAAATCTCTTCGCTAACAAAATTTTAAAGATGCATTAACCTACATGGCTCGATAAATGTCATAACATTTTACCAAAAACAAAATAATATCTATACCTGAAGATGACTGAATGTACAGTTGAAAGTACTTGCGTATTAAAGGCCTTATACAGATTATAATTTTTAAAAACAAGGATCATAACATTCGAGTGATCTGTAGCTTAATGCACCTTTAAAACTTTAAAACAATTTTAAAATTTTAAAATTGTCATAAATATTCTTTGGGTTCGATTCCACGTTCCCACTTCTTACAATTGAAGAAACTATTTTCGAAAACTTCATCCATCACGACACAATTCCTTTTTTACTCTTATATGGCAATGAATACCGTACAGTCTCCTCACAGATGATGTCACTTGACTCAACAGAAATGTGGTTCTACAGAAGGATGCTGAGAATACCATGGACCGAACATGTGAGCAACGACGATGTTATAGAGAAAATTGTACTTAACATCAGATGTTGACAGTTGAAACTTTTATGGCGCATAATGAGGAAAAAAGGACTGGCAAATTTGGCACTCACAAGACAGACTGAATGCAAGAGTGACAGAGAAAAACAAAGCATAACTTACCTAGCAAGTTTGAATATGTAGATAGCAGAAGAGGATTTAGGAAAGATAAAAAAAATAGACAAAAACCTACAAAGGACAGGAAAATGTGGAGACCCATGATCGCCAATGCCCTGAAGGGACACGAAACAAAGAAGAAAATGAGGGCGTAACGATGGGTACACCACTTGGACCGATTCTAATTTTTTTATGACGCATGTAGAAAATGATGTTTTCAGTAATTCCACCAAGCCTCTACATACGTGGGTTATATCGACATATCTTCCTATTGGTAAAAATCTAAAATAAAAAACACCTTAAAGAAACCTTTGAGAATAACACCGTCCTATATTTGTCTTAGGAACTTAATAATAAAATCCCTTTTCCTAGACATTTTACTTGACGTTAACAGTCATAATTCTACTACTTTACATTATAAGATACAAGCCGAAACTCGTCTGTCCTCAACTACAAAAGGGAATGTCCTCACTGATACAAAAATGTTGAATTGGTTAAGCATTTTACATCGCACGACCTTTTTTCAAAAGCAATATGGCTTATGTTTCTCCATTTCTCTTATGTACTGATGATAATAGCGGAAAGAGTCCATCATTGTATAATAAGTGTCATGGCGACGCTTGCTTTCCAGCCTACTGGTAGTCCTAATCTGTTGTTCCAGTTTTTAAGAACTCGAGTGAACCGTCCGACTCTTCAAACTATCGGCCTATTCACCTTCTACCTCTTTTGGGGAAACTTCTAGAGGCCCTAATCAATGCTGAATTGGTTAAGCAACTCACATCGCATGAATTTCTTTCAGACAAGCAATACGGCTTTCGTTTCTCCAGGTCAACTGTTGATATACTGACGATAACTGTGGAAAGCGTCGATTAAGGTCTAGATACAAATGGGGAAGCAAAGGCTGTTGATTTGGTCATCTCGAAAGATTTCAACAGTGTTTGGCATACAGGTCCTCTTCAAAAAAAAGTTGAAAAGTTACGGTATCTTCAGACAAATTTTTAACTGTTCTAGTCTTTCTTATCAAATTGTGAAAAGAAAGTTATCTTAAACGGCCACTCTTCTAGATCCGTTTATAGTAATGCAGGGTGCCCCCACCCACCGGCCAGGGCTCTATCCTTGATCGTAATTTGTTTTTGATTTTCATTAATGACTTTCACGATGGCATCAGCTCTCAACTTGCTATATATGCTGATGATACAACAATTTGCTCCTGTCTTGATAGTAAGTCTGATTAGTTCGATAAGTTCAAATTGGTGGCTGATGTCAAAAATGACCTTTAGTCTCTTGTTAACTGGGGCAAAAGATGGTTTGTTAATTTTAACGCCTCCAAAACTAAGCTGCCTTCTATTAATCATCTGAGAGACCCTTTTCTGCCTTCCATCAGTATAGCCCTGTGGTTTCCAACCAATTTTGGGCCATGCCCAACTTTGGTATTTTTAAAATTCGTGCAATATTTAATTCTTACATATTCAAACTTTTACTGCAATTCACGTTAGGGAAGCTTAAAAGGCCATTAATTTGGTCTCTAAACAAGCCTCCAAAGACCATGGCGTGCATGAAAGAGAACCATTAAAAAATAATTAAAAAAAACAGTTAAATATTATGTTGGTGCAAAAATAATGACGTAATAATGTCGTTTTTTGACGTTAAAAAATACGTCAAAAAACGACATTATTACGTCATTATTTTTGCACCAACCTAATATATATTTTTAAAACATATAATAGAAAAGTGAAAGGCAGAAATATACAATGCTAGAATGAAAGCTTCTTTTGTAATATACTTTGATCATTTTAATCATGAAATTATAATGCAAAATGAAATTTGACCTCACTAGAAAACAAATAACTGTTAATAACACATTGTCGAATTACCCCCCATTGGTATAGTAAAACGAAAGGGGGCGCATCCTACGCATACCCCACTAAAATATTACCATGATTCCCGGTTGGGTATGTGCACCACGTTGGGAATAATTGGTGGTATAGCCAATGTTAATCCCCAGGAGAATGACTCGTTGCTAACATATTCAGCTGATATTAAGTGGAAAGACTATATTGAATCTATTGCTAGGTCAACTGTTAAGAACGTTCGTTCACTGTGTCGTGTAAGACAATTTTTCTCTCCGGGATCTATCTTACATATCTATAAGTCCAACATTCGTCCATGCTTAGAATATTGCTGGCTCATATGATCCGATGTTCCTTACTATATATCTAGAACACCTGGATAAAATCCAAAGAATCAGCAATATGATTGGTCTTCATCTGCCATCTCGGCTTCTGTCACTTTCCTGACGCTGTAAAGTTGCTTTCTTGTGTCTTTTCTACAATTATTTTCATGGTAATTGTTCGGATGAGATATTCGTTATGGTATCTAGACTCTATGAATTTAAGCGATGTACTAGGCTGGCGATGAGGCCCCATCAATTTACAGTTGAGTTGTCTAGATGTAACCGTAAGTTCTATACTAACAATTTCTTTTTACGCACTTATCACTTATGGAACTCCCTTCCGGCTCCATGCTTTCCGACCAACTTTAATCTGAAAATATTTAAATACAGTGTCAATCCCTATTTTGTGTCCTCCTGATTACTCTTCTTTTGGTCTCACTTCTTAGAAATGTTTCTGTTTTGAAATTCTTTCACACCCAGTAACTCCTTGTGTCTTCGTAGCTTTTCTACTTTTCTTGGGGTGAAACTGATTTATATATATATATATATATATATATATATATTCTTTCTTTGCAAATGGCGTATAAAAGTCGAAAGCGCTAAAAATACAATCAATATTTGCGTAGTCTCATCTTGTGAAACATTTAAGTCAGAAGTTAAAAAAATGCTTAACAAGGAATTTTCTCTATTAAATCTTTAAAACTTTATTAATATATAGTTTATTGCTGTTATTTTGCTTCGAGCACTATTTTATTAACGCCAGCACTAAATGGGCGATATTATATATTTATATATATATATGTGTGTGTGTGTTTCTGTCTATCTATCGATCTATCTATCCCTCTCTCTCTCTCTCTCTATATATATATATATATATATATATGTGTGTGTGTGTGTGCGTGTGTGTGCGTGTGTGTGTGTGTGTCTGTGTGTGTGCGTGCACGTGTTAATAGAAGTTCCCAGAGTTGCCTGGGAAAAAGGACCGTTGAGGTAATATTACCTGCTGTTCAATGATGATAATACACTCAAACAAACCTGATTGTTCCTCACAGCCAGTGAATATTTATATTAGACCAGAATGAAAATGGTGGTCGTTAATGCAAATTCTTAAAGCCAAAAAGCGGTTTTAGTTTTGATAAGAACAAAAGCTAAAACCAAAACAAAACGCTTTCATATTTCAATTTAACTTAATGTTCGAGACTTCTTTTTTATTATTGCTACGAATTAGAAAAAATCCCACTGCAAAGTCTAAAAATCAAATGTCAACTATAAGAGAGCTTTCTTAATATTGTTCTTTGCCTTTCTATATGAAAAGTACAAATTGAAATTATTTTCGGCCTTAAATTTGTGAATTTCGATTCTAACGTTCACTCAATGCAAGGCCGGGGAGCCTATCATGGTAGAGAGTTACTGTTTATGATTATGAACTGAAGTATATGATATGAATGAAAGAGGGGGAGGTAGAAAGTGAAGATTATAGAAATATTGACCATTGACTTGAAATTGTAGCTGGAGAAATGTAACTCCAGTTACATCACCCCATTTCAATTTAACTTTTGAAAATAAGAGAACTGTGAAACCTGTAATGTTACTCCAAATAAATATTCTTAAAAAACTTCAGCTGCATTTTCAACTTCTTTTTCATATGCTTTTACCAATTTGGGGATATATACTTAAAAGCCGTCCTATCGAAATCAGTTCGGTTGTTTCAAAATATGAAACATTTCATTGTTTTCTAAAGATTTAATCTTTTACTTTTATAAATTCAAGTGAGACATACGCAACATCACCCTCCTTCTCGCCCTCTCTTCATTCTTTATCATTGTGATACATCAATAAGATATTTATGCTGAGGATGAACAAATGCTTCTATTCATGTCTTTATATACACATGGTGTCCATAAAGTTAGTGTGCACTTTAAAAAAATTATAACTTTATTTGTATTTGCGATAGAAATAATCTGTAAAAATGTTATAAAGTTTAATGTACCTAGTTTTAAGTATAGCTAAAATAACTAATGTGATTTCAGGCATTACTGTAAATCAGTTGGCAAATGTTTTTCGTGAACTGAAAAATTATATTACCCTTTGTATTGCTAATGATGAAGGACATATGGAAACTTGAATAAAATTTCAATAAAACCTTAAAAAATATAGATTTACTTCTTTCTAATCCTTTTTACAAATTATTTCTATCTATAAATACAAATAAAGTTATAATCTTTTTAAAGTGAACTTTATGGACACCCTGTATTATTATTAGGTTGGTGCAAAAATAATGACGTAATAATGTCGTTTTTTTTTTTACGTATTTTTAACGTCAAAAAACGACATTATTACGTCATTATTTTTGCACCAACCTAATACCTAACGCAATAAAACTGAATTGACTAATTGGATTTTTCTAGAAGCAACCAGAAACGCCTATTGACATAGATAACTGTTCCAGAAGTGTCCTCTTCGTTTGGATATTGTAAACAAGTTTGAATTACATATGTCAAAAGTTTAACTTTAAATGTGAGATACCACCGGAAATATAATTAATATTTTGAAATCGAAACTTTTTTATATTATCGCCCAGCTGTGATGAACCACATTTTTTTAGGACTATTATTTATTGAGCCAATTGTATCGAATGTCATTTGAGGTTTTAAAAAAGGCTTTTTTAGATTTTGGCGCTTACAAGATTCCCTATTTTTGATTATTAACGATCGTTTACACCGGGTGGGTAACAGAGAAAAAATGCTGTTTTATTCGTGACTCTAGCAAAGTTAAAAATTAAAAAAATTAGTTAATAACGGAAAAAAAAAGAAATGTTTACGCATCGGCATGACTAGAAATGCAGGAAGTTTTCTGTAATGACCAATGTATATTGTGATTATAATTTGTTTATTTCAATCCTGGGATAACACAAACCATTAATCTAATAGTCTACCTAGCTCTCGACTCTCCTATACGCCTGTTAGACCTGGTTCAGTAAGTTATGTGCCATGCGTGATACACGCTTAGGCGATTATGTATCTTTCGATACATGACTGACGAGGCAGATTATTTTCCTGCAGTAGTTTGCCATTTCTTTCTGCGGTTGACCAGTTGCCATCCAAGGTTATATAACCCGGTCTGTCCTGCTATTTACCCATATCTTAGAAGAGGATTCATACCTTTCCCAAGGGTATTAGCACGTATGTGAATTCGAACACGACTCTCCGATTACTCAAAACGAGCCGTTATCCATTACTCCACCAAACAAATCCTGTTCTCGGAGCTAGCATCTGACAAGAGACCACGTGGAACCTCACATCGTCGATTTAAGGATCAGCTCAAAAGCACTTTTTTGAGGACAGAAATCGATCCGGTCAATTGGGAGATGGAAGCTGCAGAAAGAATTTATTGGTGAAGAGCAATCCACGAAAAACATCCTTCGAAATCATCAGAAAACTAACAGAAGAAACGAAGTGAGCCCAAAGAAAAACTAGAACTCTCCGTCCCCTGAACCCTCCTACTCTACTATGCGGTGACTGAGGAGGTCTTTTCCTCCTTGCTGCTGAGTGGAAACCTTGCTGACGACAGAAATCGATCTGATCAATTGGAGAAGGGCAGTCCATGAAAAAAACATCCTTCGAAAACACCAGAAGACTAATAGAAGAGACGAAGATAGCCCAAAGAAAAGCCAGTGATCTCCATCCCCTGAAACGACCTACTCAACCATGAGGTGACTGAGGACGTCTCATCAGATCCAACAAAGGACGCATTTCACACAGAAGGAGATGTCGATGAGCAGCCCAATACTCGGCAATGAGTTCCGCCAACGATGATAAATATCCTCTGAGTGTGGAACTGAGTTCCGAATTCACTGCAGGTTATCCGTATCGATATATACCTGATGAAAACCGGAGAGCTCAACGACCGAAATATTATGATGACAACAACAAAGATGGGGATAATAGGGTAAATAATGATCCCACGTCATTCCAGAAATTCAGACCCAAATGATATATATTCTATAATAATATATGATATACCTTCTATAGTAACATATACACAGTCTATAATAATATATGATATACATTCCGCCATCGACGACGATTTCACCATAGAGTCAAATAAAAATACGAAGTAATATAACTGTAATGTATGTCTCACCTAAGATCACACAGGAAGTACTTTGTGTACAGTATGGCGTCAGGGAAACCCGATGTCATAGTGATCTAAGATTACCTCCTTGCCGCTGAGTGGAAACCCACTTGATCGATCCAACTACACATCTTTTTCAAGCATACGATGAATCGCATGACAGACCCAAAGAGGAGAAGGCATCCTCTCAGATATCACGCACAAGAATATAAGATGAACGTTTGGATTAGGGCCACTGACTACACCCAATTGACGATAATAATTAACGAAATCAGGAGTTGAATAAAAGTATAAGAAGTTAAACTCTCGTTTAGGCATAGCAACGATATGATAAAAAGCAAATAAAATGTAAGCTACAGTAAAACTAGTAATTAAATAAATAATAATAAGGATGAATTTCTCTACTTCATGTCATACAACAAAAGTAATAATGTAGAATAAAACTAGAAATAAAATAACAGTAAGCATTAAGTGGGTTTATATAAAGTAGTAAGATGTTGTAAAACTAATAATAAAATAAAATAATAGTCATACGACGAGTATTCTGTCACGATGGTATGGTAGAATTGATCAGTGATGAGACAGAGAGAGCGTAAAACTAGAATTAAAATACTAGTAAGGATAAACAAAGTATCTCGCTAGAGTGTTTTGATAAGAGTAACAATATTAACATGGAATAAAAATAATAATAAATTTTATGAGAAACCAACAGCAGCAACAATAAGCATATAACTAGTAATAATAATAACAATAAACAAACCATATAATAATTATCAATATCTATTTATTTATATATTTCCCGCCCGATATGTAGTGGGAAGGGGCGTAAATCAGCTTAAGTTAGTAAATGTATGAGTGATTACTTCCCTTAGTCGTTTTAAAAATCTATACAAATGAAATATTTATCTGCATTTAGACAAAATTTGTTCCCGAGCAAAATGAAACATTTAATTAATCAGTTGGTTTACGCTTACATTTATTAGATTACAATCTTATTTGTTCAAGCCTTTGACGTGAGGCATTCAGATACTTTTGCCTATTAAGTGGTCATCTTGCTTCAACTTGGTCTTGAAAAGGCTTTGTTGTTGCCATCTTTGTAGTTCTGTCGTTACTTTTTTTCTTCTGAGACTTGTTTCCATTTCACTGTTATATTAAACACATCAATTTTTTAACCTGAAAAGATAATAAACAAAAAGCAATTTAGATAATACCAGGTGTAATCAATTAATCCGAAATACCATTGAATACCTAAAGAATATAAAGGAAACGGATTAATTAAATGGTTCCTTGTCCTCAATTTTAGCTGGAAATTCTGTATCTTGGCTTTATCGAATATCAATACATTGTTTCATTGCATCTCACTATAAAAATTTTCCAACAATTGTTGTCATTTTCTGGCGGCACGGGTTCACTTATAATAATAATAATAATAATAATAAGTTATAAATATCCAGAAACGATTGATCATCTTGTATCAGATTATACGATATTGACACCCAATGCATATAAAACCGGGCATGACAGAGTTGGCCAATATCTGCACTGGAAAATCTGCAACTTCTACGGGAAGGAAACTGAAAGAAACTGGTATGAACACCACCCAGACCCGGTTACGGAGATAGGACCTGTTACAATTCTATGGGACTATACAATACACACTGACAGAACAATCAAAGTTAACCGCACAGACATTGTTAGTAAAGACCACAAACAAAAACGGTGCCTCCTTATTGATATGGCAGTCCCTGATGACTGCAATGCATCTTTGAAGATATTCAAAAAGCTGTCAAAATACAAGGACCGTGAAATAGAAATCTCAAAATGTGACACATGGGAACATCAACAATCCCTGTTGTAGTTGGAGCCCTAGGATTGATTTGAAGAGATTCCAGTTGACTAATTGAAGAGATTCCTGGAAGTCCATGCCTCAAAGAGATTCAAAAAATTGTACAGCCCACACTTTACGAAGGACTTTATCTATGTAATTTTTTTCTGTCAGTACAAAGTGTCATGATGCCATTTCTAACCTTAGGTTCCTGGGCGGGTCCCGGAAAGAAATGTGTACCCGCCAGAAATCAAAGGAAATAATAATAATAATAATAATAATAATAATAATAATAATAATAATGCTCAAAAGTAAATAGTTATAATAAGGAGTAAAACTTGTAATAAAGTAACAGCAACAATGAAGGACATGTTTTGTGAGAGACTTTTTGATAAGAGAGTAATGACAATTACAATGTTTTATCTAAAAAGTATAATAAACTACAATTGCTATTATTACGTGGGTTGTTCGAAAAGTTCTAAGCCTCACCCAGATTAAGTTGGATAAACAAAACTGTTGGTCCAACGATGCTTAAGTCCTCCAAAAACGCCTCTACAGCACATATGAGTTTATCATTGTTTCCAAAATGGTGACTACGCCGATAAGATTTAAATTTAGGAAACAGGAAGAAGTCAGATAGAATTAAGTCTGGTGGATGAGGTAACAATTCCAAGCCACAATTGGCTGCTTCAGCTTCTGCAATCTGATCAGTGTACACGTTATCCTGAAGCAAGACCACATCTGCAAACAATTCCTCTCTTCGTTTTCACATGATTTCTTCTTTTTGATGCCTTGATTTTGATGCATATTACCGTCCATTAATAGTTTTTTCCCTTTTCCAGGTAGTTTATCATGATTACGCCTTCAGATTAAAAATGAAACCAAAACCATCTCCTTGCCAACAAACGCTACCTACTTAAACTCCTTCGTGGGTGAAGGACCTGTGTGTTTCCTTTGGTTGCTTTGAATTTTGATTCCGGTTCGAAGTGGTGGACCGAACTTTCTTCCAGAGTCAGCTAGGGAGCAATTCAGAAGTGTTCTGGAAATGTCAAGCCTTGTCGGCTTCGGCACTGATGTCAGCATTCTTGGGACTCATCTTGGAGACAGCTTTCTCATCGTCCAGATCTCAGTTAAAACCAGAACTAATAGACCGAACCAGAACTAATGCCGATGGACTTAGCTATCTAGTAGGCAGTACGACGTCTGTCATCCAAAATCATATTTGTTTATCAGCGGTTGAGATTTTGGGACGACCTTCCCGAGGGCCATATTCTATGCTGCCCCTGCCCCGTTTGAATTCTGCAACCCAGTTTTTAACAGTTTCATAAGAAGAGGTTTCCCAGTAAGTGTCTCTACAATGTCATCATGGATTTCCTTGGGTGTCATACCTTTCTTTTGCACATTCTTCATGACTGCTAGGACCTCTTTTTTGTCCATTTTGGATTTTTCGAACGCCTATTACGTTTGCATGGGCCTCGCAGGCACAGAAATTAAAAGAAAATTAGTTTTTCTAGTTTAATAAGAATTGTTAGTTTGTTGCCACAATAAAAAAATTCAGCTATGTCTTTTCTTTCGGGGTGAATCTTTGAACTTTTTGAATGACCCTAGTATGTTTAAACCAATGACCCTAGTATGTTTAAACCAATGGCCCTAGTATGTTTAAACCATAGATTATCCGGCGAGTAGTCGGCCACATTATTATCTCACTAGTGGTATTGAACCAAATATGGTTCTGTGTAAAAGAAATGTTATACTGACTACATATTTACGTTTCACGTAATCATCTCGCCTTCCGTGATTGAAGTGGTCATATCAACGTCCATAAAAGACGGATTCCTATGAAAATTATTCTTTATTTCTCAATTCCAATTGTCTTTCTTAATGGTCTAAGAAGTTTATCGACGCAGAATATTGTTATAAAAAACAACAAAAAGAAAATAAATAAATCTAGAGATTAAATTAAAAAAACAAGTAAATATTTCCTCGCTCAAGAAACTTGACATATTTAATGAAAAGCAGGAGAGCTAAGACGAAATTGGTTGATAGTTTGATGTTCCTTTTTACCATCACTCCAAAACACAAATGGACGTGACGGATAAACGTGATGGAAGTTTATTTATCAAATTAAAAGAAAAGACCACTCACTGACGCGTTTCAACGATTATGTGAATATACAAATATTAGATAAATAAATCATTATTTAAATAAATTGTCGATAATTGTTTACAAGTACAAGTTCATTCTCTTTCTTTAACAAATTACACAGCGAAAGGGGGAGTGTTAAAAAGTTCTTGGCCCTAAATCTGTTTGATCATATTTTGGGAATTGGCTTCAGCCAAGATCCATTCAGTACCGCATCTCTCTCTCTCTCACACACACACACACACTCTCTCTCTCTCTCTCTCTCTCTCTCTATATATATATATATATATATATATATATATATATATATACATATATATATATATATATATATATATATATATATATATGAACGTATATGTTCTTGCATATAATCATAGAAATGTCCGCGTTTTTTATGAAAGTCTTCGTAAAATGATATCTGTATCAAAGACCAGAGTAAAAGCGTTTCTCTCCTCGTCAAAATATCCCAGACTCCAAGCGAGAAACGTAATACGTATGTTGTGTGATATTAAATACGCGAAATCATTTTTCATCTCTCTTTTGTAAGATATTTGAAAACTCTTTAAACCAGTATGTTAAACTTGAATATATATATATATATATATGTGTGTGTGTGTGTGTGTGCGTTTGCTGTCACAAGATATATGTATTAATTTTCTTAAGAAATATACACTTATCAATATTCGATCTTCGTTCATACGTTAGATAGATAGATACATACATACATACATACATACATACATATGAACAGACTGAGATAGATAGATAGATAGATTGATAGATAGATAGATACATACATACATACATACATATGAACAGACTCAGATAGATAGATAGATAGATAGATAGATAGATAGATAGATAGATAGATAGATAGATAGATAGATAGATAGATAGATAGATAGGAACAAACTGAGATAGATAGATAGATAGATAGATAGATAGATAGATAGATAGATAGATAGATAGATAGATAGATAGATAGATAGATAGATATAGTGGATGAAAATGTTACTTTGTTATCATTTATTTCACAAAGTAAATAAACAAAAATGCCAATTCTTGCTGAGAAAAAAACACCTTCTGCCCTAATAATTGGTATTGCCCCCTTTGGATGAACTGACCTCAATTAGACGGTTTCCTGTAACTGTCTACCAGTCATCGGTTGAGAGAAAGTTTATCCCACTCGTCTATGCACAATTCTGTCAGCTGTCTGATGTTTGTGTGGGTGTGTCTTTCATGCGTAGGCCGTTCCAAATCACCCCTACATCATCTCTATAGGCTTACGGCCCGAGTTTTGACTCAGCCATTTCAAACTTCGCAACCTCTTTCCTTTGATTCATTACTTGGTTGGATTTACCGGAATGTTTTGTCATTATCATGTTGCATGGTGCATATCAGCTTCAGATTCAATTTTCTAACAGATGGTATCGCATTTTCCTCAAAGCATTCTCTGCTACAATAAAGAATACATACTGGATTCTATGATGTTGAGTTGGCCAATCCCTGCTGCAGCAAAACAGAACCAAAGCATGACATTTCCTCCTCCCATGCTTTACAGTTGGTATCAGGATTTTGTACTTAAATGCTCTCTGTTATCTGCCCATATAATTTTGTTGTGGATTCATCTGTCCAAAGAAAATTGTTCTAGAAGTTATGGTCTTTCTCGATATGTTCTCTGGCAAATTTTCTTCTATCTTTAATGTTGTTTTGACGGCAAAGGTTTCTTATTCCAAAACAATTCAAATTTATTCTGTCTTTGCTCCATGGTCGATGCACGTATTTTGATATCAACTGTCGGTTCCGTGACGATGTTTTAGGATTTCGTAGATTTATTTAAACATCACGCGGTCTGTTATGTAAAACTGGGGTTCTAGGAAGTTTAGCAGAACAGACTGCTTGATAGATAGATAGATAGATAGATAGATAGATAGATAGATAGATAGATAGATAGATAGATAATGAATAGACTGAGATAGATAGATAGATAGATAGATAGATAGATAGATAGATAGATAGATAATTTCAATAAATCAAGAAACGTTCAAGTGACTAGATAGATAGATAGATAGATAGATAGATAGATAGATAGATAATTTCAATAAATCAAGAAACGTTCAAGTGACTAGATAGATAGATAGATAGATAGATAGATAGATAGATAGATAGATAATTTCAATAAATCAAGAAACGTTCAAGTGACTAGATAGATAGATAGATAGATAGATAGATAGATAGATAGATAGATAGATAGATAGATAGATAATTTCAATAATTTCAATAAATCAAGAAACGTTCAAGTGACTAGATAGATAGATAGATAGATAGATAGATAGATAGATAGATAGATATGAACACACTTAGATATGCATACACCATCTTTCTGAAGACATCGGAATAATTCTGTATTCCATTTCATACGTATTTGTGTCTGCGCGTGCGTGTATGCATGCGTGTTTGTGTGTATGTGTGTGTAACTAGTTATCTACGTTCAATCAAACACACACACAGAAACATTATCTCGAAGACCAAGCTATTTACATTCCAACATCGTCGATCTACCACCATGCACCGTACCTTGAAATACTGGCCCCCGACCTCAAGCGGAACTCGTACATATGCTCTATTGCTAATGATGCAGGTAAAATGGTCGCCCCCCACCACCTGTGCCGCCTCCATAAGTACCTGACTCCTCCTGCTATCCTCTACCTTTATAAGAGCGACATCAGGCCAAAAATGCAGTACTGTTGTCATATTAGGTTGGTGCAAAAGTAATGTCGTTTTCTCACATGTGAGAAAACGACATTACTTTTGCACCAACCTAATATTTGGACGCGACCTAACCAGACCTCACTCTCTAGGTTTGATAGAGTTCAAAAGTGTCTCCGAGCCCTTGTTGGTGACGAATTATTCTCCACCCTTGAACTTCTCTCCTCTCGCTGCTCTTTCGGACAAACAGTATACTTTTCGTCTGTTTAGGTCTGCCGCCCATGTGTTATTGCTGAATTTGTCTATTAAGTTTTAGATAAGAACAGTTATGTTCGGGGCTCTGGCTTTCGATATCTCGAAGGCATTTGACATGATTACCTTCTCCACAAGCTCAATGGCTATGGTATCACTCGACAAATATTTGGCTTAATATAATAATTCTTAACAAATCGTGTAATGAAGGTCGAGTTGAACTGACACACACAATTCTGACCTAGAATCTCGATTTCGGTCACTATCCCTTTGTGGCTTCCCTCTGTCTTTTCTATTTTTATTCTTATGAATTTTTCTTCTTGGTACCTCAACTACATCAACTTAAACGTACTACTGGGTTGGCAATTAGGTTTCACTAGTTTGCTGTTGAACTAGCTAGATATAACCGGATATTCTATTCCAATAGTTTTTTTTCTTGCACTTCCTGCATGTGGAACTCGTTTTGATTTCTTCCTTCCCCGGCACGTACACTCTTTAAAAAATTTAATTTCCCACCAATCACCATCTTCTGTCTTCCTGACACCTGTTCTTTTATTGTCATTTCTTCTCATTAAAATCTTCTCATTCTCTTTCACTCTCAGTAACCCCTTGCATCATGATGTCATTTTCGCTTTGTTTGGTGTGAAGTGATTAAAAAAAGTTAATCAGAAGAGCCACATTTTTCGAAAGTCCTGGGAAATGGTGCCCAATGTGCTGCACAAAATCTCCAAACAGTCCGCCTCATGTTTAAATTCAGAGTTTTCCTTCTCCAAGACTGGAAAACTAAAGAATCCAGTCTGTTATGCTGTTTAACCCATACATAGGGGTGAAGAAATGTTTTCATACCTTTTCCAGGGGAATTTGTGCGAAAGTGAACGCAACGGTCTTGACCGAAATTTGAACTCGGCACCGCCGATCCGGTACATATCCAGTACGCCACATATGTTTAGGTGGTGTAATAAGAAATTGAAGAGCAGAGTTCGAAGTGTTTCGATCGTTTTATTATCAATCAATGAAATTCTGCCACGGAAGTATTAGGTTGGTGCAAAAATAATTTCGTTTTCTCACATAGTAACATATGTTAGAAAACGAAATTATTTTTGCACCAACCTAATATATTAGTCCATGGATTTATTTCCTCTCGATTCTTGAGAAGTTATTTAGAGTTACTCGCCCCTTCTTTAGTATGGTAAGTCATTATTTGCCGTCTTCTCTCCCCCCCCCTTTCCTTTCCTTAATTTTTTTTTTTTTTTTTTATCATAACTGTTACCTTATAATATAAATTATAATAATGGCAGAATGGTCGAAACACTTCTGAAAAATGCCGAAACGGAAAAACCCCAAAAAACAAGTATGTCGAAAGAAAACATAACACGCGACCACCGTGATGCACATTTGTACTCGAGCATCACCAATGAGGTTAACCTAGCGAGAAGAGTCTGAGGTTGAAAAACTCGAAGCGTTAAATGAAGCCGGGAAGACATCCGTAACTAAGCTAAGGCTCGTAAATAGCAATATGGTCGTCGCCCATCCGTAGAATCCAATTCGTAAGTTTCTAGTTAATGGATGACTGACTCTTATGGCCGTATACTTAAAGAAGTTAAGCTTAATTAAAATGTTATAGTCGTGCTTATACTTGTTGTTTGTCTGTTTCTTTAACGGCATATCGACTCTTTATGGGTCATTCAATGCCGAGATTTAATTTGTGAGGGTAGCTTTAGTAATTTTTTTTTTATTGTATTGTTGATAATTTTTTTTTACTATGAAAATATATTTTTATACTTTCCTAGTGTTTTGATATATATATATGCATCATTATTTGCCTATATCTGGGATCCTAACGGGTGCTACCACCCCGGGTCAGGATGAACCTGGGAACAACAGCAATTGAGAGGAGGTTCCTCGCTCCTCAAAAACTCCCAATCAAAAGCCTTGCTGCCGGATGCAGTTTATCGTCATACCGTGGACACGATTAAAGACGTACTTCTATCTTATCTTTTACGTAATGTCTCTATGTATGTTTTTGTGTGTTTATATGCATAACATGTACAGATCTCTCTATGCGTCATATTTGTTTAGTACGTGGGCGATTATGGCTCTCTGCGGCTTTGTTGTTGCGGCACTTGATTCCTTCATCCTTTTGTTCAGACTTGTCAAGTAGGTTACTTCTCTCTCTTGTGAGTTAGAATTCTTCAAGTTTTCTTTAATCATTAGATGTCCCCCAAAATGTCAGTTCTCTCTCTCTCTTTCTCTCTCTCTCTTTCTCTCTCTCTCTTTCTCTCTCTTTCTCTTTCTCTCTTTCTGAATGTTCCCAACGGTTTCCTTGATTTTCTTTTTTTTTTTGAGCTTCCTCGTTTTTTTTTGTTTTTTTTTTTTACATTATACACATCTGGTTAAACATACATAGACAAACAACCACATATAAAACAAGCACACACATTCAAACTAATATATACACGCACAAACACGAGACTCGCTTCGAAAGTGATAATACCTCCTATTTTAAGATATAGACTCACGATATCAGAGACGCGGATATCGGTGGTACAGCAGTAGAGTTGGAACTTTCCCGTCACTAACCCATTATTATTATTAGGTTGGTGCAAAAATAATGACATACTAATGTCGTTTTTTGACGTATTTTTTAACGTCAAAAAACGACATTATTACGTGATTATTTTTGCACCAACCTAATATTATTAATAATAATGATAATATTCACGCGATTTTGTCTTCAACTGGAGATCTTGGATTATGAGTATTCACCATCAAGTGAAGTGGAAAGACCTGAGACAACCCATTCGCAGAATTTTTGAAGTGCCAAGCAGACTTCTGAAGTGATGGGATATTAGACTTTATTACGATTTTCTTAATGTAGGACTTTGGTGGTACAGACTCCGACACTCCAATGATAACTGGCGGACGGGAGGGGTGAATAGTGGTCTGAAGGTTCGGAGGTCGGTGTATTTCTTAGCTTCTAAATCTCTTTATTATTAATGTGGTTGTTTTGAAGATGCACCTACATTATATATATATATATATATATATATATATATATATATAGATAGATAGATAGATAGATAGATAGATAGATAGATAAAGGAAGAGACTTATAGATAGATAGATAGATAGATAGATAGATAGATAGATAGATAGATAACTATACTCGTTTCGAAAAACCCTCAAATTTTTGATTTGCCAATAATCAAATCAATCTCGAGGGAAAAAAGGTTTTAAAAGAGCCGGCTTTCCCTGACGATCCGTTTAGGTGAAACCTGGGTAGGTTTGTCTGGCTCACTAGGTTTATCTATCTATCTATCTATCTATATATATATATATATATATATATATATATATATATATATATATATATCAAATATGTGGTTCAGTTCAATTTTAGCATAAAATGAAAAATAAAATTGTGGGAAATTACCAGGAGCTTGCTCCAGACCCCACAGAGGGAGATGTGTAGCGCCCAATTTTTACCTTGACCAGCCAGTAAAATGTTGATATTCTGATAAAATGTGTTGCCCATACACATACATGCACACACATTATATATATATATATATATATATGTGTGTGTGTGTGTGTGTGTAGGTGCGTGCGTCTCTGTGTGTGCTGTATAAGTGTAAATTTTCCTCTCTGTATCTTAATGCATGTATGTGTCTAAAAATTCCTTGATTTTCACGTTTTGCTTCAATGCAAAATCTGGCAGAATTTGCAGCTAAATATGGACTGATTTTCAGTGTCATATTTTTTTTTTTTTTGATGTTGTTGTTGAAACCAAAAACGTCTTCCACTATACAATCTTCCAATATCAAAGTTTTGTTGACGTTCTTCTTTCTGAAAATGAATAGTATAAGGCAGTAATGTGCTGCAAATATCTTGGAATCTAATGCAGAAATCAACAAAATTAATCCGACTCCGACCAAATCCGATTCAATGCCTATGGAATATGGTGTTTATTCTGAAATAATACTTTTTTGTAAGTTTTCCTTTATGTTGAGAATTTCCCGTCAAATCTACAATTGAAAGTGATCAAGCTGAAGTCCAATTTGTTTCTCAAGGAAAAAGAAAAGAAAGTTAACTTTGACAAATGCCCCACTCCCTGAATATAATCTTTTAACCTTGCGTGACAATTTCAGCATTAGGCATTTTTCGTGAAAAGACATTTCAAAAATGCCTAGGAGTCAGTTTTAACTGATCAACATTTAAAATGAGTTTTTGATGAAACGAAGCACAAATGTTGAAATACGATGGGAAAATTGTCGCCATTTTATATTTTTAATTTCGCGCATGCGCGTGGTTTGTTTTTGAATTTGGCAACTGCAAAGTTTAGTAAGGTCAGTTGGGCACCCTAGCACCATGACGCAATTCACTCCGCCAAAAATTTGGAAACGGCATGCATTCGCGCCAGAAGCTCCAATACAAACATTTCAGAGTGTTTCGATGTCAATCTGAGGACAGTGCAGAGGATTCGGAAGGATTTGGATGATATATTCAACAAACATCATAGTGTTTAGAGTGATCACTAGTGATGACGACGTTTCATTTTCCATTCATTTTCCAACAGAGTCTCAGACTAAAACAGGGAGGACTACATCAAGTGCCTTGAGTAGATAGTGCTGCCCTGGGTCAAGAGGGTGGCTGCTGGAAGACCCTATGTCTGGCAACAGGACTCTGTGCCATGCCACACAAGCAGAAGAACCAAGTCATAGCTGTCAAACAATTTCTGCGACTAGATCACCCCTTACCTCTAGACACTTAACTCCCCAGACTGCAACCCCCTTGATTATTATATATGGGGCACAATTGTGTGACAGACAAACAAAAGTCCTTGTGACACCAAAGATGAATTAAAGACAATGATTATAGCAGCATTCATCAACGCAAACAAGGAGACCGTCCAGAAAAGTTGCAGGAGTTTCCGAAATCGTCTGGAGGCTGTGGTTGAAGCCAGTGGTGATTTTATTGAATAAATTTGCCCTTTCGTATTTAAAGATATTAGGTTGGTGCAAAAATAATGACGTGATAATGTCGTTTTTTGAAGTTAAAAAATATATCAAAAAACGACATTATTACGTCATTGTTTTTGTACCAACCTAATATTTTTGTGTAAATTTAGTAAATATATCTGTTAAAATGAGATGACAGAATTATTTTCATTTTTGCATCATTTAGATGACAATTTATCCATCGCACCTTGAGAATTTGAATTCGTTTTATATCAGAAAGAAATTTTATTTGGTACTGTTGCTAAATGGATTCTATTTTATGTAATGTAATGTCTGGTTTATATTAAATAATTTCAAAATATAAAGTGGAGTTTATTTGGTTGATTTTGTTTAGTGACATGTCAACCTTATTTAATGGCGAAATGTAAATTTTTATACACAGTTTTATGCTACAGTATTTTGCTTGGTTGTTTGATTTTCTTTAGCGGCATATCAACAACTCTATGGGTTATTTAACGCCGAAATCTAAATATTTGAACGTAATTGCACTCCTTCAACTACAAATAAAATGTATTGTTATCCATTTTGCTATGAAATGTATTGTTGATATTTCTACTATAAATCTATTACTGGTAATTTTATTATAAAAATGTTGTTTTTTTTATATATTTTCATAGTGTTTTTTTTTTTTTGTTTGTTTGAAAGGTTCACTATCTGCCCATAGCTAGGACCATAGCATTTGGTGCCTTCCCGAGTCTGGGTTGACCTAGGAACAACAGCAATTAAGAGATTGTTTCACACTCCTTAAAACCTCCAATCTCCTTACAGAGGTCTTGCTGCCAGATGTAGTTTATCGTCATACCCAGGACTAAAGTTGTGATTGCCTTAGTCGGTAACTCCGAAATATAATTTGCTAATCTGGTTCATTTATCAAGAATGTTTGTTAACCCTTGGTCTAGGAAGTAAGAAAAAGTCAGAGTCTGACCTGAATATCAATCTATTCTATCGACAAGTTAGGGTGGGGAAAATGGTGTCCCTTTTCTTGGTCATCTGAATGTAATCATTTTGCCCCTTTTTGATATTCTGAAGTATTCAGTTGATCCTATGAAATTATGAACCATTTAAGGACCCAAGGAAAATGTTTCTTGCAACGGAATTAACTGCGAAGTCGTGTTAGAATTTGTGCGAATCGATTGACAAACAGAAAGTGTTTGGAAGCGACTATCCCTACATTGAACACCTGCTTTAAATTTCATGAATAATTCACTTGTATTCGATAATAAATTTACGCCCGTTTGTATATGTATGTTGCATTTGCGTTTTATTTTCTAATAAATTCCTTTATAATATTAGGTTGGTGCAAAAATAATGACGTAATAATGTCGTTTTTTGACGTTAAGAAATACGTGAAAAAACGACATTATTACGTCATTATTTTTGCACCAACCTAATAGATAGACTTTATTCTTGAAAGTGAAAATCAAATGTAACAATTCCTGTGCCATTTTGGATTCACCCTGTTTCTCTCACAGAAAATAACTTACAAATTGTTTAAAGCCCAGCTTTCCTTATGTAATCAATATTTTCAAGTAAAATATTTTAAATGAGCTAAAATAAAACATTTTCTAGAGGTAAACAATTAAGCAAAATGCAAGCAGCGTTGCCTTCATCGATAAAACAGCAGAGGATTCTTCATCTAAATTATGATCTTCAAATCTATAGGGATTTTTTAATAATGAAATAGGTTTATTTAACAATAAAATAGATTTATTTAATAATGAAATAGATTTATTTAATAATGAAATATATTTATTTAACAATAAAATAGGTTTATTGATAATGAAATTGGTTTATTTAAAATAGATTTATTTAACAATAAAATAGATTTATTTAACAATAAAATAGATTTATTTAACAATGAAATAGGTTTATCTAACAATAAAATAGATTTATTTAATAATGAAATATATTTATTTAACAATAAAATAGGTTTATTGATAATGAAATTGGTTTATTTAAAATAGATTTATTTAACAATAAAATAGATTTATTTAACAATAAAATAGATTTATTTAACAATGAAATAGGTTTATCTAACAATAAAATAGATTTATTTAATAATGAAATATATTTATTTAACAATAAAATAGGTTTATTGATAATGAAATTGGTTTATTTAAAATAGATTTATTTAACAATAAAATAGATTTATTTAACAATAAAATAGATTTATTTAACAATGAAGTAGGTTTATCTAACAATAAAATAGATTTATTTAATAATGAAATATATTTATTTAACAATAAAATAGGTTTATTGATAATGAAATTGGTTTATTTAAAATAGATTTATTTAACAATAAAATAGATTTATTTAACAATAAAATAGATTTATTTAACAATGAAATAGGTTTATCTAACAATAAAATAGATTTATTTAATAATGAAATATATTTATTTAACAATAAAATAGGTTTATTGATAATGAAATTGGTTTATTTAAAATAGATTTATTTAACAATAAAATAGATTTATTTAACAATAAAATAGATTTATTTAACAATGAAATAGGTTTATCTAACAATAAAATAGATTTATTTAATAATGAAATATATTTATTTAACAATAAAATAGGTTTATTGATAATGAAATTGGTTTATTTAAAATAGATTTATTTAACAATAAAATAGATTTATTTAACAATAAAATAGATTTATTTAACAATGAAATAGGTTTATCTAACAATAAAATAGATTTATTTAATAATGAAATATATTTATTTAACAATAAAATAGGTTTATTGATAATGAAATTGGTTTATT
>OZ010588.1:10698971-10778971 GCA_963932145.1 Acanthosepion lycidas
TTCATCCTGTCTACTCAGAATCAAAACAATCTTTTCTTATTCAACCTCCACCGTTATAATTTTATCATAACATCCACCACCACCACAACCAAAACCACCACCAAAACTACCACCACCACCAAAACCACCACCCATGACACCACCGCCAAAACCACCACCACCACCAAAACCACCACCCAAGCCACCACCGCCAAAATCACCACCACCACCCAAGCCACCACCACCAAAACCACCACCACCAAAACCACCACCCAAGCCACCACCGCCAAAACCACCACCGCCAAAACCACCACCACCACCAAAACCACCACCCAAGCCACCACCGCCAAAACCACCACCACCACCAAAACCACCACCCGAGCCACCACCGCCAAAACCACCACCACCACCAAAACCACCACCCGAGCCACCACCGCCAAAACCACCACCACCACCAAAACCACCACCCGAGCCACCACCGCCAAAACCACCACCACCACCAAAACCACCACCAAAACCACCACCCAAGCCACCACCGCCAAAACCACCACCACCACCCGAGCCACCACCGCCAAAACCACCACCACCACCAAAACCACCACCCAAGCCACCACTGCCAAAACCACCACCACCACCAAAACCACCACCCAAGCCACCACCGCCAAAACCACCACCACCACCAAAACCACCACCCAAGCCACCACCGCCAAAACCACCACCACCACCACCAAAACTACAACCACCACTACCATAAGGCTATGTCCTACTACTCCCCCTATTCGTTATAATCTATCATAAGATGACACCATTTTATCTTTTTCCTTTTTTCATCATAACGACTGTCATAACGATCCCCTCCTAAAACTGATCTGCTTCTTTGACATTTTAATTTCATCTTCAACGTGGATCCTTACTTTTCTTCATCTCACTCACCCTATCCTCTCTTTTCATCTTCTCCAATAGCATTGTTGCCTCCACCCTCACTACCTGCAAGCTGTTATTGCTTCATCCTTAAATCTATGTATGCAGCCATTTAGTATCTTCCTACCTTAGTTTCTCTGGAGTCAATAAGGAGACACCTCGTGAGAATCAAAATCACGACTATCCACCTAATCATCTCTCCACGAAACCTTAGTCTTTCAAGTATCGACATTAATGAGGCCCTCGGTGTAGATTAAATATACTGCACTAACAATCGTTTGCAGGGCTGGGTTGTTAATCATCACCTTAAAGCAAGTCTAATTATTTATGCAAGTAGGTAATTTGATGTAACATTCGAATCTAATATTGATTACTTAAGCGTATATTTCAGTTGGACGAGCACCCCTTAAATCTCTAACTTGTACGTTCAAATCGAGAACGATAACTAAACATAGAAACGATTAATTCAAAAGCATAGCTAAAACAATCACATCTGATTTTTCTCAAATCGCAGGTTGAGTATTGATTAAATGATCCGGTCCCTTAAAATAATAGTGGGAAAAATTACGTCATTCAGCAGCATTTGAATTTGATGTTGTAATTTCTTTAAATGAAACCACAAAATTGGCCAAATGCTCAGCCGTTAATTTTTACGTCAACAGAATTGCGTTTAGCTTCCGTTGGAAGACTAAAAGCTTCAGAAGAGGATTTACTCGTTAACTGTAAGAAATGTCTAAAGGTAATTTATTTCTTTTAATCATTTCTTTATTGAGAGAATTTATGATTTTCTGGACCAAAAGAATTCTAATAATGCTAAAATCTGTGTTTAAAGATTTTGCCACTAAGAAACTCTTTCCCGTATTTAAATAGAAACCTTAAAGCTGAATAAATTAGGAAAGCGTGATAAAAATCCTCAAATCTGAAGACATTTTCTCTTGAACAAATCTGAATTCATGCAACGTAATATTTTTCTTCATTCGTTGAAGTTGTTGACGATAAAGTTTTTCTTGTGCTTATCGTAGAGTTCAAAAGAGACGAAAACTACCAACTTTGACTAAATGATCATCAAGTCTTTACGTACGGAGAACTTTCGTTAAAATTTTAGCAAAGGATTTTCGTCTAAATTCTCAGATACTTTCAACGAGGAATAGAGAATTAGTCTCATGCTTTTTCTCTTTATTAATATTAATTGTTGCATTCTGAAAAAAGGGAATACTTAAATGAATTATTTTCAATAATTAAATGATTGTCTTTTCAAGATTCAATAATATTTTCTAAGTGGGAGTCACAGATCCCTGAATTCCCACCCCCAGAAGCATATCCGACATTAGTGAACACATTTTGTTTTTCTTAGAATATATTACCTAGCAAATGGCCGACTGATTAATATTTTGTTGAATTTTTATAAATGTGTCATTGTCAGACATTATTCAATTTCGACTAGTATTTCTTTCATTTTAATTTTAATTGCTTTTTATTGCAACGACACGAATCGTCATTCTACAACCATTAGTTTTTTTAAAAAACCCTCAGGAAGATTCGAAATCAAATCCCTTTTGAGCTAGTATTCCTAAGATAAACTTTTATCAATTTAGTTACAACAGTTTTAAAGGCGTGTTGAAAAAAAATAACCATGTATAACATTTTTTCATCATTGATTGGTACAACCAAATTTATGTTATTGTTTTGTTTAGTTGTATTACTAGTGTTAGTAATATTATTTTGATTTTTTTATATGAAGCTTCAGCAACTATTGTCAAATTATTCATTTTTGACTCAATGACTAAAACCGAAAAAAACGTTGCAATATTATCTTGTATTTTATTATTTTTATTTTCTTTGCTTTCTGGCGTTTACACATTTCTTTCCGGGTCCCACCCAGGGACCTAAGGTTAGAAATGGCATCATGACACTTTTCACTGACAAAAAAAAAATAAAAAAAAATAAAAATTACATAGATAAAGCCCTTCGTAAAGTGTGGGCTGTACTTGTCAGAACAATTTTTTGTATCTCCTTGAGGCATGGGCTTCCAGGAATCCCTGCAATTAGTCTACTGCAATCTTTTCCAACCAGTCCTAGGGCTCCAACTACAACAGGGATTGTTGATGTTCCCATATGCCACATTTTCGAGATTTCTATTTCAAGGTCCTTGTATTTTGACAGCTTTTTGAATATCTTCAAAGATACATTGCAGTCATCAGGGACTGCCATGTCAATAAGGAGGCACCGTTTTTGTTTGTGGTCTTTAATAACAATATCTGGGCGGTTGGCCTTGATTGTTCTGTCAGTGTGAATTGTGTAGTCCCATAGAATTGTAACAGGTCCTATCTCCATAACTGGGTCTGGGTGGTGTTGATACCAGTTTCTTTCAGTTTCCTTCCCGTAGAAGTTGCAGATTTTCCAGTGCAGATATGGGCCAACTCTGTCATGCCGGGTTTTATATTCATTGAGTGTCAATATCGTATAATCTGATATAAGATGACCAATTGTTTCTGGATATTTATCACAGAATCTGCATTTTGGGCTGACACAATATTTTAGTATATGTGCTTGATAATTCCTAGTTAGCAAGCATTGGTCCTGCGCAGCAAGGATAAAACCTTCAGTTTCCGCTTTCAACCCTGCACTGCGTAGCCACTGATGGGTACGGGTTTTGTCTACATCAGCTTGTTTGATACGGGCGGAGTATTGGCCATGAAGCGGTTTATCTTGCCATCGCTTCTGTATCTGGTCGGTTGCATTCGTCTTTGCTGTCTTTTTTAAGTATTTTTGCAGTTTCAGCCGGTGTATTGTGCTGTAGTTGCATCTCTACGCCCATTTGAAGCTCCATTTTGAATTTGTTGGCTTCTTTCATTACGGAGTAAAGACGCTTACTACTTTCATGTTCCTTGACGCATACCATCATCCAGTCTTCCGTAGTTTCCAAGTATCTTTGGAGGCCAATTGTTGTAGTTTTGTAGGACAGTTCTAGTGGAACTAATCCTCTGCCTCCTTCGGTTCTGGGCACATACAGACGATCAACATCAGCTTTGGGATGATGCATGCGATAGCAAGTGAGAAGCTTTCTCGTTTTGGCGTCCATTCGCTTAATTTCAGCTATGGTCCAGTTAAGGACATTAAAGCTGTAATGCACCACTGGGACAGCCAATGTGTTTATAGCTGATATTCTATTTTTTGAGTTTAGTTCAGTATTTAGTATCAGACGTACACGCCTGTAGTACTCTTTTCTTATTTTTTCTTTCATTTGGGGGTGTTGTATGCCATCTCCTTCGCTAATTCCTAGGTACTTATAAGCTTCATCATGCTCCAATTCCCTAATCTTTGTGACAAAATCTAAATCTATTGAGGGTGTTTCTGTAATTCTACCTTTCTTGAATGTTACTTTTGCACATTTATCTAATCCGAAGTCCATACCTATGTCGTCACTGAAGTATTTTACAATATTGAGGAGGCCTTTCAACTCATTGTCGTCTTTGGCAAAGAGTTTGAGATCATCCATGTATAGTAGGTGATTGAATATTTTCTTATTTATTTTGTAACCATAGCTACTGTTGTTCAGTTCATGTGTAAGTGGGGTTAAGGATAAACAAAACAGAAGGGGTGACAGAGAGTCTCCTTGAAAGATTCCACGTCGGATATTCAGACGGTTGGATATGGCAGTGCCCCCGGTGTGCCTAAGGTATAGTTTTGTGTTCCACATCCCCATGCTGTGCTTAAGAAAGTTTAATACCACAGGGGAGACTTTGTACATTTCCAAAGTCTTAAGGATCCAAGAATGTGGAACACTATCAAAGGCTTTACGATAATCAATCCACGCTGCCCTGAGATTTCTGCGTCGTCTCCTGCAATTTTCCAGGATCATTTTATTTATCAGAAGTTGATCTTTGCAGCCATATGAACCTCTACTGCATCCCTTCTGTTCCAGCGGGAGAATGCTGTTTGTTTCGAAGAAGGAGTAAGTACGGTTCGTCAGTACAGACGTGATCAACTTATACGTTGTGGAAAGACATGTTATCGGTCTATAATTTTTCGGGTCGTTTGTTTCAGTTGTTTTTGGTATGAGGTATGTAATACCTTCAGTAACCCATTCCAGGGTTTTATTGGGATTATTTACAAGCGTTGATAATGTTTTTGCAAGAATTCCATGGGTAGATGAGAGATGGTACAGCCAGAAATTGGGCAACTTGTCATTTCCTGGGGATTTCCATTTTGGGGATTTCGTTAGTGCTTGCCTAACATCATCTGTGGATATATTTTCCCATTCTTGCAGAGGTGTATCCAGCAGTCGTTCTTCTTCACGCCGTATCGATTCTGCATTTGGGTTACATTCCTTTGGGTTGCTCCAAATATTTTCCCAAAATGTCTGTACATTATCAATCGATGGTGGCGTTTCGACATGTATAAGTGCTTTTCCAATTTCCCTGTAAAATTTCTTAAAATCTGTTCGGAATATTTTATTTTGGCGATAGAATCTACAACGTTTCTCGTATCGTCTTGTTCTCTGTGCTTTTAGCTGAAGTTTCTGTTTCAGCATTTCCTTGATTGATGGAATATCAATTAGGGATTTAATGCTATATTTCCGTTTGATCTTTTTGGATTTACGTGTGGAAATATTAGGGGTTCTGGTGAGCTCATCTAATATAGACAGCTCACATCTGATTTGTTTTATTTCTCGTATCAGTTTGGTTTTCCAAGCTGGTTCTCTGTGTCTGTTAATTTTATTTATTGTCTTGACCCCAAGCTTCCGAGTCGCTGCTAGAGCTGTTGCGTATATGACGTTGTTAACTTCTGTTATGTTTCCCGGTGGTTTATCTGTTAACAGTGTTTCCAGGGCAGCATTGTATATTTTTACGATGTGCTTGTTGGGATTTGTCATATGGATTTTCGGGAGCTGGTCTCTGTCTGACAATTGTATGAAAGTTACTCTGCTGAGTACTTGGATGACGTCATTTTTCGCTTCGGTGATTTCAGCTTCGTGGTTTTCAAGGAATTCTAAATTAATGTACCTGGAGTCACCTTCAGTGACAATTTCTGGAGAACTAGAGGTTGTGTGTAAGGTAGAATCTTCAGTTTCATTTCCTGGGAGATTATTTCGTATTTCATTCGCTTTAGCGTCCACCTCATCCTCTGTCGCATTCTTTATTTCAACATTCGTCTCAATAGAGTTTGAGTGATGGGTCATAGTATTTTGTCTTATATCTAATTTTATCTTATCTATTTCTGCCTTTGAGAGTCTGTTGTTTCGCATGATATCTCTGCGGACATTGGCAAGCAGGTTTGGATTGAGGTTAGGTCTTATATCATTTCCCACCATATTTCTCCATATTTGGTATGTTTGATTGGTGGTGTTCTTTGCTGGGTTTTCGAGTGCAGTGAAGAAGGATGTCATGATAGTCGATACTCTTCGCGGCTCCATTTCGTTCGTTTACTTTTTACTAGTCGATTTGGCATTTCCAAGGTTGGCGATAATCCGGGTTTGGTGACCTAGTGTCTCTTCGTGTGTGGAAGAGTTTGTTCCAGTGACGGACTTTTCGACCTCAGACTGGTTCCTCTCTGAGGGACGCGGCCCTTGTTGTCCCGGTTGACGACCGATCCGGTATGAGATATTATTCGTATTCATTATTATTATTATTATTATTATTATTATTATTATTATTATTCCTTTTGATTTCTGTTATATACACATTTCCTACCGGGTCCCAACCAGAGACCTAAGATCAGAAATGGCTTCATGGCATTTTCCACTGATCATTTTTGTAAAAAAAAAACTAAGATCATTTTACATAAAGTTCTTCGTAATCTGTGAACTTTACTCGTAAGTACACATTTTGGATTTCTTTAATTTATTATTATTATTATTATTGTTGTTGTTGTTGTTGTTGTTAGATGAAGACTTTATTTACATAACTAGTATTATTAGGAACAATATTATCATTAATTTTCATGAACTGAATCATTGTCAGCCATTATTATTCCCTAGTGATAATAGTTTTAACTGAATCTCATCACAACTACTCGACCGACATTCTACGGTCCTTAGGATAAGTAGTAATAAGTAGCATTATCTTGGAATCTTATCAGATGACACAGTCAACTGTTATTCATTTTTAACAAGTATTTCTGTCATCTGAATTTCAACTCTTTTATTTTTGCTCGTAATATTTTTAGCAGTTATATTAAGTTGAATTTTTTAAGGATGAGGCATTGTCAGCCTCTTTCTTTATTTACATTCTTCGCATGAATTACGGTATGTGTAGGTAGCAAAACGGATATCAGCCTGTAAAATTAGGATCAGCGAGACAAATTGAAATTCCAAGATTTTGTACTACGTTTCCCGGAAGTATGAATTTTGTACTACGTTCACTTTCCCGGAACTCTAACTCTCTCTCTCTCTCTCTCTCTCTCTCTATATATATATATATATATATATATATATATATAAATAGCAGTGTAGACTGAACTCTCTACCCATGGTTAGAAACCAATGTAAGAGAAGGGAAACACTGAATTCCCAACAGTAGAGAAGGTAATGGAAACAACACGGCAATCTTTCTCCAAATGATAAATATCTTTCACAGATAATAAAGAAAAAAGAGTTTGTAGGATGTAATGATTGCATACATCCCGAGGGGACATGGCAATTTGCTGTAATATTATTTTTTTTAGTCGCTGAGATTATTCATTTTTTCTTACGTCATAATTGTAGTTGCTTTTAATCGAAACTACTTCCCCCAACATTCTACATCTGTAATCATTTTGAAACGCCTATGCCTTGAAAGTGCCATGACATTTGAAAAGAGAGATGAATTCTTCGGCGTTGGAAACAACGAAACTCTTAATAAGACATTTCATTTTTTGAATTTAGACTTTGAATAATTCTTGTTGAAAACAATTTCTTTTGACTTTTATAGAATTTTGTATTAATTATATTCTGCTCTGTTATTTCGCTGATGAACTTTATTGTTTATTCGGTATACGGACCTGAGAGAAATTAAAGCAATTTTTCTTGGGCGGTCATTTTTTTGTACCGGTAACTATAACACAAATATCAATGAGCTTACGAATCTTTTCTAGTTCGTCGATGACAATGAGAAAATATAAATAAAAATGCATGAAAAAGTTACATCATTAAGAAGCTATGGATAATTTATTTGGATAAATTGGTTACAATTCTCCATGATTTCCTTGTAAAGTAATGACAATTGGTATTACTTGTAAAGAAATACCAATCAAATTATCTTTTTCTTTTCTTCCTTTTCAAGAAAATTCCATTTTGAATAAAACAATTGAATAGAAACAAATATAAATTTTTGTCTCTAATTAAATTGCAATTTGCTTTCAAATATTTTCTTTGATTTGGGAAACATTGCAATTGTAAAAATAACAAAACATAAAACATATTTACAAATCTAAGTTCTGCGCTAGAAGTTTCTTTCATCACACTTCTGGCCTGTGGAACTCACTTCAGGATTCTTGCTTCGCATTCAACTTCAGTCTTCAAAAATTTAAATGTAATGTCACTCATTATCTTCTGTCTTCTTAATTCTTGTTCTTTTATTTTACTCTCACCTTCATAATAGTTTTCTCATGTTCTCTAACGCGCATTAATCTTTTGCATCTTAGTGTCTTTATTGCCTTTCTTAAGGTGAAATGAATAAAAAAAAGTGTTTTCGTTATTTCTTCCTTTCGTTTTTCTTTCTCTTATTGTGTATACTTGTTTCTTTTTTTCAATTTTCTTTTCCTTTTTTGCTTCTTTTTTGAAAAGTTCCTTTTCTTTTAATTTCGATCTTTCTTTGTTTTTACCATTCTTGTTTTCTTTTTTCTTTCAATCTGCTCGCCTTCCTGTCTATATTCTATCATTTATTTCTTTCACTCTATTCGTCCGCTTTCATTCATTTTTCTTCTTTACACTCGACTTTCTTTTACTTCTTTCTTTCAGTTTTTGTCTTTCATTCATTTTTCTTCCTTACACTCTACTTTCTTTTACTTCTTTCTTTAAGTTTTTGTCTTTCATTCATTTTTCTTCCTTACACTCTACTTTCTTTTACTTCTTTCTTTCAGTTTTTGTCTTTCATTCATTTTTCTTCCTTACACTCTACTCTCTTTTCCTTCTTTCTTTCAGTTTTTGTCTTTCATTCATTTTTGTTCCTTACACTCTACTTTCTTTTACTTCTTTCTTTCAGTTTTTGTCTTTCATTCATTTTTCTTCCATACACTCTACTTTCTTTTACTTCTTTCTTTCAGTTTTTGCCTTTCATTCATTTTTCTTCCTTACACTCTACTTTCTTTTCCTTCTTTCTTTCAGTTTTTGTCTTTCATTCATTTTCCTTCCTTACACTCGATTTTCTTTTACTTCTTTCTTTCAGTTTTTGTCTTTCATTCATTTTTCTTCCTTACACTCTACTCTCTTTTCCTTCTTTCTTTCAGTTTTTATCTTTCATTCATTTTTCTTCCTTACACTCTACTTTCTTTTACTTCTTTCTTTCAGTTTTTGTCTTTCATTCATTTTTCTTCCTTACACTCTACTCTCTTTTACTTCTTTCTTTCAGTTTTTGCCTTTCATTCATTTTTCTTCCTTACACTCTACTTTCTTTTACTTCTTTCTTTAAGTTTTTGTCTTTCATTCATTTTTCTTCCTTACACTCTACTTTCTTTTACTTCTTTCTTTCAGTTTTTGCCTTTCATTCATTTTTCTTCCTTACACTCTACTTTCTTTTACTTCTTTCTTTAAGTTTTTGTCTTTCATTCATTTTTCTTCTTTACACTCTACTTTCTTTTACTTCATTCTTTAAGTTTTTGTCTTTCATTCATTTTTCTTCCTTACACTCTACTTTCTTTTACTTCTTTCTTTCAGTTTTTGCCTTTCATTCATTTTTCTTCCTTACACTCTACTTTCTTTTACTTCTTTCTTTAAGTTTTTGTCTTTCATTCATTTTTCTTCCTTACACTCTACTTTCTTTTACTTCATTCTTTAAGTTTTTGTCTTTCATTCATTTTCCTTCTTTACACTCGACTTTCTTTTACTTCTTTCTTTCAGTTTTTGACTTTCATTCATTTTTCTTCCTTACACTCTACTTTCTTTTACTTCTTTCTTTCAGTTTTTGTCTTTCATTCATTTTTCTTCCTTACACTCTACTTTCTTTTACTTCTTTCTTTAAGTTTTTGTCTTTCATTCATTTTTCTTCCTTACACTCTACTTTCTTTTACTTCTTTCTTTCAGTTTTTGTCTTTCATTCATTTTTCTTCCTTACACTCTACTTTCTTTTAATTCTTTCTTTAAGTTTTTGTCTTTCATTCATTTTTCTTCCTTACACTCTACTTTCTTTTACTTCATTCTTTAAGTTTTTGTCTTTCATTCATTTTCCTTCTTTACACTCGACATTCTTTTACTTCTTTCTTTCAGTTTTTGATTTTCATTCATTTTTCTTCCTTACACTCTACTTTCTTTTACTTCTTTCTTTCAGTTTTTGTCTTTCATTCATTTTTCTTCCTTACACTCTACTTTCTTTTACTTCATTCTTTAAGTTTTTGTCTTTCATTCATTTTCCTTCTTTACACTCGACTTTCTTTTACTTCTTTCTTTCAGTTTTTGACTTTCATTCATTTTTCTTCCTTACACTCTACTTTCTTTTACTTCTTTCTTTAAGTTTTTGTCTTTCATTCATTTTTCTTCTTTACACTCTACTTTCTTTTAATTCTTTCTTTCAGTTTTTGTCTTTCATTCATTTTTCTTCCTTACACTCTGCTTTCTTTTACTTCTTTCTTTCAGTTTTTGTCATTCATTCATTTTTCTTCTTTACACTCTACTTTCTTTTCCTTCTTTCTTTCAGTTTTTGTCTTTCATTCATTTTTCTTCTTTACACTCTACTTTCTTTTACTTCTTTCTTTCAGTTTTTGTCTTTCATTCATTTTTCTTCTTTACACTCTACTTTCTTTTACTTCTTTCTTTCAGTTTTTGTCTTTCATTCATTTTTGTTTCTTACACTCTACTTTCTTTTACTTCTTTCTTTCAGTTTTTGTCATTCATTCATTTTTCTTCTTTACACTCTACTTTCTTTTACTTCTTTCTTTCAGTTTTTGTCTTTCATTCATTTTTCTTCCTTACACTCTGCTTTCTTTTACTTCTTTCTTTCAGTTTTTGTCATTCATTCATTTTTCTTCTTTACACTCTACTTTCTTTTACTTCTTTCTTTCAGTTTTTGTCTTTCATTCATTTTTCTTCCTTACACTCTACTTTCTTTTACTTCTTTCTTTCAGTTTTTGTCAGTCATTCGTTTTTCTTCTTTACACTCTACTTTCTTTTACTTCTTTCTTTCAGTTTTTGTCTTTCATTCATTTTTCTTATTTACACTCTACTTTCTTTTACTTCTTTCTTTCAGTTTTTGTCTTTCATTCATTTTTCTTCCTTACACTCTACTTTCTTTTACTTCTTTCTTTAAGTTTTTGTCTTTCATTCATTTTCCTTCCTTACACTCTACTTTCTTTTACTTCTTTCTTTAAGTTTTTGTCTTTCATTCATTTTCCTTCCTTACACTCTACTTTCTTTTATTTCTTTCTTTCAGTTTTTGTCTTTCATTCATTTTTCTTCCTTACACTCTACTTTCTTTTACTTCTTTCTTTCAGTTTTTGTCTTTCATTCATTTTCCTTCCTTACACTCTACTTTCTTTTACTTCTTTCTTTCAGTTTTTGTCTTTCATTCATTTTTCTTCCTTACACTCTACTTTCTTTTACTTCTTTCTTTCAGTTTTTGTCTTTCATTCATTTTTCTTCCTTACACTCTACTTTCTTTTACTTCTTTCTTTCAGTTTCTGTCTTTCATTCATTTTCCTTCCTTACACCATACTTTCTTTTACTTCTTTCTTTAAGTTTTTGTCTTTCATTCATTTTTCTTCCTTACACTCTGCTTTCTTTTACTTCTTTCTTTCAGTTTTTGTCTTTCATTCATTTTTCTTCCTTACACTCTACTTTCTTTTACTTCTTTCTTTCAGTTTTTGTCTTTCATTCATTTTTCTTCCTTACACTCTACTTTCTTTTACTTCTTTCTTTCAGTTTCTGTCTTTCATTCATTTTCCTTCCTTACACCATACTTTCTTTTACTTCTTTCTTTAAGTTTTTGTCTTTCATTCATTTTTCTTCCTTACACTCTGCTTTCTTTTACTTCTTTCTTTCAGTTTTTGTCTTTCATTCATTTTTCTTCATTACACTCTACTTTCTTTTACTTCTTTCTTTCAGTTTTTGTCTTTCATTCATTTTTCTTTTTTACACTCTACTTTCTTTTACTTCTTTCTTTCAGTTTTTGTCTTTCATTCATTTTCCTTCATTACACTCTACTTTCTTTTACTTCTTTCTTTCAGTTTTTGTCTTTCATTCATTTTTCTTCCTTACACTCTACTTTCTTTTACTTCTTTCTTTCAGTTTTTGTCTTTCATTCATTTTCCTTCATTACACTCTGCTTTCTTTTACTTCTTTCTTTCAGTTTTTGTCTTTCATTCATTTTTCTTCCTTACACTCTGCTTTCTTTTCCTTCTTTCTTTCAGTTTTTGTCTTTCATTCATTTTCCTTCTTTACACTCTACTTTCTTTTACTTCTTTCTTTCAGTTTTTGTCTTTCATTCATTTTTCTTCCTTACACTCTGCTTTCTTTTACTTCTTTCTTTCAGTTTTTGTCTTTCATTCATTTTCCTTCATTACACTCTACTTTCTTTTACTTCTTTCTTTCAGTTTTTGTCTTTCATTCATTTTCCTTCATTACACTCTACTTTCTTTTACTTCTTTCTTTCAGTTTTTGTCTTTCATTCATTTTTCTTCTTTACACTCTGCTTTCTTTTACTTCTTTCTTTCAGTTTTTGTCTTTCATTCATTTTTCTTCCATACACCCTACTTTCTTTTACTTCTTTCTTTCAGTTTTTGTCTTTCATTCATTTTTCTTCCTTACACTCTACTTTCTTTTACTTCTTTCTTTCAGTTTTTGTCTTTCATTCATTTTTCTTCCTTACACCCTACTTTCTTTTACTTCTTTCTTTCAGTTTTTGTCTTTCATTCATTTTCCTTCCTTACACCCTACTTTCTTTTACTTCTTTCTTTCAGTTTTTGTCTTTCATTCATTTTTCTTCCTTACACTCTACTTTCTTTTACTTCTTTCTTTCAGTTTTTGTTTTTCATTCATTTTTCTTCCTTACACCCTACTTTCTTTTACTTCTTTCTTTCAGTTTTTGCCTTCATTCATTTTTCTTCTTTACACTCTACTTTCTTTTACTTCTTTCTTTAAGTTTTTGTCTTTCATTCATTTTTCTTCCTTACACTCTACTTTCTTTTACTTCTTTCTTTCAGTTTTTGTCTTTCATTCATTTTTCTTCCTTACACTCTACTTTCTTTTACTTCTTTCTTTCAGTTTTTGTCTTTCATTCATTTTTCTTCCTTACACTCTACTTTCTTTTACTTCTTTCTTTAAGTTTTTGTCTTTCATTCATTTTTCTTCCTTACACCCTACTTTCTTTTACTTCTTTCTTTCAGTTTTTGTCTTTCATTCAATTTTCTTCCTTACACTCTTTTTTCTTTTACTTCTTTCTTTCAGTTTTTGTCTTTCATTCATTTTTCTTCCTTACACTCTGCTTTCTTTTACTTCTTTCTTTCAGTTTTTGTCTTTCATTCATTTTTCTTCATTACACTCTACTTTCTTTTACTTCTTTCTTTCAGTTTTTGTCTTTCATTCATTTTTCTTTTTTACACTCTACTTTCTTTTACTTCTTTCTTTCAGTTTTTGTCTTTCATTCATTTTCCTTCATTACACTCTACTTTCTTTTACTTCTTTCTTTCAGTTTTTGTCTTTCATTCATTTTTCTTCCTTACACTCTACTTTCTTTTACTTCTTTCTTTCAGTTTTTGTCTTTCATTCATTTTTCTTCCTTACACTCTACTTTCTTTTACTTCTTTCTTTAAGTTTTTGTCTTTCATTCATTTTTCTTCCTTACACCCTACTTTCTTTTACTTCTTTCTTTCAGTTTTTGTCTTTCATTCATTTTCCTTCCTTACACTCTACTTTCTTTTACTTCTTTCTTTCAGTTTTTGTCTTTCATTCATTTTTCTTCCTTACACTCTGCTTTCTTTTACTTCTTTCTTTCAGTTTTTGTCTTTCATTCATTTTTCTTCATTACACTCTACTTTCTTTTACTTCTTTCTTTCAGTTTTTGTCTTTCATTCATTTTTCTTTTTTACACTCTACTTTCTTTTACTTCTTTCTTTCAGTTTTTGTCTTTCATTCATTTTCCTTCATTACACTCTACTTTCTTTTACTTCTTTCTTTCAGTTTTTGTCTTTCATTCATTTTTCTTCTTTACACTATACTTTCTTTTACTTCTTTCTTTCAGTTTTTGACTTTCATTCATTTTTCTTCCTTACACTCTGCTTTCTTTTACTTCTTTCTTTCAGTTTTTGTCTTTCATTCATTTTTCTTCCTTACACTCTCCTTTCTTTTACTTCTTTCTTTCGGTTTTTGTCATTCATTCGTTTTTCTTCCTTACACTCTACTTTCTTTTACTTCTTTCTTTCAGTTTTTGTCTTTCATTCATTTTTCTTCCTTACACTCTGCTTTCTTTTACTTCTTTCTTTCAGTTTTTGTCTTTCATTCATTTTTCTTCCTTACACTCTGCTTTCTTTTACTTCTTTCTTTCAGTTTTTGTCTTTCATTCATTTTTCTTCCTTACACTCTCCTTTCTTTTACTTCTTTCTTTCGGTTTTTGTCATTCATTCGTTTTTCTTCCTTACACTCTACTTTCTTTTACTTCTTTCTTTCAGTTTTTGTCTTTCATTCATTTTTCTTCCTTACACTGTGCTTTCTTTTACTTCTTTCTTTCAGTTTTTGTCTTTCATTCATTTTTCTTCCTTACACTCTACTTTCTTTTACTTCTTTCTTTCAGTTTTTGTCATTCATTCATTTTTCTTCTTTACACTCTACTTTCTTTTACTTCTTTCTTTAAGTTTTTGTCTTTCATTCATTTTTCTTCCTTACACTCTACTTTCTTTTACTTCTTTCTTTCAGTTTCTGTCTTTCATTCATTTTTCTTCCTTACACTCTACTTTCTTTTACTTCTTTCTTTCAGTTTTTGTCTTTCATTCATTTTTCTTCCTTACACTCTACTTTCTTTTACTTCTTTCTTTCAGTTTTTGTCTTTCATTCATTTTTCTTCCTTACACTCTACTTTCTTTTACTTCTTTCTTTCAGTTTCTGTCTTTCATTCATTTTCCTTCCTTACACCATACTTTCTTTTACTTCTTTCTTTCAGTTTTTGTCTTTCATTCATTTTTCTTCCTTACACTCTGCTTTCTTTTACTTCTTTCTTTCAGTTTTTGTCTTTCATTCATTTTTCTTCCTTACACTCTACTTTCTTTTACTTCTTTCTTTCAGATTTGTCTTTCATTCATTTTTCTTCTTTACACTCTGCTTTCTTTTACTTCTTTCTTTAAGTTTTTGTCTTTCATTCATTTTTCTTCCTTACACTCTGCTTTCTTTTACTTCTTTCTTTCAGTTTTTGTCATTCATTCATTTTTCTTCTTTACACTCTACTTTCTTTTATTTCTTTTTTTCACTTTTTGTCTTTCATTCATTTTTCTTCCTTACACTCTGCTTTCTTTTACTTCTTTCTTTCAGTTTTTGTCTTTCATTCATTTTTCTTCCTTACACTCTACTTTCTTTTACTTCTTTCTTTCAGTTTTTGTCTTTCATTCATTTTTCTTCCTTACACTCTGCTTTCTTTTACTTCTTTCTTTCAGTTTTTGTCTTTCATTCATTTTTCTTCCTTACACTCTACTTTCTTTTACTTCTTTCTTTCAGTTTTTGTCTTTCATTCATTTTTCTTCTTTACACTCTGCTTTCTTTTACTTCTTTCTTTCAGTTTTTGTCTTTCATTCATTTTTCTTCTTTACACTCTGCTTTCTTTTATTTCTTTTTTTCACTTTTTGTCTTTCATTCATTTTTCTTCTTTACACTCTACTTTCTTTTACTTCTTTCTTTCAGTTTTTGTCTTTCATTCATTTTTCTTCCTTACACTCTACTTTCTTTTACTTCTTTCTTTCAGTTTTTGTCATTCATTCATTTTTCTTCTTTACACTATACTTTCTTTTACTTCTTTCTTTCAGTTTTTGTCTTTCATTCATTTTTCTTCTTTACACTCTACTTTCTTTTACTTCTTTCTTTAAGTTTTTGTCTTTCATTCATTTTTCTTCTTTACACTCTACTTTCTTTTACTTCTTTCTTTCAGTTTTTGTCTTTCATTCATTTTTCTTCCTTACACTCTACTTTCTTTTACTTCTTTCTTTCAGTTTTTGTCATTCATTCATTTTTCTTCTTTACACTCTACTTTCTTTTACTTCTTTCTTTCAGTTTTTGTCTTTCATTCATTTTTCTTCTTTACACTCTACTTTCTTTTACTTCTTTCTTTCAGTTTTTGTCTTTCATTCATTTTTCTTCCTTACACTCTACTTTCTTTTACTTCTTTCTTTCAGTTTTTGTCTTTCATTCATTTTTCTTCCTTACACTCTACTTTCTTTTACTTCTTTCTTTCAGTTTTTGTCTTTCATTCATTTTTCTTTTTTACACTCTACTTTCTTTTACTTCGTTCTTTCAGTTTTTGTCTTTCATTCATTTTCCTTCCTTACACTCTACTTTCTTTTACTTCTTTCTTTCAGTTTTTGTCTTTCATTCATTTTTCTTCCTTACACTCTGCTTTCTTTTACTTCTTTCTTTCAGTTTTTGTCTTTCATTCATTTTTCTTCTTTACACTCTACTTTCTTTTACTTCTTTCTTTCAGTTTTTGTCTTTCATTCATTTTTCTTCCTTACACTCTGCTTTCTTTTACTTCTTTCTTTCAGTTTTTGTCTTTCATTCATTTTTCTTCCTTACACTCTGCTTTCTTTTACTTCTTTCTTTCAGTTTTTGTCTTTCATTCATTTTTCTTTTTTACACTCTACTTTCTTTTACTTCTTTCTTTCAGTTTTTGTCTTTCATTCATTTTTCTTTTTTACACTCTACTTTCTTTTACTTCTTTCTTTCAGTTTTTGTCTTTCATTCATTTTTCTTCCTTACACTCTGCTTTCTTTTACTTCTTTCTTTCAGTTTTTGTCTTTCATTCATTTTTCTTTTTTACACTCTACTTTCTTTTACTTCTTTCTTTCAGTTTTTGTCTTTCATTCATTTTTCTTCCTTACACTCTGCTTTCTTTTACTTCTTTCTTTCAGTTTTTGTCTTTCATTCATTTTTCTTTTTTACACTCTACTTTCTTTTACTTCTTTCTTTCAGTTTTTGTCTTTCATTCATTTTTCTTCTTTACACTCTACTTTCTTTTACTTCTTTCTTTCAGTTTTTGTCATTCATTCATTTTCCTTCCTTACACCATACTTTCTTTTACTTCTTTCTTTAAGTTTTTGTCTTTCATTCATTTTTCTTTTTTACACTCTACTTTCTTTTACTTCTTTCTCTCAGTTTTTGTCTTTCATTCATTTTCCTTCCTTACACTCTACTTTCTTTTACTTCTTTCTTTCAGTTTTTGTCTTTCATTCATTTTTCTTCCTTACACTATTTTTTCTTTTACTTCTTTCTTTCAGTTTTTGTCTTTCATTCATTTTTCTTCCTTACACTCTACTTTCTTTTACTTCTTTCTTTAAGTTTTTGTCTTTCATTCATTTTCCTTCCTTACACTCTACTTTCTTTTACTTCTTTCTTTCAGTTTTTGTCTTTCATTCATTTTCCTTCCTTACACTCTACTTTCTTTTACTTCTTTCTTTCAGTTTTTGTCTTTCATTCATTTTTCTTCCTTACACTATTTTTTCTTTTACTTCTTTCTTTCAGTTTTTGTCTTTCATTCATTTTTCTTCCTTACACTCTACTTTCTTTTACTTCTTTCTTTCAGTTTTTGTCTTTCATTCATTTTTCTTCCTTACACTCTACTTTCTTTTACTTCTTTCTTTCAGTTTCTGTCTTTCATTCATTTTCCTTCCTTACACCATACTTTCTTTTACTTCTTTCTTTCAGTTTTTGTCTTTCATTCATTTTTCTTCCTTACACTCTGCTTTCTTTTACTTCTTTCTTTCAGTTTTTGTCTTTCATTCATTTTTCTTCCTTACACTCTACTTTCTTTTACTTCTTTCTTTCAGTTTTTGTCTTTCATTCATTTTTCTTCTTTACACTCTGCTTTCTTTTACTTCTTTCTTTAAGTTTTTGTCTTTCATTCATTTTTCTTCCTTACACTCTGCTTTCTTTTACTTCTTTCTTTCAGTTTTTGTCATTCATTCATTTTTCTTCTTTACACTCTACTTTCTTTTATTTCTTTTTTTCACTTTTTGTCTTTCATTCATTTTTCTTCCTTACACTCTGCTTTCTTTTACTTCTTTCTTTCAGTTTTTGTCTTTCATTCATTTTTCTTCCTTACACTCTACTTTCTTTTACTTCTTTCTTTCAGTTTTTGTCTTTCATTCATTTTTCTTCCTTACACTCTGCTTTCTTTTACTTCTTTCTTTCAGTTTTTGTCTTTCATTCATTTTTCTTCCTTACACTCTACTTTCTTTTACTTCTTTCTTTCAGTTTTTGTCTTTCATTCATTTTTCTTCTTTACACTCTGCTTTCTTTTACTTCTTTCTTTCAGTTTTTGTCTTTCATTCATTTTTCTTCTTTACACTCTGCTTTCTTTTATTTCTTTTTTTCACTTTTTGTCTTTCATTCATTTTTCTTCTTTACACTCTACTTTCTTTTACTTCTTTCTTTCAGTTTTTGTCTTTCATTCATTTTTCTTCCTTACACTCTACTTTCTTTTACTTCTTTCTTTCAGTTTTTGTCATTCATTCATTTTTCTTCTTTACACTATACTTTCTTTTACTTCTTTCTTTCAGTTTTTGTCTTTCATTCATTTTTCTTCTTTACACTCTACTTTCTTTTACTTCTTTCTTTAAGTTTTTGTCTTTCATTCATTTTTCTTCTTTACACTCTACTTTCTTTTACTTCTTTCTTTCAGTTTTTGTCTTTCATTCATTTTTCTTCCTTACACTCTACTTTCTTTTACTTCTTTCTTTCAGTTTTTGTCATTCATTCATTTTTCTTCTTTACACTCTACTTTCTTTTACTTCTTTCTTTAAGTTTTTGTCTTTCATTCATTTTTCTTCTTTACACTCTACTTTCTTTTACTTCTTTCTTTCAGTTTTTGTCTTTCATTCATTTTTCTTCCTTACACTCTGCTTTCTTTTACTTCTTTCTTTCAGTTTTTGTCATTCATTCATTTTTCTTCTTTACACTCTACTTTCTTTTACTTCTTTCTTTCAGTTTTTGTCATTCATTCATTTTCCTTCCTTACACCATACTTTCTTTTACTTCTTTCTTTAAGTTTTTGTCTTTCATTCATTTTTCTTCCTTACACTCTGCTTTCTTTTACTTCTTTCTTTCAGTTTTTGTCTTTCATTCATTTTTCTTCCTTACACTCTACATTCTTTTACTTCTTTCTTTCAGTTTTTGTCTTTCATTCATTTTTCTTCTTTACACTCTACTTTCTTTTATTTCTTTTTTTCAGTTTTTGTCTTTCATTCATTTTTCTTCCTTACACTCTACTTTCTTTTACTTCTTTCTTTCAGTTTTTGTCTTTCATTCATTTTTCTTCCTTACACTCTACTTTCTTTTACTTCTTTCTTTCAGTTTTTGTCTTTCATTCATTTTTCTTCCTTACACTCTGCTTTCTTTTACTTCTTTCTTTCAGTTTTTGTCATTCATTCATTTTTCTTCTTTACACTCTACTTTCTTTTCCTTCTTTCTTTCAGTTTTTGTCTTTCATTCATTTTTCTTCTTTACACTCTACTTTCTTTTACTTCTTTCTTTCAGTTTTTGTCTTTCATTCATTTTTCTTCTTTACACTCTACTTTCTTTTACTTCTTTCTTTCAGTTTTTGTCTTTCATTCATTTTTGTTTCTTACACTCTACTTTCTTTTACTTCTTTCTTTCAGTTTTTGTCATTCATTCATTTTTCTTCTTTACACTCTACTTTCTTTTACTTCTTTCTTTCAGTTTTTGTCTTTCATTCATTTTTCTTCCTTACACTCTGCTTTCTTTTACTTCTTTCTTTCAGTTTTTGTCATTCATTCATTTTTCTTCTTTACACTCTACTTTCTTTTACTTCTTTCTTTCAGTTTTTGACTTTCATTCATTTTTCTTCCTTACACTCTACTTTCTTTTACTTCTTTCTTTCAGTTTTTGTCATTCATTCGTTTTTCTTCTTTACACTCTACTTTCTTTTACTTCTTTCTTTCAGTTTTTGTCTTTCATTCATTTTTCTTCTTTACACTCTACTTTCTTTTACTTCTTTCTTTCAGTTTTTGTCTTTCATTCATTTTTCTTCCTTACACTCTACTTTCTTTTACTTCTTTCTTTCAGTTTTTGTCATTCATTCATTTTCCTTCCTTACACCATACTTTCTTTTACTTCTTTCTTTAAGTTTTTGTCTTTCATTCATTTTTCTTCCTTACACTCTGCTTTCTTTTACTTCTTTCTTTCAGTTTTTGTCTTTCATTCATTTTTCTTCTTTACACTCTACTTTCTTTTACTTCTTTCTTTCAGTTTTTGTCTTTCATTCATTTTTCTTTTTTACACTCTACTTTCTTTTACTTCTTTCTTTCAGTTTTTGTCTTTCATTCATTTTCCTTCCTTACACTCTACTTTCTTTTACTTCTTTCTTTCAGTTTTTGTCTTTCATTCATTTTTCTTCTTTACACTCTACTTTCTTTTACTTCTTTCTTTCAGTTTTTGTCTTTCATTCATTTTTCTTCCTTACACTCTACTTTCTTTTACTTCTTTCTTTCAGTTTTTGTCATTCATTCATTTTTCTTCTTTACACTCTACTTTCTTTTACTTCTTTCTTTAAGTTTTTGTCTTTCATTCATTTTTCTTCTTTACACTCTACTTTCTTTTACTTCTTTCTTTCAGTTTTTGTCTTTCATTCATTTTTCTTCCTTACACTCTGCTTTCTTTTACTTCTTTCTTTCAGTTTTTGTCATTCATTCATTTTTCTTCTTTACACTCTACTTTCTTTTACTTCTTTCTTTCAGTTTTTGTCATTCATTCATTTTCCTTCCTTACACCATACTTTCTTTTACTTCTTTCTTTAAGTTTTTGTCTTTCATTCATTTTTCTTCCTTACACTCTGCTTTCTTTTACTTCTTTCTTTCAGTTTTTGTCTTTCATTCATTTTTCTTCCTTACACTCTACATTCTTTTACTTCTTTCTTTCAGTTTTTGTCTTTCATTCATTTTTCTTCTTTACACTCTACTTTCTTTTATTTCTTTTTTTCAGTTTTTGTCTTTCATTCATTTTTCTTCCTTACACTCTACTTTCTTTTACTTCTTTCTTTCAGTTTTTGTCTTTCATTCATTTTTCTTCCTTACACTCTACTTTCTTTTACTTCTTTCTTTCAGTTTTTGTCTTTCATTCATTTTTCTTCCTTACACTCTGCTTTCTTTTACTTCTTTCTTTCAGTTTTTGTCATTCATTCATTTTTCTTCTTTACACTCTACTTTCTTTTCCTTCTTTCTTTCAGTTTTTGTCTTTCATTCATTTTTCTTCTTTACACTCTACTTTCTTTTACTTCTTTCTTTCAGTTTTTGTCTTTCATTCATTTTTCTTCTTTACACTCTACTTTCTTTTACTTCTTTCTTTCAGTTTTTGTCTTTCATTCATTTTTGTTTCTTACACTCTACTTTCTTTTACTTCTTTCTTTCAGTTTTTGTCATTCATTCATTTTTCTTCTTTACACTCTACTTTCTTTTACTTCTTTCTTTCAGTTTTTGTCTTTCATTCATTTTTCTTCCTTACACTCTGCTTTCTTTTACTTCTTTCTTTCAGTTTTTGTCATTCATTCATTTTTCTTCTTTACACTCTACTTTCTTTTACTTCTTTCTTTCAGTTTTTGACTTTCATTCATTTTTCTTCCTTACACTCTACTTTCTTTTACTTCTTTCTTTCAGTTTTTGTCATTCATTCGTTTTTCTTCTTTACACTCTACTTTCTTTTACTTCTTTCTTTCAGTTTTTGTCTTTCATTCATTTTTCTTCTTTACACTCTACTTTCTTTTACTTCTTTCTTTCAGTTTTTGTCTTTCATTCATTTTTCTTCCTTACACTCTACTTTCTTTTACTTCTTTCTTTCAGTTTTTGTCATTCATTCATTTTCCTTCCTTACACCATACTTTCTTTTACTTCTTTCTTTAAGTTTTTGTCTTTCATTCATTTTTCTTCCTTACACTCTGCTTTCTTTTACTTCTTTCTTTCAGTTTTTGTCTTTCATTCATTTTTCTTCTTTACACTCTACTTTCTTTTACTTCTTTCTTTCAGTTTTTGTCTTTCATTCATTTTTCTTTTTTACACTCTACTTTCTTTTACTTCTTTCTTTCAGTTTTTGTCTTTCATTCATTTTCCTTCCTTACACTCTACTTTCTTTTACTTCTTTCTTTCAGTTTTTGTCTTTCATTCATTTTTCTTCTTTACACTCTACTTTCTTTTACTTCTTTCTTTCAGTTTTTGTCTTTCATTCATTTTTCTTCCTTACACTCTACTTTCTTTTACTTCTTTCTTTCAGTTTTTGTCATTCATTCATTTTTCTTCTTTACACTCTACTTTCTTTTACTTCTTTCTTTAAGTTTTTGTCTTTCATTCATTTTTCTTCTTTACACTCTACTTTCTTTTACTTCTTTCTTTCAGTTTTTGTCTTTCATTCATTTTTCTTCCTTACACTCTGCTTTCTTTTACTTCTTTCTTTCAGTTTTTGTCATTCATTCATTTTTCTTCTTTACACTCTACTTTCTTTTACTTCTTTCTTTCAGTTTTTGTCATTCATTCATTTTCCTTCCTTACACCATACTTTCTTTTACTTCTTTCTTTAAGTTTTTGTCTTTCATTCATTTTTCTTCCTTACACTCTGCTTTCTTTTACTTCTTTCTTTCAGTTTTTGTCTTTCATTCATTTTTCTTCCTTACACTCTACATTCTTTTACTTCTTTCTTTCAGTTTTTGTCTTTCATTCATTTTTCTTCTTTACACTCTACTTTCTTTTATTTCTTTTTTTCAGTTTTTGTCTTTCATTCATTTTTCTTCCTTACACTCTACTTTCTTTTACTTCTTTCTTTCAGTTTTTGTCTTTCATTCATTTTTCTTCCTTACACTCTACTTTCTTTTACTTCTTTCTTTCAGTTTTTGTCTTTCATTCATTTTTCTTCCTTACACTCTGCTTTCTTTTACTTCTTTCTTTCAGTTTTTGTCATTCATTCATTTTTCTTCTTTACACTCTACTTTCTTTTCCTTCTTTCTTTCAGTTTTTGTCTTTCATTCATTTTTCTTCTTTACACTCTACTTTCTTTTACTTCTTTCTTTCAGTTTTTGTCTTTCATTCATTTTTCTTCTTTACACTCTACTTTCTTTTACTTCTTTCTTTCAGTTTTTGTCTTTCATTCATTTTTGTTTCTTACACTCTACTTTCTTTTACTTCTTTCTTTCAGTTTTTGTCATTCATTCATTTTTCTTCTTTACACTCTACTTTCTTTTACTTCTTTCTTTCAGTTTTTGTCTTTCATTCATTTTTCTTCCTTACACTCTGCTTTCTTTTACTTCTTTCTTTCAGTTTTTGTCATTCATTCATTTTTCTTCTTTACACTCTACTTTCTTTTACTTCTTTCTTTCAGTTTTTGACTTTCATTCATTTTTCTTCCTAACACTCTACTTTCTTTTACTTCTTTCTTTCAGTTTTTGTCATTCATTCGTTTTTCTTCTTTACACTCTACTTTCTTTTACTTCTTTCTTTCAGTTTTTGTCTTTCATTCATTTTTCTTCTTTACACTCTACTTTCTTTTACTTCTTTCTTTCAGTTTTTGTCTTTCATTCATTTTTCTTCCTTACACTCTACTTTCTTTTACTTCTTTCTTTCAGTTTTTGTCATTCATTCATTTTCCTTCCTTACACCATACTTTCTTTTACTTCTTTCTTTAAGTTTTTGTCTTTCATTCATTTTTCTTCCTTACACTCTGCTTTCTTTTACTTCTTTCTTTCAGTTTTTGTCTTTCATTCATTTTTCTTCTTTACACTCTACTTTCTTTTACTTCTTTCTTTCAGTTTTTGTCTTTCATTCATTTTTCTTTTTTACACTCTACTTTCTTTTACTTCTTTCTTTCAGTTTTTGTCTTTCATTCATTTTCCTTCCTTACACTCTACTTTCTTTTACTTCTTTCTTTCAGTTTTTGTCTTTCATTCATTTTTCTTCCTTACACTCTGCTTTCTTTTACTTCTTTCTTTCAGTTTTTGTCTTTCATTCATTTTTCTTCTTTACACTCTACTTTCTTTTACTTCTTTCTTTCAGTTTTTGTCTTTCATTCATTTTTCTTCCTTACACTCTGCTTTCTTTTACTTCTTTCTTTCAGTTTTTGTCTTTCATTCATTTTTCTTCCTTACACTCTGCTTTCTTTTACTTCTTTCTTTCAGTTTTTGTCTTTCATTCATTTTTCTTTTTTACACTCTACTTTCTTTTACTTCTTTCTTTCAGTTTTTGTCTTTCATTCATTTTTCTTTTTTACACTCTACTTTCTTTTACTTCTTTCTTTCAGTTTTTGTCTTTCATTCATTTTTCTTCCTTACACTCTGCTTTCTTTTACTTCTTTCTTTCAGTTTTTGTCTTTCATTCATTTTTCTTTTTTACACTCTACTTTCTTTTACTTCTTTCTTTCAGTTTTTGTCTTTCATTCATTTTTCTTCCTTACACTCTGCTTTCTTTTACTTCTTTCTTTCAGTTTTTGTCTTTCATTCATTTTTCTTCCTTACACTCTACTTTCTTTTACTTCTTTCTTTCAGTTTTTGTCTTTCATTCATTTTTCTTCCTTACACTCTACTTTCTTTTACTTCTTTCTTTCAGTTTCTGTATTTCATTCATTTTCCTTCCTTACACCATACTTTCTTTTACTTCTTTCTTTCAGTTTTTGTCTTTCATTCATTTTTCTTCTTTACACTCTACTTTCTTTTACTTCTTTCTTTCAGTTTTTGTCTTTCATTCATTTTTGTTTCTTACACTCTACTTTCTTTTACTTCTTTCTTTCAGTTTTTGTCATTCATTCATTTTTCTTCTTTACACTCTACTTTCTTTTACTTCTTTCTTTCAGTTTTTGTCTTTCATTCATTTTTCTTCCTTACACTCTGCTTTCTTTTACTTCTTTCTTTCAGTTTTTGTCATTCATTCATTTTTCTTCTTTACACTCTACTTTCTTTTACTTCTTTCTTTCAGTTTTTGTCTTTCATTCATTTTTCTTCCTTACACTCTACTTTCTTTTACTTCTTTCTTTCAGTTTTTGTCATTCATTCGTTTTTCTTCTTTACACTCTACTTTCTTTTACTTCTTTCTTTCAGTTTTTGTCTTTCATTCATTTTTCTTCTTTACACTCTACTTTCTTTTACTTCTTTCTTTCAGTTTTTGTCTTTCATTCATTTTTCTTCCTTACACTCTACTTTCTTTTACTTCTTTCTTTCAGTTTTTGTCATTCATTCATTTTCCTTCCTTACACCATACTTTCTTTTACTTCTTTCTTTAAGTTTTTGTCTTTCATTCATTTTTCTTCCATACACTCTGCTTTCTTTTACTTCTTTCTTTCAGTTTTTGTCTTTCATTCATTTTTCTTCTTTACACTCTACTTTCTTTTACTTCTTTCTTTCAGTTTTTGTCTTTCATTCATTTTTCTTTTTTACACTCTACTTTCTTTTACTTCTTTCTTTCAGTTTTTGTCTTTCATTCATTTTCCTTCCTTACACTCTACTTTCTTTTACTTCTTTCTTTCAGTTTTTGTCTTTCATTCATTTTTCTTCCTTACACTCTGCTTTCTTTTACTTCTTTCTTTCAGTTTTTGTCTTTCATTCATTTTTCTTCTTTACACTCTACTTTCTTTTACTTCTTTCTTTCAGTTTTTGTCTTTCATTCATTTTTCTTCCTTACACTCTGCTTTCTTTTACTTCTTTCTTTCAGTTTTTGTCTTTCATTCATTTTTCTTCCTTACACTCTGCTTTCTTTTACTTCTTTCTTTCAGTTTTTGTCTTTCATTCATTTTTCTTTTTTACACTCTACTTTCTTTTACTTCTTTCTTTCAGTTTTTGTCTTTCATTCATTTTTCTTTTTTACACTCTACTTTCTTTTACTTCTTTCTTTCAGTTTTTGTCTTTCATTCATTTTTCTTCCTTACACTCTGCTTTCTTTTACTTCTTTCTTTCAGTTTTTGTCTTTCATTCATTTTTCTTTTTTACACTCTACTTTCTTTTACTTCTTTCTTTCAGTTTTTGTCTTTCATTCATTTTTCTTCCTTACACTCTGCTTTCTTTTACTTCTTTCTTTCAGTTTTTGTCTTTCATTCATTTTTCTTCCTTACACTCTACTTTCTTTTACTTCTTTCTTTCAGTTTTTGTCTTTCATTCATTTTTCTTCCTTACACTCTACTTTCTTTTACTTCTTTCTTTCAGTTTCTGTCTTTCATTCATTTTCCTTCCTTACACCATACTTTCTTTTACTTCTTTCTTTCAGTTTTTGTCTTTCATTCATTTTTCTTCCTTACACTCTGCTTTCTTTTACTTCTTTCTTTCAGTTTTTGTCTTTCATTCATTTTTCTTCCTTACACTCTACTTTCTTTTACTTCTTTCTTTCAGTTTTTGTCTTTCATTCATTTTTCTTCTTTACACTCTGCTTTCTTTTACTTCTTTCTTTAAGTTTTTGTCTTTCATTCATTTTTCTTCCTTACACTCTGCTTTCTTTTACTTCTTTCTTTCAGTTTTTGTCATTCATTCATTTTTCTTCTTTACACTCTACTTTCTTTTATTTCTTTTTTTCACTTTTTGTCTTTCATTCATTTTTCTTCCTTACACTCTGCTTTCTTTTACTTCTTTCTTTCAGTTTTTGTCTTTCATTCATTTTTCTTCCTTACACTCTACTTTCTTTTACTTCTTTCTTTCAGTTTTTGTCTTTCATTCATTTTTCTTCCTTACACTCTGCTTTCTTTTACTTTTTTCTTTCAGTTTTTGTCTTTCATTCATTTTTCTTCCTTACACTCTACTTTCTTTTACTTCTTTCTTTCAGTTTTTGTCTTTCATTCATTTTTCTTCTTTACACTCTGCTTTCTTTTACTTCTTTCTTTCAGTTTTTGTCTTTCATTCATTTTTCTTCTTTACACTCTGCTTTCTTTTATTTCTTTTTTTCACTTTTTGTCTTCATTCATTTTTCTTCTTTACACTCTACTTTCTTTTACTTCTTTCTTTCAGTTTTTGTCTTTCATTCATTTTTCTTCCTTACACTCTACTTTCTTTTACTTCTTTCTTTCAGTTTTTGTCATTCATTCATTTTTCTTCTTTACACTATACTTTCTTTTACTTCTTTCTTTCAGTTTTTGTCTTTCATTCATTTTTCTTCTTTACACTTTACTTTCTTTTACTTCTTTCTTTAAGTTTTTGTCTTTCATTCATTTTTCTTCTTTACACTCTACTTTCTTTTACTTCTTTCTTTCAGTTTTTGTCTTTCATTCATTTTTCTTCCTTACACTCTACTTTCTTTTACTTCTTTCTTTCAGTTTTTGTCATTCATTCATTTTTCTTCTTTACACTCTACTTTCTTTTACTTCTTTCTTTAAGTTTTTGTCTTTCATTCATTTTTCTTCTTTACACTCTACTTTCTTTTACTTCTTTCTTTCAGTTTTTGTCTTTCATTCATTTTTCTTCCTTACACTCTGCTTTCTTTTACTTCTTTCTTTCAGTTTTTGTCATTCATTCATTTTTCTTCTTTACACTCTACTTTCTTTTACTTCTTTCTTTCAGTTTTTGTCATTCATTCATTTTCCTTCCTTACACCATACTTTCTTTTACTTCTTTCTTTAAGTTTTTGTCTTTCATTCATTTTTCTTCCTTACACTCTGCTTTCTTTTACTTCTTTCTTTCAGTTTTTGTCTTTCATTCATTTTTCTTCCTTACACTCTACATTCTTTTACTTCTTTCTTTCAGTTTTTGTCTTTCATTCATTTTTCTTCTTTACACTCTACTTTCTTTTATTTCTTTTTTTCAGTTTTTGTCTTTCATTCATTTTTCTTCCTTACACTCTGCTTTCTTTTACTTCTTTCTTTCAGTTTTTGTCTTTCATTCATTTTTCTTCCTTACACTCTACTTTCTTTTACTTCTTTCTTTCAGTTTTTGTCTTTCATTCATTTTTCTTCCTTACACTCTGCTTTCTTTTACTTCTTTCTTTCAGTTTTTGTCATTCATTCATTTTTCTTCTTTACACTCTACTTTCTTTTCCTTCTTTCTTTCAGTTTTTGTCTTTCATTCATTTTTCTTCTTTACACTCTACTTTCTTTTACTTCTTTCTTTCAGTTTTTGTCTTTCATTCATTTTTCTTCTTTACACTCTACTTTCTTTTACTTCTTTCTTTCAGTTTTTGTCTTTCATTCATTTTTGTTTCTTACACTCTACTTTCTTTTACTTCTTTCTTTCAGTTTTTGTCATTCATTCATTTTTCTTCTTTACACTCTACTTTCTTTTACTTCTTTCTTTCAGTTTTTGTCTTTCATTCATTTTTCTTCCTTACACTCTGCTTTCTTTTACTTCTTTCTTTCAGTTTTTGTCATTCATTCATTTTTCTTCTTTACACTCTACTTTCTTTTACTTCTTTCTTTCAGTTTTTGTCTTTCATTCATTTTTCTTCCTTACACTCTACTTTCTTTTACTTCTTTCTTTCAGTTTTTGTCATTCATTCGTTTTTCTTCTTTACACTCTACTTTCTTTTACTTCTTTCTTTCAGTTTTTGTCTTTCATTCATTTTTCTTCTTTACACTCTACTTTCTTTTACTTCTTTCTTTCAGTTTTTGTCTTTCATTCATTTTTCTTCCTTACACTCTACTTTCTTTTACTTCTTTCTTTCAGTTTTTGTCATTCATTCATTTTCCTTCCTTACACTCTACTTTCTTTTACTTCTTTCTTTCAGTTTTTGTCTTTCATTCATTTTTCTTCCTTACACTCTACTTTCTTTTACTTCTTTCTTTCAGTTTTTGTCTTTCATTCATTTTTCTTCTTTACACTCTGCTTTCTTTTACTTCTTTCTTTCAGTTTTTGTCTTTCATTCATTTTTCTTCCTTACACTCTGCTTTCTTTTACTTCTTTCTTTCAGTTTTTGTCATTCATTCATTTTTCTTTTTACACTCTACTTTCTTTTATTTCTTTTTTTCACTTTTTGTCTTTCATTCATTTTTCTTCCTTACACTCTGCTTTCTTTTACTTCTTTCTTTCAGTTTTTGTCTTTCATTCATTTTTCTTCCTTACACTCTACTTTCTTTTACTTCTTTCTTTCAGTTTTTGTCTTTCATTCATTTTTCTTCCTTACACTCTGCTTTCTTTTACTTCTTTCTTTCAGTTTTTGTCTTTCATTCATTTTTCTTCCTTACACTCTACTTTCTTTTACTTCTTTCTTTCAGTTTTTGTCTTTCATTCATTTTTCTTCTTTACACTCTGCTTTCTTTTACTTCTTTCTTTCAGTTTTTGTCTTTCATTCATTTTTCTTCTTTACACTCTGCTTTCTTTTATTTCTTTTTTTCACTTTTTGTCTTTCATTCATTTTTCTTCTTTACACTCTACTTTCTTTTACTTCTTTCTTTCAGTTTTTGTCTTTCATTCATTTTTCTTCCTTACACTCTACTTTCTTTTACTTCTTTCTTTCAGTTTTTGTCATTCATTCATTTTTCTTTTTACACTATACTTTCTTTTACTTCTTTCTTTCAGTTTTTGTCTTTCATTCATTTTTCTTCTTTACACTCTACTTTCTTTTACTTCTTTCTTTAAGTTTTTGACTTTCATTCATTTTTCTTCTTTACACTCTACTTTCTTTTACTTCTTTCTTTCAGTTTTTGTCTTTCATTCATTTTTCTTCCTTACACTCTACTTTCTTTTACTTCTTTCTTTCAGTTTTTGTCATTCATTCATTTTTCTTCTTTACACTCTACTTTCTTTTACTTCTTTCTTTAAGTTTTTGTCTTTCATTCATTTTTCTTCTTTACACTCTACTTTCTTTTACTTCTTTCTTTCAGTTTTTGTCTTTCATTCATTTTTCTTCCTTACACTGTGCTTTCTTTTACTTCTTTCTTTCAGTTTTTGTCATTCATTCATTTTTCTTCTTTACACTCTACTTTCTTTTACTTCTTTCTTTCAGTTTTTGTCATTCATTCATTTTCCTTCCTTACACCATACTTTCTTTTACTTCTTTCTTTAAGTTTTTGTCTTTCATTCATTTTTCTTCCTTACACTCTGCTTTCTTTTACTTCTTTCTTTCAGTTTTTGTCTTTCATTCATTTTTCTTCCTTACACTCTACATTCTTTTACTTCTTTCTTTCAGTTTTTGTCTTTCATTCATTTTTCTTCTTTACACTCTACTTTCTTTTATTTCTTTTTTTCAGTTTTTGTCTTTCATTCATTTTTCTTCCTTACACTCTGCTTTCTTTTACTTCTTTCTTTCAGTTTTTGTCTTTCATTCATTTTTCTTCCTTACACTCTACTTTCTTTTACTTCTTTCTTTCAGTTTTTGTCTTTCATTCATTTTTCTTCCTTACACTCTGCTTTCTTTTACTTCTTTCTTTCAGTTTTTGTCATTCATTCATTTTTCTTCTTTACACTCTACTTTCTTTTCCTTCTTTCTTTCAGTTTTTGTCTTTCATTCATTTTTCTTCTTTACACTCTACTTTCTTTTACTTCTTTCTTTCAGTTTTTGTCTTTCATTCATTTTTCTTCTTTACACTCTACTTTCTTTTACTTCTTTCTTTCAGTTTTTGTCTTTCATTCATTTTTGTTTCTTACACTCTACTTTCTTTTACTTCTTTCTTTCAGTTTTTGTCATTCATTCATTTTTCTTCTTTACACTCTACTTTCTTTTACTTCTTTCTTTCAGTTTTTGTCTTTCATTCATTTTTCTTCCTTACACTCTGCTTTCTTTTACTTCTTTCTTTCAGTTTTTGTCATTCATTCATTTTTCTTCTTTACACTCTACTTTCTTTTACTTCTTTCTTTCAGTTTTTGTCTTTCATTCATTTTTCTTCCTTACACTCTACTTTCTTTTACTTCTTTCTTTCAGTTTTTGTCATTCATTCGTTTTTCTTCTTTACACTCTACTTTCTTTTACTTCTTTCTTTCAGTTTTTGTCTTTCATTCATTTTTCTTCTTTACACTCTACTTTCTTTTACTTCTTTCTTTCAGTTTTTGTCTTTCATTCATTTTTCTTCTTTACACTCTACTTTCTTTTACTTCTTTCTTTCAGTTTTTGTCTTTCATTCATTTTTCTTTTTTACACTCTACTTTCTTTTACTTCTTTCTTTCAGTTTTTGACTTTCATTCATTTTCCTTCCTTACACTCTACTTTCTTTTACTTCTTTCTTTCAGTTTTTGTCTTTCATTCATTTTTCTTCCTTACACTCTGCTTTCTTTTACTTCTTTCTTTCAGTTTTTGTCTTTCATTCATTTTTCTTCTTTACACTCTACTTTCTTTTACTTCTTTCTTTCAGTTTTTGTCTTTCATTCATTTTTCTTCCTTACACTCTGCTTTCTTTTACTTCTTTCTTTCAGTTTTTGTCTTTCATTCATTTTTCTTTTTTACACTCTACTTTCTTTTACTTCTTTCTTTCAGTTTTTGTCTTTCATTCATTTTTCTTTTTTACAGTCTACTTTCTTTTACTTCTTTCTTTCAGTTTTTGTCTTTCATTCATTTTTCTTCCTTACACTCTGCTTTCTTTTACTTCTTTCTTTCAGTTTTTGTCTTTCATTCATTTTTCTTTTTTACACTCTACTTTCTTTTACTTCTTTCTTTCAGTTTTTGTCTTTCATTCATTTTTCTTCCTTACACTCTGCTTTCTTTTACTTCTTTCTTTCAGTTTTTGTCTTTCATTCATTTTTCTTTTTTACACTCTACTTTCTTTTACTTCTTTCTTTCAGTTTTTGTCTTTCATTCATTTTTCTTCTTTACACTCTACTTTCTTTTACTTCTTTCTTTCAGTTTTTGTCATTCATTCATTTTCCTTCCTTACACCATACTTTCTTTTACTTCTTTCTTTAAGTTTTTGTCTTTCATTCATTTTTCTTTTTTACACTCTACTTTCTTTTACTTCTTTCTCTCAGTTTTTGTCTTTCATTCATTTTCCTTCCTTACACTCTACTTTCTTTTACTTCTTTCTTTCAGTTTTTGTCTGTCATTCATTTTTCTTCCTTACACTATTTTTTCTTTTACTTCTTTCTTTCAGTTTTTGTCTTTCATTCATTTTTCTTCCTTACACTCTACTTTCTTTTACTTCTTTCTTTAAGTTTTTGTCTTTCATTCATTTTCCTTCCTTACACTCTACTTTCTTTTACTTCTTTCTTTCAGTTTTTGTCTTTCATTCATTTTCCTTCCTTACACTCTACTTTCTTTTACTTCTTTCTTTCAGTTTTTGTCTTTCATTCATTTTTCTTCCTTACACTATTTTTTCTTTTACTTCTTTCTTTCAGTTTTTGTCTTTCATTCATTTTTCTTCCTTACACTCTACTTTCTTTTACTTCTTTCTTTCAGTTTTTGTCTTTCATTCATTTTTCTTCCTTACACTCTACTTTCTTTTACTTCTTTCTTTCAGTTTCTGTCTTTCATTCATTTTCCTTCCTTACACCATACTTTCTTTTACTTCTTTCTTTCAGTTTTTGTCTTTCATTCATTTTTCTTCCTTACACTCTGCTTTCTTTTACTTCTTTCTTTCAGTTTTTGTCTTTCATTCATTTTTCTTCCTTACACTCTACTTTCTTTTACTTCTTTCTTTCAGTTTTTGTCTTTCATTCATTTTTCTTCTTTACACTCTGCTTTCTTTTACTTCTTTCTTTAAGTTTTTGTCTTTCATTCATTTTTCTTCCTTACACTCTGCTTTCTTTTACTTCTTTCTTTCAGTTTTTGTCATTCATTCATTTTTCTTCTTTACACTCTACTTTCTTTTATTTCTTTTTTTCACTTTTTGTCTTTCATTCATTTTTCTTCCTTACACTCTGCTTTCTTTTACTTCTTTCTTACAGTTTTTGTCTTTCATTCATTTTTCTTCCTTACACTCTACTTTCTTTTACTTCTTTCTTTCAGTTTTTGTCTTTCATTCATTTTTCTTCTTTACACTCTGCTTTCTTTTACTTCTTTCTTTCAGTTTTTGTCTTTCATTCATTTTTCTTCTTTACACTCTGCTTTCTTTTATTTCTTTTTTTCACTTTTTGTCTTTCATTCATTTTTCTTCTTTACACTCTACTTTCTTTTACTTCTTTCTTTCAGTTTTTGTCTTTCATTCATTTTTCTTCCTTACACTCTACTTTCTTTTACTTCTTTCTTTCAGTTTTTGTCATTCATTCATTTTTCTTCTTTACACTATACTTTCTTTTACTTCTTTCTTTCAGTTTTTGTCTTTCATTCATTTTTCTTCTTTACACTCTACTTTCTTTTACTTCTTTCTTTAAGTTTTTGTCTTTCATTCATTTTTCTTCTTTACACTCTACTTTCTTTTACTTCTTTCTTTCAGTTTTTGTCTTTCATTCATTTTTCTTCCTTACACTCTACTTTCTTTTACTTCTTTCTTTCAGTTTTTGTCATTCATTCATTTTTCTTCTTTACACTCTACTTTCTTTTACTTCTTTCTTTCAGTTTTTGTCTTTCATTCATTTTTCTTCTTTACACTCTACTTTCTTTTACTTCTTTCTTTCAGTTTTTGTCTTTCATTCATTTTTCTTCTTTACACTCTACTTTCTTTTACTTCTTTCTTTCAGTTTTTGTCTTTCATTCATTTTTCTTCCTTACACACTACTTTCTTTTACTTCTTTCTTTCAGTTTTTGTCATTCATTCATTTTTCTTCTTTACACTCTACTTTCTTTTACTTCTTTCTTTCAGTTTTTGTCTTTCATTCATTTTTCTTCCTTACACTCTGCTTTCTTTTACTTCTTTCTTTCAGTTTTTGTCATTCATTCATTTTTCTTCTTTACACTCTTCTTTCTTTTACTTCTTTCTTTCAGTTTTTGTCATTCATTCATTTTTCTTCTTTACACTCTACTTTCTTTTACTTCTTTCTTTCAGTTTTTGTCTTTCATTCATTTTTCTTCCTTACACTCTACTTTCTTTTACTTCTTTCTTTCAGTTTTTGTCATTCATTCATTTTTCTTCTTTACACTCTACTTTCTTTTACTTCTTTCTTTCAGTTTTTGTCTTTCATTCATTTTTCTTCTTTACACTCTACTTTCTTTTACTTCTTTCTTTCAGTTTTTGTCTTTCATTCATTTTTCTTCCTTACACTCTGCTTTCTTTTACTTCTTTCTTTCAGTTTTTGTCATTCATTCATTTTTCTTCTTTACACTCTACTTTCTTTTACTTCTTTCTTTCAGTTTTTGTCTTTCATTCATTTTTCTTCTTTACACTCTACTTTCTTTTACTTCTTTCTTTCAGTTTTTGTCTTTCATTCATTTTTCTTCTTTACACTCTACTTTCTTTTACTTCTTTCTTTCAGTTTTTGTCTTTCATTCATTTTTCTTCCTTACACTCTACTTTCTTTTACTTCTTTCTTTCAGTTTTTGTCATTCATTCATTTTTCTTCTTTACACTCTTCTTTCTTTTACTTCTTTCTTTCAGTTTTTGTCTTTCATTCATTTTTCTTCCTTACACTCTGCTTTCTTTTACTTCTTTCTTTCAGTTTTTGTCATTCATTCATTTTTCTTCTTTACACTCTACTTTCTTTTACTTCTTTCTTTCAGTTTTTGTCTTTCATTCATTTTTCTTCCTTATTCTCTACTTTCTTTTACTTCTTTCTTTCAGTTTTTGTCATTCATTCATTTTTCTTCTTTACACTCTACTTTCTTTTACTTCTTTCTTTCAGTTTTTGTCTTTCATTCATTTTTGGTCCTTACACTCTACTTTCTTTTAGTTCTTTCTTTCAGTTTTTGTCTTTCATTCATTTTTCTTCCTTACACTCTACTTTCTTTTACTTCTTTCTTTCAGTTTTTGTCTTTCATTCATTTCTCTTCCTTACACTCTGCTTTCTTTTACTTCTTTCTTTCAGTTTTTGTCATTCATTCATTTTTCTTCTTTACACTCTACTTTCTTTTATTTCTTTTTTTCAGTTTTTGTCTTTCATTCATTTTTCTTCCTTACACTCTACTTTCTTTTACTTCTTTCTTTCAGTTTTTGTCTTTCATTCATTTTCCTTCCTTACACTCTACTTTCTTTTACTTCTTTCTTTCAGTTTCTGTCTTTCATTCATTTTCCTTCCTTACACTCTACTTTCTTTTACTTCTTTCTTTAAGTTTTTGTCTTTCATTCATTTTTCTTCTTTACACTATACTTTCTTTTACTTCTTTGTTTCATTTTTTGTCTTTCATTCATTTTTCTTCCTTACACTCTGCTTTCTTTTACTTCTTTCTTTCAGTTTTTGTCTTTCATTCATTTTTCTTCCTTACACTCTACTTTCTTTTACTTCTTTCTTTCAGTTTCTGTCTTTCATTCATTTTCCTTCCTTACACCATACTTTCTTTTACTTCTTTCTTTAAGTTTTTGTCTTTCATTCATTTTTCTTCCTTACACTCTACTTTCTTTTACTTCTTTCTTTCAGTTTCTGTCTTTCATTCATTTTCCTTCCTTACACCATACTTTCTTTTACTTCTTTCTTTCAGTTTTTGTCATTCATTCATTTTTCTTCTTTACACTCTACTTTCTTTTATTTCTTTTTTTCACTTTTTGTCTTTCATTCATTTTTCTTCCTTACACTCTGCTTTCTTTTACTTCTTTCTTTCAGTTTTTGTCTTTCATTCATTTTTCTTCTTTACACTCTACTTTCTTTTATTTCTTTTTTTCACTTTTTGTCTTTCATTCATTTTTCTTCCTTACACTCTGCTTTCTTTTACTTCTTTCTTTCAGTTTTTGTCTTTCATTCATTTTTCTTCCTTACACTCTACATTCTTTTACTTCTTTCTTTCAGTTTTTGTCTTTCATTCATTTTTCTTCCTTACACTCTACTTTCTTTTACTTCTTTCTTTAAGTTTTTGTCTTTCATTCATTTTCCTTCCTTACACTCGACTTTCTTTTACTTCTTTCTTTCAGTTTTTGTCTTTCATTCATTTTTCTTCCTTACACTCTACTTTCTTTTACTTCTTTCTTTAAGTTTTTGTCTTTCATTCATTTTCCTTCCTTACACTCTACTTTCTTTTACTTCTTTCTTTCAGTTTTTGTCTTTCATTCATTTTTCTTCCTTACACTCTACTTTCTTTTACTTCTTTCTTTCAGTTTTTGTCTTTCATTCATTTTTCTTCCTTACACTCTACTTTCTTTTACTTCTTTCTTTCAGTTTCTGTCTTTCATTCATTTTCCTTCCTTACACCATAATTTCTTTTACTTCTTTCTTTAAGTTTTTGTCTTTCATTCATTTTTCTTCCTTATACTCTACTTTCTTTTACTTCTTTCTTTCAGTTTCTGTCTTTCATTCATTTTCCTTCCTTACACCATACTTTCTTTTACTTCTTTCTTTCAGTTTTTGTCATTCATTCATTTTTCTTCTTTACACTCTACTTTCTTTTATTTCTTTTTTTCACTTTTTGTCTTTCATTCATTTTTCTTCCTTACACTCTGCTTTCTTTTACTTCTTTCTTTCAGTTTTTGTCTTTCATTCATTTTTCTTCCTTACACTCTACTTTCTTTTACTTCTTTCTTTCAGTTTTTGTCTTTCATTCATTTTTCTTCCTTACACTCTACTTTCTTTTACTTCTTTCTTTAAGTTTTTGTCTTTCATTCATTTTCCTTCCTTACACTCTACTTTCTTTTACTTCTTTCTTTCAGTTTTTGTCATTCATTCATTTTTCTTCTTTACACTCTACTTTCTTTTACTTCTTTCTTTCAGTTTTTGTCTTTCATTCATTTTTCTTCTTTACACTCTACTTTCTTTTACTTCTTTCTTTCAGTTTTTGTCATTCATTCATTTTTCTTCTTTACACTCTACTTTCTTTTACTTCTTTCTTTCAGTTTTTGTCTTTCATTCATTTTTCTTCCTTACACTCTACTTTCTTTTACTTCTTTCTTTCAGTTTTTGTCTTTCATTCATTTTTCTTCTTTACACTCTACTTTCTTTTATTTCTTTTTTTCACTTTTTGTCTTTCATTCATTTTTCTTCTTTACACTCTACTTTCTTTTACTTCTTTCTTTCAGTTTTTGTCATTCATTCATTTTTCTTCTTTACACTATACTTTCTTTTACTTCTTTCTTTCAGTTTTTGTCTTTCATTCATTTTTCTTCCTTACACTCTGCTTTCTTTTACTTCTTTCTTTCAGTTTTTGTCATTCATTCATTTTTCTTCCTTACACTCTGCTTTCTTTTACTTCTTTCTTTCACTTTTTGTCTTTTATTCATTTTTCTTCCTTACACTCTGCTTTCTTTTACTTCTTTCTTTCAGTTTTTGTCTTTCATTCATTTTTCTTCCTTACACTCTACTTTCTTTTACTTCTTTCTTTCAGTTTTTATCTTTCATTCATTTTTCTTCTTTACACTCTACTTTCTTTTACTTCTTTCTTTAAGTTTTTGTCTTTCATTCATTTTCCTTCCTTACACTCTACTTTCTTTTACTTCTTTCTTTCAGTTTTTGTCATTCATTCATTTTTCTTCTTTACACTCTACTTTCTTTTACTTCTTTCTTTCAGTTTTTGTCTTTCATTCATTTTTCTTCTTTACACTCTACTTTCTTTTACTTCTTTCTTTCAGTTTTTGTCATTCATTCATTTTTCTTCTTTACACTCTACTTTCTTTTACTTCTTTCTTTCAGTTTTTGTCTTTCATTCATTTTTCTTCCTTACAGTCTACTTTCTTTTACTTCTTTCTTTCAGTTTTTGTCATTCATTCATTTTTCTTCTTTACACTCTACTTTCTTTTATTTCTTTTTTTCACTTTTTGTCTTTCATTCATTTTTCTTCTTTACACTCTACTTTCTTTTACTTCTTTCTTTCAGTTTTTGTCATTCATTCATTTTTCTTCTTTACACTATACTTTCTTTTACTTCTTTCTTTCAGTTTTTGTCTTTCATTCATTTTTCTTCCTTACACTCTGCTTTCTTTTACTTCTTTCTTTCAGTTTTTGTCTTTCATTCATTTTTCTTTTTTACACTCTACTTTCTTTTACTTCTTTCTTTCAGTTTTTGTCTTTCATTCATTTTTCTTCCTTACACTCTACTTTCTTTTACTTCTTTCTTTCAGTTTTTGTCATTCATTCATTTTTCTTCTTTACACTCTACTTTCTTTTACTTCTTTCTTTCAGTTTTTGTCTTTTTTTTATTTTTCTTCCTTACACTCTGCTTTCTTTTACTTCTTTCTTTCAGTTTTTGTCATTCATTCATTTTTCTTCTTTACACTCTACTTTCTTTTACTTCTTTCTTTCAGTTTTTGTCATTCATTCATTTTTCTTCTTTACACTCTACTTTCTTTTACTTCTTTCTTTCAGTTTTTGTCTTTCATTCATTTTTCTTCCTTACACTCTACTTTCTTTTACTTCTTTCTTTCAGTTTTTGTCATTCATTCATTTTTCTTCTTTACACTCTACTTTCTTTTACTTCTTTCTTTCAGTTTTTGTCTTTCATTCATTTTTCTTCTTTACACTCTACTTTCTTTTACTTCTTTCTTTCAGTTTTTGTCATTCATTCATTTTTCTTCTTTACACTCTACTTTCTTTTACTTCTTTCTTTCAGTTTTTGTCTTTCATTCATTTTTCTTCCTTACACTCTGCTTTCTTTTACTTCTTTCTTTAAGTTTTTGTCTTTCATTCATTTTTCTTCTTTACACACTACTTTCTTTTACTTCTTTATTTAAGTTTTTGTCTTTCATTCATTTTTCTTCTTTACACTCTACTTTCTTTTACTTCTTTCTTTCAGTTTTTGTCTTTCATTCATTTTTCTTCTTTACACTCTACTTTCTTTTTCTTCTTTCTTTCAGTTTTTGTCTTTCATTCATTTTTCTTCCTTACACTCTGCTTTCTTTTACTTCTTTCTTTCATTTTTTTCTTTCATTCATTTTTCTTCTTTACACTCTACTTTCTTTTACTTCTTTCTTTCAGTTTTTGTCATTCATTCATTTTTCTTCTTTACACTCTACTTTCTTTTACTTCTTTCTTTCAGTTTTTGTCTTTCATTCATTTTTCTTCTTTACACTCTGCTTTCTTTTACTTCTTTCTTTCAGTTTTTGTCTTTCATTCATTTTTCTTCTTTACACTCTACTTTGTTTTACTTCTTTCTTTAAGTTTTTGTCTTTCATTCATTTTTCTTCTTTACACTCTACTTTCTTTTACTTCTTTCTTTCAGTTTTTGTCTTTCATTCATTTTTCTTCTTTACACTCTACTTTCTTTTACTTCTTTCTTTCAGTTTTTGTCTTTCATTCATTTTTCTTCTTTACACTCTACTTTCTTTTACTTCTTTCATTCAGGTTTTGTCATTCATTCATTTTTCTTCTTTACACTCTACTTTCTTTTACTTCTTTCTTTCAGTTTTTGTCTTTCATTCATTTTTCTTCCTTACACTCTGCTTTCTTTTACTTCTTTCTTTCAGTTTTTGTCTTTCATTCATTTTTCTTCTTTACACTCTACTTTCTTTTACTTCTTTCTTTCAGTTTTTGTCTTTCATTCATTTTTCTTCTTTACACTCTACTTTCTTTTACTTCTTTCTTTCAGTTTTTGTCATTCATTCATTTTTCTTCTTTACACTCTACTTTCTTTTACTTCTTTCTTTCATTTTTTGTCTTTCATTCATTTTTCTTCCTTACACTCTACTTTCTTTTACTTCTTTCTTTCAGTTTTTGTCTTTCATTCATTTTACTTTTTTACACTCTACTTTCTTTTACTTCTTTCTTTCAGTTTTTGTCTTTCATTCATTTTTCTTCCTTACACTCTACTTTCTTTTACTTCTTTCTTTCAGTTTTTGTCATTCATTCATTTTTCTTCTTTACACTCTACTTTCTTTTAATTCTTTCTTTCAGTTTTTGTCTTTCATTCATTTTTCTTCTTTACACTCTACTTTCTTTTACTTCTTTCTTTCAGTTTTTGTCATTCATTCATTTTACTTCTTTACACTCTACTTTCTTTTACTTCTTTCTTTCAGTTTCTGTCTTTCATTCATTTTTCTTTTTTACACTCTACTTTCTTTTACTTCTTTCTTTCAGTTTTTTTCATTCATTCATTTTTCTTTTTTACACTCTACTTTCTTTTACTTCTTTCTTTCAGTTTTTGTCTTTCATTCATTTTTCTTCCTTACACTCTACTTTCTTTTACTTCTTTCTTTCAGTTTTTGTCATTCATTCATTTTACTTCTTTACACTCTACTTTCTTTTACTTCTTTCTTTCAGTTTTTGTCTTTCATTCATTTTTCTTCCTTACACTCTACTTTCTTTTACTTCTTTCTTTCAGTTTTTGTCTTTCATTCATTTTTCTTTTTTACACTCTACTTTCTTTTACTTCTTTCTTTAAGTTTTTGTCTTTCATTCATTTTTCTTCCTTACACTCTACTTTCTTTTACTTCTTTCTTTCAGTTTTTGTCTTTCATTCATTTTTCTTTTTTACACTCTACTTTCTTTTACTTCTTTCTTTCAGTTTTTGTCATTCATTCATTTTCCTTCCTTACACTCTACTTTCTTTTACTTCTTTCTTTCAGTTTTTGTCATTCATTCATTTTACATTTTTACACTCTACTTTCTTTTACTTCTTTCTTTCAGTTTTTGTCTTTCATTCATTTTTCTTCTTTACACTCTACTTTCTTTTACTTCTTTCTTTCAGTTTTTGTCTTTCATTCATTTTACTTCTTTACACTCTACTTTCTTTTACTTCTTTCTTTCAGTTTTTTTCTTTCATTCATTTTTCTTCCTTACACTCTACATTCTTTTACTTCTTTCTTTAAGTTTCTGTCTTTCATTCATTTTCCTTCCTTACACTCTATTTTCTTTTACTTCTTTCTTTAAGTTTTTGTCTTTCATTCATTTTTCTTCCTTACACTCTACTTTCTTTTACTTCTTTCTTTCAGTTTTTGTCTTTCATTCATTTTTCTTTTTTACACTCTACTTTCTTTTACTTCTTTCTTTAAGTTTCTGTCTTTCATTCATTTTCCTTCCTTACACTCTACTTTCTTTTACTTCTTTCTTTAAGTTTCTGTCTTTCATTCATTTTCCTTCCTTACACTCTACTTTCTTTTACTTCTTTCTTTAAGTTTTTGTCTTTCATTCATTTTCCTTCCTTACACTCTACTTTCTTTTACTTCTTTCTTTCAGTTTTTGTCTTTCATTCATTTTCCTTCTTTACACTCGACTTTCTTATACTTCTTTCTTTAAGTTTTTGTCTTTCATTCATTTTTCTTCCTTACACTCTACTTTCTTTTACTTCTTTCTTTCAGTTTTTGTCATTCATTCGTTTTTCTTCTTTACACTCTACTTTCTTTTACTTCTTTCTTTCAGTTTTTGTCTTTCATTCATTTTTCTTCTTTACACTCTACTTTCTTTTACTTCTTTCTTTCAGTTTTTGTCTTTCATTCATTTTTCTTCCTTACACTCTACTTTCTTTTACTTCTTTCTTTCAGTTTTTGTCATTCATTCATTTTTCTTCTTTACACTCTACTTTCTTTTACTTCTTTCTTTCAGTTTTTGTCTTTCATTCATTTTTCTTCCTTACACTCTACTTTCTTTTACTTCTTTCTTTCAGTTCTTGTCTTTCATTCATTTTTCTTCCTTACACTCTACTTTCTTTTACTTCTTTCTTTCAGTTTTTGTCTTTCATTCATTTTTCTTCTTTACACTCTACTTTCTTTTACTTCTTTCTTTCAGTTTTTGTCTTTCATTCATTTTTCTTCTTTACACTCTACTTTCTTTTACTTCTTTCATTCAGGTTTTGTCATTCATTCATTTTTCTTCTTTACACTCTACTTTCTTTTACTTCTTTCTTTCAGTTTTTGTCTTTCATTCATTTTTCTTCCTTACACTCTGCTTTCTTTTACTTCTTTCTTTCAGTTTTTGTCTTTCATTCATTTTTCTTCTTTACACTCTACTTTCTTTTACTTCTTTCTTTCAGTTTTTTTCTTTCATTCATTTTTCTTCTTTACACTCTACTTTCTTTTACTTCTTTCTTTCAGTTTTTGTCATTCATTCATTTTTCTTCTTTACACTCTACTTTCTTTTACTTCTTTCTTTCATTTTTTGTCTTTCATTCATTTTTCTTCCTTACACTCTACTTTCTTTTACTTCTTTCTTTCAGTTTTTGTCTTTCATTCATTTTACTTTTTTACACTCTACTTTCTTTTACTTCTTTCTTTCAGTTTTTGTCTTTCATTCATTTTTCTTCCTTACACTCTACTTTCTTTTACTTCTTTCTTTCAGTTTTTGTCATTCATTCATTTTTCTTCTTTACACTCTACTTTCTTTTACTTCTTTCTTTCAGTTTTTGTCTTTCATTCATTTTTCTTCTTTACACTCTACTTTCTTTTACTTCTTTCTTTCAGTTTTTGTCATTCATTCATTTTACTTCTTTACACTCTACTTTCTTTTACTTCTTTCTTTCAGTTTCTGTCTTTCATTCATTTTTCTTTTTTACACTCTACTTTCTTTTACTTCTTTCTTTCAGTTTTTGTCATTCATTCATTTTTCTTTTTTACACTCTACTTTCTTTTACTTCTTTCTTTCAGTTTTTGTCTTTCATTCATTTTTCTTCTTTACACTCTACTTTCTTTTACTTCTTTCTTTCAGTTTTTGTCTTTCATTCATTTTACTTCTTTACACTCTACTTTCTTTAACTTCTTTCTTTCAGTTTTTGTCTTTCATTCATTTTTCTTCCTTACACTCTACTTTCTTTTACTTCTTTCTTTAAGTTTCTGTCTTTCATTCATTTTCCTTCCTTACACTCTATTTTCTTTTACTTCTTTCTTTAAGTTTTTGTCTTTCATTCATTTTTCTTCCTTACACTCTACTTTCTTTTACTTCTTTCTTTCAGTTTTTGTCTTTCATTCATTTTTCTTTTTTACACTCTACTTTCTTTTACTTCTTTCTTTAAGTTTCTGTCTTTCATTCATTTTCCTTCCTTACACTCTACTTTCTTTTACTTCTTTCTTTCAGTTTTTGTCATTCATTCGTTTTTCTTCTTTACACTCTACTTTCTTTTACTTCTTTCTTTCAGTTTTTGTCTTTCATTCATTTTTCTTCTTTACACTCTACTTTCTTTTACTTCTTTCTTTCAGTTTTTGTCTTTCATTCATTTTTCTTCCTTACACTCTACTTTCTTTTACTTCTTTCTTTCAGTTTTTGTCATTCATTCATTTTTCTTCTTTACACTCTACTTTCTTTTACTTCTTTCTTTCAGTTTTTGTCTTTCATTCATTTTTCTTCCTTACACTCTACTTTCTTTTACTTCTTTCTTTCAGTTCTTGTCTTTCATTCATTTTTCTTCCTTACACTCTACTTTCTTTTACTTCTTTCTTTCAGTTTCTGTCTTTCATTCATTTTTCTTTTTTACACTCTACTTTCTTTTACTTCTTTCTTTCAGTTTTTGTCATTCATTCATTTTTCTTTTTTACACTCTACTTTCTTTTACTTCTTTCTTTCAGTTTTTGTCTTTCATTCATTTTTCTTCTTTACACTCTACTTTCTTTTACTTCTTTCTTTCAGTTTTTGTCTTTCATTCATTTTACTTCTTTACACTCTACTTTCTTTTACTTCTTTCTTTCAGTTTTTGTCTTTCATTCATTTTTCTTCCTTACACTCTACTTTCTTTTACTTCTTTCTTTAAGTTTCTGTCTTTCATTCATTTTCCTTCCTTACACTTTATTTTCTTTTACTTCTTTCTTTAAGTTTTTGTCTTTCATTCATTTTTCTTCCTTACACTCTACTTTCTTTTACTTCTTTCTTTCAGTTTTTGTCTTTCATTCATTTTTCTTTTTTACACTCTACTTTCTTTTACTTCTTTCTTTAAGTTTCTGTCTTTCATTCATTTTCCTTCCTTACACTCTACTTTCTTTTACTTCTTTCTTTAAGTTTCTGTCTTTCATTCATTTTCCTTCCTTACACTCTACTTTCTTTTACTTCTTTCTTTAAGTTTTTGTCTTTCATTCATTTTCCTTCCTTACACTCTACTTTCTTTTACTTCTTTCTTTCAGTTTTTGTCTTTCATTCATTTTCCTTCTTTACACTCGACTTTCTTATACTTCTTTCTTTAAGTTTTTGTCTTTCATTCATTTTTCTTCCTTACACTCTACTTTCTTTTACTTCTTTCTTTCAGTTTTTGTCATTCATTCGTTTTTCTTCTTTACATTCTACTTTCTTTTACTTCTTTCTTTCAGTTTTTGTCTTTCATTCATTTTTCTTCTTTACACTCTACTTTCTTTTACTTCTTTCTTTAAGTTTTTGTCTTTCATTCATTTTTCTTCCTTACACTCTACTTTCTTTTACTTCTTTCTTTCAGTTTTTGTCATTCATTCATTTTTCTTCTTTACACTCTACTTTCTTTTACTTCTTTCTTTCAGTTTTTGTCTTTCATTCATTTTTCTTTCTTACACTCTACTTTCTTTTACTTCTTTCTTTCAGTTCTTGTCTTTCATTCATTTTTCTTCCTTACACTCTACTTTCTTTTACTTCTTTCTTTCAGTTTTTGTCATTCATTCATTTTTCTTTTTTACACTCTACTTTCTTTTACTTCTTTCTTTCAGTTTTTGTCTTTCATTCATTTTTCTTCCTTACACTCTACTTTCTTTTACTTCTTTCTTTAAGTTTTTGTCTTTCATTCATTTTTCTTCCTTACACCCTACTTTCTTTTACTTCTTTCTTTAAGTTTTTGTCTTTCATTCATTTTTCTTCCTTACACCCTACTTTCTTTTACTTCTTTCTTTCAGTTTTTGTCATTCATTCATTTTTCTTCTTTACACTCTACTTTCTTTTACTTCTTTCTTTCAGTTTTTGTCTTTCATTCATTTTTCTTCCTTACACTCTGCTTTCTTTTACTTCTTTCTTTCAGTTTTTGTCATTCATTCATTTTTCTTCTTTACACTCTACTTTCTTTTACTTCTTTCTTTCGGTTTTTGTCTTTCATTCATTTTTCTTCCTTACACTCTACTTTCTTTTACTTCTTTCTTTCAGTTTTTGTCTTTCATTCATTTTTCTTCCTTACACCCTACATTCTTTTACTTCTTTCTTTCAGTTTTTGTCTTTCATTCATTTTTCTTCCTTACACCCTACTTTCTTTTACTTCTTTCTTTCAGTTTTTGTCTTTCATTCATTTTTCTTCTTTACACTCTACTTTCTTTTACTTCTTTCTTTCAGTTTTTGTCTTTCGTTCATTTTTCTTCCTTACACTCTGCTTTCTTTTACTTCTTTCTTTCAGTTTTTGTCTTTCATTCATTTTTCTTCTTTACACTCTACTTTCTTTTACTTCTTTCTTTCAGTTTTTGTCATTCATTCATTTTACTTCTTTACACTCTACTTTCTTTTACTTCTTTCTTTCAGTTTCTGTCTTTCATTCATTTTTCTTTTTTACACTCTACTTTCTTTTACTTCTTTCTTTCAGTTTTTGTCATTCATTCATTTTTCTTTTTTACACTCTACTTTCTTTTACTTCTTTCTTTCAGTTTTTGTCTTTCATTCATTTTTCTTCTTTACACTCTACTTTCTTTTACTTCTTTCTTTCAGTTTTTGTCTTTCATTCATTTTACTTCTTTACACTCTACTTTCTTTAACTTCTTTCTTTCAGTTTTTGTCTTTCATTCATTTTTCTTCCTTACACTCTACTTTCTTTTACTTCTTTCTTTAAGTTTCTGTCTTTCATTCATTTTCCTTCCTTACACTCTATTTTCTTTTACTTCTTTCTTTAAGTTTTTGTCTTTCATTCATTTTTCTTCCTTACACTCTACTTTCTTTTACTTCTTTCTTTCAGTTTTTGTCTTTCATTCATTTTTCTTTTTTACACTCTACTTTCTTTTACTTCTTTCTTTAAGTTTCTGTCTTTCATTCATTTTCCTTCCTTACACTCTACTTTCTTTTACTTCTTTCTTTCAGTTTTTGTCATTCATTCGTTTTTCTTCTTTACACTCTACTTTCTTTTACTTCTTTCTTTCAGTTTTTGTCTTTCATTCATTTTTCTTCTTTACACTCTACTTTCTTTTACTTCTTTCTTTCAGTTTTTGTCTTTCATTCATTTTTCTTCCTTACACTCTACTTTCTTTTACTTCTTTCTTTCAGTTTTTGTCATTCATTCATTTTTCTTCTTTACACTCTACTTTCTTTTACTTCTTTCTTTCAGTTTTTGTCTTTCATTCATTTTTCTTCCTTACACTCTACTTTCTTTTACTTCTTTCTTTCAGTTCTTGTCTTTCATTCATTTTTCTTCCTTACACTCTACTTTCTTTTACTTCTTTCTTTCAGTTTCTGTCTTTCATTCATTTTTCTTTTTTACACTCTACTTTCTTTTACTTCTTTCTTTCAGTTTTTGTCATTCATTCATTTTTCTTTTTTACACTCTACTTTCTTTTACTTCTTTCTTTCAGTTTTTGTCTTTCATTCATTTTTCTTCTTTACACTCTACTTTCTTTTACTTCTTTCTTTCAGTTTTTGTCTTTCATTCATTTTACTTCTTTACACTCTACTTTCTTTTACTTCTTTCTTTCAGTTTTTGTCTTTCATTCATTTTTCTTCCTTACACTCTACTTTCTTTTACTTCTTTCTTTAAGTTTCTGTCTTTCATTCATTTTCCTTCCTTACACTTTATTTTCTTTTACTTCTTTCTTTAAGTTTTTGTCTTTCATTCATTTTTCTTCCTTACACTCTACTTTCTTTTACTTCTTTCTTTCAGTTTTTGTCTTTCATTCATTTTTCTTTTTTACACTCTACTTTCTTTTACTTCTTTCTTTAAGTTTCTGTCTTTCATTCATTTTCCTTCCTTACACTCTACTTTCTTTTACTTCTTTCTTTAAGTTTCTGTCTTTCATTCATTTTCCTTCCTTACACTCTACTTTCTTTTACTTCTTTCTTTAAGTTTTTGTCTTTCATTCATTTTCCTTCCTTACACTCTACTTTCTTTTACTTCTTTCTTTCAGTTTTTGTCTTTCATTCATTTTCCTTCTTTACACTCGACTTTCTTATACTTCTTTCTTTAAGTTTTTGTCTTTCATTCATTTTTCTTCCTTACACTCTACTTTCTTTTACTTCTTTCTTTCAGTTTTTGTCATTCATTCGTTTTTCTTCTTTACATTCTACTTTCTTTTACTTCTTTCTTTCAGTTTTTGTCTTTCATTCATTTTTCTTCTTTACACTCTACTTTCTTTTACTTCTTTCTTTAAGTTTTTGTCTTTCATTCATTTTTCTTCCTTACACTCTACTTTCTTTTACTTCTTTCTTTCAGTTTTTGTCATTCATTCATTTTTCTTCTTTACACTCTACTTTCTTTTACTTCTTTCTTTCAGTTTTTGTCTTTCATTCATTTTTCTTTCTTACACTCTACTTTCTTTTACTTCTTTCTTTCAGTTCTTGTCTTTCATTCATTTTTCTTCCTTACACTCTACTTTCTTTTACTTCTTTCTTTCAGTTTTTGTCATTCATTCATTTTTCTTTTTTACACTCTACTTTCTTTTACTTCTTTCTTTCAGTTTTTGTCTTTCATTCATTTTTCTTCCTTACACTCTACTTTCTTTTACTTCTTTCTTTAAGTTTTTGTCTTTCATTCATTTTTCTTCCTTACACCCTACTTTCTTTTACTTCTTTCTTTAAGTTTTTGTCTTTCATTCATTTTTCTTCCTTACACCCTACTTTCTTTTACTTCTTTCTTTCAGTTTTTGTCATTCATTCATTTTTCTTCTTTACACTCTACTTTCTTTTACTTCTTTCTTTCAGTTTTTGTCTTTCATTCATTTTTCTTCCTTACACTCTGCTTTCTTTTACTTCTTTCTTTCAGTTTTTGTCATTCATTCATTTTTCTTCTTTACACTCTACTTTCTTTTACTTCTTTCTTTCGGTTTTTGTCTTTCATTCATTTTTCTTCCTTACACTCTACTTTCTTTTACTTCTTTCTTTCAGTTTTTGTCTTTCATTCATTTTTCTTCCTTACACCCTACATTCTTTTACTTCTTTCTTTCAGTTTTTGTCTTTCATTCATTTTTCTTCCTTACACCCTACTTTCTTTTACTTCTTTCTTTCAGTTTTTGTCTTTCATTCATTTTTCTTCTTTACACTCTACTTTCTTTTACTTCTTTCTTTCAGTTTTTGTCTTTCGTTCATTTTTCTTCCTTACACTCTGCTTTCTTTTACTTCTTTCTTTCAGTTTTTGTCTTTCATTCATTTTTCTTCTTTACACTCTACTTTCTTTTACTTCTTTCTTTAAGTTTTTGTCTTTCATTCATTTTTCTTCCTTACACCCTACTTTCTTTTACTTCTTTCTTTCAGTTTTTGTCTTTCATTCATTTTTCTTCCTTACACTCTACTTTCTTTTACTTCTTTCTTTCATTTTTTGTCTTTCATTCATTTTTCTTCCTTACACTCTACTTTCTTTTACTTCTTTCTTTCAGTTTTTGTCTTTCATTCATTTTACTTTTTTACACTCTACTTTCTTTTACTTCTTTCTTTCAGTTTTTGTCTTTCATTCATTTTTCTTCCTTACACTCTACTTTCTTTTACTTCTTTCTTTCAGTTTTTGTCATTCATTCATTTTTCTTCTTTACACTCTACTTTCTTTTACTTCTTTCTTTCAGTTTTTGTCTTTCATTCATTTTTCTTCTTTACACTCTACTTTCTTTTACTTCTTTCTTTCAGTTTTTGTCATTCATTCCTTTTACTTCTTTACACTCTACTTTCTTTTACTTCTTTCTTTCAGTTTCTGTCTTTCATTCATTTTTCTTTTTTACACTCTACTTTCTTTTACTTCTTTCTTTCAGTTTTTGTCTTTCATTCATTTTTCTTCCTTACACTCTACTTTCTTTTACTTCTTTCTTTAAGTTTCTGTCTTTCATTCATTTTCCTTCCTTACACTCTATTTTCTTTTACTTCTTTCTTTAAGTTTTTGTCTTTCATTCATTTTTCTTCCTTACACTCTACTTTCTTTTACTTCTTTCTTTCAGTTTTTGTCTTTCATTCATTTTTCTTTTTTACACTCTACTTTCTTTTACTTCTTTCTTTAAGTTTCTGTCTTTCATTCATTTTCCTTCCTTACACCCTACTTTCTTTTACTTCTTTCTTTCAGTTTTTGTCTTTCATTCATTTTTCTTCTTTACACTCTACTTTCTTTTACTTCTTTCTTTCAGTTTTTGTCTTTCGTTCATTTTTCTTCCTTACACTCTGCTTTCTTTTACTTCTTTCTTTCAGTTTTTGTCTTTCATTCATTTTTCTTCTTTACACTCTACTTTCTTTTACTTCTTTCTTTAAGTTTTTGTCTTTCATTCATTTTTCTTCCTTACACCCTACTTTCTTTTACTTCTTTCTTTCAGTTTTTGTCTTTCATTCATTTTTCTTCCTTACACTCTACTTTCTTTTACTTCTTTCTTTCATTTTTTGTCTTTCATTCATTTTTCTTCTTTACACTCTACTTTCTTTTACTTCTTTCTTTCAGTTTTTGTCTTTCATTCATTTTACTTCTTTACACTCTACTTTCTTTTACTTCTTTCTTTCAGTTTTTGTCTTTCATTCATTTTTCTTCCGTACACTCTACTTTCTTTTACTTCTTTCTTTAAGTTTCTGTCTTTCATTCATTTTCCTTCCTTACACTCTATTTTCTTTTACTTCTTTCTTTAAGTTTTTGTCTTTCATTCATTTTTCTTCCTTACACTCTACTTTCTTTTACTTCTTTCTTTCAGTTTTTGTCTTTCATTCATTTTTCTTTTTTACACTCTACTTTCTTTTACTTCTTTCTTTAAGTTTCTGTCTTTCATTCATTTTCCTTCCTTACACTCTACTTTCTTTTACTTCTTTCTTTAAGTTTCTGTCTTTCATTCATTTTCCTTCCTTACACTCTACTTTCTTTTACTTCTTTCTTTAAGTTTTTGTCTTTCATTCATTTTCCTTCCTTACACTCTACTTTCTTTTACTTCTTTCTTTCAGTTTTTGTCTTTCATTCATTTTCCTTCTTTACACTCGACTTTCTTATACTTCTTTCTTTAAGTTTTTGTCTTTCATTCATTTTTCTTCCTTACACTCTACTTTCTTTTACTTCTTTCTTTCAGTTTTTGTCATTCATTCGTTTTTCTTCTTTACACTCTACTTTCTTTTACTTCTTTCTTTCAGTTTTTGTCTTTCATTCATTTTTCTTCTTTACACTCTACTTTCTTTTACTTCTTTCTTTCAGTTTTTGTCTTTCATTCATTTTTCTTCCTTACACTCTACTTTCTTTTACTTCTTTCTTTCAGTTTTTGTCATTCATTCATTTTTCTTCTTTACACTCTACTTTCTTTTACTTCTTTCTTTCAGTTTTTGTCTTTCATTCATTTTTCTTCCTTACACTCTACTTTCTTTTACTTCTTTCTTTCAGTTCTTGTCTTTCATTCATTTTTCTTCCTTACACTCTACTTTCTTTTACTTCTTTCTTTCAGTTTTTGTCATTCATTCATTTTTCTTTTTTACACTCTACTTTCTTTTACTTCTTTCTTTCAGTTTTTGTCTTTCATTCATTTTTCTTCCTTACACTCTACTTTCTTTTACTTCTTTCTTTAAGTTTTTGTCTTTCATTCATTTTTCTTCCTTACACCCTACTTTCTTTTACTTCTTTCTTTAAGTTTTTGTCTTTCATTCATTTTTCTTCCTTACACGCTAGTTTCTTTTACTTCTTTCTTTCAGTTTTTATCATTCATTCATTTTTCTTCTTTACACTCTACTTTCTTTTACTTCTTTCTTTCAGTTTTTGTCTTTCATTCATTTTTCTTCCTTACACTCTGCTTTCTTTTACTTCTTTCTTTCAGTTTTTGTCATTCATTCATTTTTCTTCTTTACACTCTACTTTCTTTTACTTCTTTCTTTCGGTTTTTGTCTTTCATTCATTTTTCTTCCTTACACTCTACTTTCTTTTACTTCTTTCTTTCAGTTTTTGTCTTTCATTCATTTTTCTTCCTTACACCCTACTTTCTTTTACTTCTTTCTTTCAGTTTTTGTCTTTCATTCATTTTTCTTCCTTACACCCTACTTTCTTTTACTTCTTTCTTTCAGTTTTTGTCTTTCATTCATTTTTCTTCTTTACACTCTACTTTCTTTTACTTCTTTCTTTCAGTTTTTGTCTTTCGTTCATTTTTCTTCCTTACACTCTGCTTTCTTTTACTTCTTTCTTTCAGTTTTTGTCTTTCATTCATTTTTCTTTTTTACACTCTACTTTCTTTTACTTCTTTCTTTCAGTTTTTGTCTTTCATTCATTTTTCTTTTTTACACTCTACTTTCTTTTACTTCTTTCTTTAAGTTTTTGTCTTTCATTCATTTTTCTTCCTTACACTCTACTTTCTTTTACTTCTTTCTTTCAGTTTTTGTCTTTCATTCATTTTTCTTTTTTACACTCTACTTTCTTTTACTTCTTTCTTTCAGTTTTTGTCATTCATTCATTTTCCTTCCTTACACTCTACTTTCTTTTACTTCTTTCTTTCAGTTTTTGTCATTCATTCATTTTACATTTTTACACTCTACTTTCTTTTACTTCTTTCTTTCAGTTTTTGTCTTTCATTCATTTTTCTTCTTTACACTCTACTTTCTTTTGCTTCTTTCTTTCAGTTTTTGTCTTTCATTCATTTTACTTCTTTACACTCTACTTTCTTTTACTTCTTTCTTTCAGTTTTTGTCTTTCATTCATTTTTCTTCCTTACACTCTACTTTCTTTTACTTCTTTCTTTAAGTTTCTGTCTTTCATTCATTTTCCTTCCTTACACTCTATTTTCTTTTACTTCTTTCTTTAAGTTTTTGTCTTTCATTCATTTTTCTTCCTTACACTCTACTTTCTTTTACTTCTTTCTTTCAGTTTTTGTCTTTCATTCATTTTTCTTTTTTACACTCTACTTTCTTTTACTTCTTTCTTTAAGTTTCTGTCTTTCATTCATTTTCCTTCCTTACACTCTACTTTCTTTTACTTCTTTCTTTAAGTTTCTGTCTTTCATTCATTTTCCTTCCTTACACTCTACTTTCTTTTACTTCTTTCTTTAAGTTTTTGTCTTTCATTCATTTTCCTTCCTTACACTCTACTTTCTTTTACTTCTTTCTTTCAGTTTTTGTCTTTCATTCATTTTCCTTCTTTACACTCGACTTTCTTATACTTCTTTCTTTAAGTTTTTGTCTTTCATTCATTTTTCTTCCTTACACTCTACTTTCTTTTACTTCTTTCTTTCAGTTTTTGTCATTCATTCGTTTTTCTTCTTTACACTCTACTTTCTTTTACTTCTTTCTTTCAGTTTTTGTCTTTCATTCATTTTTCTTCTTTACACTCTACTTTCTTTTACTTCTTTCTTTCAGTTTTTGTCTTTCATTCATTTTTCTTCCTTACACTCTACTTTCTTTTACTTCTTTCTTTCAGTTTTTGTCATTCATTCATTTTTCTTCTTTACACTCTACTTTCTTTTACTTCTTTCTTTCAGTTTTTGTCTTTCATTCATTTTTCTTCCTTACACTCTACTTTCTTTTACTTCTTTCTTTCAGTTCTTGTCTTTCATTCATTTTTCTTCCTTACACTCTACTTTCTTTTACTTCTTTCTTTCAGTTTTTGTCATTCATTCATTTTTCTTTTTTACACTCTACTTTCTTTTACTTCTTTCTTTCAGTTTTTGTCTTTCATTCATTTTTCTTCCTTACACTCTACTTTCTTTTACTTCTTTCTTTAAGTTTTTGTCTTTCATTCATTTTTCTTCCTTACACCCTACTTTCTTTTACTTCTTTCTTTAAGTTTTTGTCTTTCATTCATTTTTCTTCCTTACACGCTAGTTTCTTTTACTTCTTTCTTTCAGTTTTTATCATTCATTCATTTTTCTTCTTTACACTCTACTTTCTTTTACTTCTTTCTTTCAGTTTTTGTCTTTCATTCATTTTTCTTCCTTACACTCTGCTTTCTTTTACTTCTTTCTTTCAGTTTTTGTCATTCATTCATTTTTCTTCTTTACACTCTACTTTCTTTTACTTCTTTCTTTCGGTTTTTGTCTTTCATTCATTTTTCTTCCTTACACTCTACTTTCTTTTACTTCTTTCTTTCAGTTTTTGTCTTTCATTCATTTTTCTTCCTTACACCCTACTTTCTTTTACTTCTTTCTTTCAGTTTTTGTCTTTCATTCATTTTTCTTCCTTACACCCTACTTTCTTTTACTTCTTTCTTTCAGTTTTTGTCTTTCATTCATTTTTCTTCTTTACACTCTACTTTCTTTTACTTCTTTCTTTCAGTTTTTGTCTTTCGTTCATTTTTCTTCCTTACACTCTGCTTTCTTTTACTTCTTTCTTTCAGTTTTTGTCTTTCATTCATTTTTCTTTTTTACACTCTACTTTCTTTTACTTCTTTCTTTCAGTTTTTGTCTTTCATTCATTTTTCTTTTTTACACTCTACTTTCTTTTACTTCTTTCTTTAAGTTTTTGTCTTTCATTCATTTTTCTTCCTTACACTCTACTTTCTTTTACTTCTTTCTTTCAGTTTTTGTCTTTCATTCATTTTTCTTTTTTACACTCTACTTTCTTTTACTTCTTTCTTTCAGTTTTTGTCATTCATTCATTTTCCTTCCTTACACTCTACTTTCTTTTACTTCTTTCTTTCAGTTTTTGTCATTCATTCATTTTACATTTTTACACTCTACTTTCTTTTACTTCTTTCTTTCAGTTTTTGTCTTTCATTCATTTTTCTTCTTTACACTCTACTTTCTTTTGCTTCTTTCTTTCAGTTTTTGTCTTTCATTCATTTTACTTCTTTACACTCTACTTTCTTTTACTTCTTTCTTTCAGTTTTTGTCTTTCATTCATTTTTCTTCCTTACACTCTACTTTCTTTTACTTCTTTCTTTAAGTTTCTGTCTTTCATTCATTTTCCTTCCTTACACTCTATTTTCTTTTACTTCTTTCTTTAAGTTTTTGTCTTTCATTCATTTTTCTTCCTTACACTCTACTTTCTTTTACTTCTTTCTTTCAGTTTTTGTCTTTCATTCATTTTTCTTTTTTACACTCTACTTTCTTTTACTTCTTTCTTTAAGTTTCTGTCTTTCATTCATTTTCCTTCCTTACACTCTACTTTCTTTTACTTCTTTCTTTAAGTTTCTGTCTTTCATTCATTTTCCTTCCTTACACTCTACTTTCTTTTACTTCTTTCTTTAAGTTTTTGTCTTTCATTCATTTTCCTTCCTTACACTCTACTTTCTTTTACTTCTTTCTTTCAGTTTTTGTCTTTCATTCATTTTCCTTCTTTACACTCGACTTTCTTATACTTCTTTCTTTAAGTTTTTGTCTTTCATTCATTTTTCTTCCTTACACTCTACTTTCTTTTACTTCTTTCTTTCAGTTTTTGTCATTCATTCGTTTTTCTTCTTTACACTCTACTTTCTTTTACTTCTTTCTTTCAGTTTTTGTCTTTCATTCATTTTTCTTCTTTACACTCTACTTTCTTTTACTTCTTTCTTTCAGTTTTTGTCTTTCATTCATTTTTCTTCCTTACACTCTACTTTCTTTTACTTCTTTCTTTCAGTTTTTGTCATTCATTCATTTTTCTTCTTTACACTCTACTTTCTTTTACTTCTTTCTTTCAGTTTTTGTCTTTCATTCATTTTTCTTCCTTACACTCTACTTTCTTTTACTTCTTTCTTTCAGTTCTTGTCTTTCATTCATTTTTCTTCCTTACACTCTACTTTCTTTTACTTCTTTCTTTCAGTTTTTGTCATTCATTCATTTTTCTTTTTTACACTCTACTTTCTTTTACTTCTTTCTTTCAGTTTTTGTCTTTCATTCATTTTTCTTCCTTACACTCTACTTTCTTTTACTTCTTTCTTTAAGTTTTTGTCTTTCATTCATTTTTCTTCCTTACACCCTACTTTCTTTTACTTCTTTCTTTAAGTTTTTGTCTTTCATTCATTTTTCTTCCTTACACGCTAGTTTCTTTTACTTCTTTCTTTCAGTTTTTATCATTCATTCATTTTTCTTCTTTACACTCTACTTTCTTTTACTTCTTTCTTTCAGTTTTTGTCTTTCATTCATTTTTCTTCCTTACACTCTGCTTTCTTTTACTTCTTTCTTTCAGTTTTTGTCATTCATTCATTTTTCTTCTTTACACTCTACTTTCTTTTACTTCTTTCTTTCGGTTTTTGTCTTTCATTCATTTTTCTTCCTTACACTCTACTTTCTTTTACTTCTTTCTTTCAGTTTTTGTCTTTCATTCATTTTTCTTCCTTACACCCTACTTTCTTTTACTTCTTTCTTTCAGTTTTTGTCTTTCATTCATTTTTCTTCCTTACACCCTACTTTCTTTTACTTCTTTCTTTCAGTTTTTGTCTTTCATTCATTTTTCTTCTTTACACTCTACTTTCTTTTACTTCTTTCTTTCAGTTTTTGTCTTTCGTTCATTTTTCTTCCTTACACTCTGCTTTCTTTTACTTCTTTCTTTCAGTTTTTGTCTTTCATTCATTTTTCTTCTTTACACTCTACTTTCTTTTACTTCTTTCTTTAAGTTTTTGTCTTTCATTCATTTTTCTTCCTTACACCCTACTTTCTTTTACTTCTTTCTTTCAGTTTTTGTCTTTCATTCATTTTTCTTCCTTACACTCTACTTTCTTTTACTTCTTTCTTTCAGTTTTTGTCTTTCATTCATTTTTCTTCCTTACACTCTACTTTCTTTTACTTCTTTCTTTCAGTTTTTGTCATTCATTCATTTTTCTTTTTTACACTCTACTTTCTTTTACTTCTTTCTTTCAGTTTTTGTCTTTCATTCATTTTTCTTCCTTACACCCTACTTTCTTTTACTTCTTTCTTTCAGTTTTTGTCTTTCATTCATTTTTCTTCTTTACACTCTACTTTCTTTTACTTCTTTCTTTCAGTTTTTGTCTTTCATTCATTTTTCTTCTTTACACTCTACTTTCTTTTACTTCTTTCTTTCAGTTTTTGTCTTTCATTCATTTTTCTTCCTTACACCCTACTTTGTTTTACTTCTTTCTTTCAGTTTTTGTCTTTCATTCATTTTTCTTCCTTACACTCTACTTTCTTTTACTTCTTTCTTTCAGTTTTTGTCATTCATTCATTTTTCTTTTTTACACTCTACTTTCTTTTACTTCTTTCTTTAAGTTTTTGTCTTTCATTCATTTTTCTTCCTTACAACCTACTTTCTTTTACTTCTTTCTTTAAGTTTTTGTCTTTCATTCATTTTTCTTCCTTACACTCTACTTTCTTTTACTTCTTTCTTTCAGTTTTTGTCTTTCATTCATTTTTCTTCTTTACACTCTACTTTCTTTTACTTCTTTCTTTCAGTTTTTGTCATTCATTCATTTTACTTCTTTACACTCTACTTTCTTTTACTTCTTTCTTTCAGTTTCTGTCTTTCATTCATTTTTCTTTTTTACACTCTACTTTCTTTTACTTCTTTCTTTCAGTTTTTGTCATTCATTCATTTTTCTTTTTTACACTCTACTTTCTTTTACTTCTTTCTTTCAGTTTTTGTCTTTCATTCATTTTTCTTCCTTACACTCTACTTTCTTTTACTTCTTTCTTTCAGTTTTTGTCATTCATTCATTTTACTTCTTTACACTCTACTTTCTTTTACTTCTTTCTTTCAGTTTTTGTCTTTCATTCATTTTTCTTTTTTACACTCTACTTTCTTTTACTTCTTTCTTTCAGTTTTTGTCTTTCATTCATTTTTCTTTTTTACACTCTACTTTCTTTTACTTCTTTCTTTAAGTTTTTGTCTTTCATTCATTTTTCTTCCTTACACTCTACTTTCTTTTACTTCTTTCTTTCAGTTTTTGTCTTTCATTCATTTTTCTTTTTTACACTCTACTTTCTTTTACTTCTTTCTTTCAGTTTTTGTCATTCATTCATTTTCCTTCCTTACACTCTACTTTCTTTTACTTCTTTCTTTCAGTTTTTGTCATTCATTCATTTTACATTTTTACACTCTACTTTCTTTTACTTCTTTCTTTCAGTTTTTGTCTTTCATTCATTTTTCTTCTTTACACTCTACTTTCTTTTACTTCTTTCTTTCAGTTTTTGTCTTTCATTCATTTTACTTCTTTACACTCTACTTTCTTTTACTTCTTTCTTTCAGTTTTTGTCTTTCATTCATTTTTCTTCCTTACACTCTACTTTCTTTTACTTCTTTCTTTAAGTTTCTGTCTTTCATTCATTTTCCTTCCTTACACTCTATTTTCTTTTACTTCTTTCTTTAAGTTTTTGTCTTTCATTCATTTTTCTTCCTTACACTCTACTTTCTTTTACTTCTTTCTTTCAGTTTTTGTCTTTCATTCATTTTTCTTTTTTACACTCTACTTTCTTTTACTTCTTTCTTTAAGTTTCTGTCTTTCATTCATTTTCCTTCCTTACACTCTACTTTCTTTTACTTCTTTCTTTAAGTTTCTGTCTTTCATTCATTTTCCTTCCTTACACTCTACTTTCTTTTACTTCTTTCTTTAAGTTTTTGTCTTTCATTCATTTTCCTTCCTTACACTCTACTTTCTTTTACTTCTTTCTTTCAGTTTTTGTCTTTCATTCATTTTCCTTCTTTACACTCGACTTTCTTATACTTCTTTCTTTAAGTTTTTGTCTTTCATTCATTTTTCTTCCTTACACTCTACTTTCTTTTACTTCTTTCTTTCAGTTTTTGTCATTCATTCGTTTTTCTTCTTTACACTCTACTTTCTTTTACTTCTTTCTTTCAGTTTTTGTCTTTCATTCATTTTTCTTCTTTACACTCTACTTTCTTTTACTTCTTTCTTTCAGTTTTTGTCTTTCATTCATTTTTCTTCCTTACACTCTACTTTCTTTTACTTCTTTCTTTCAGTTTTTGTCATTCATTCATTTTTCTTCTTTACACTCTACTTTCTTTTACTTCTTTCTTTCAGTTTTTGTCTTTCATTCATTTTTCTTCCTTACACTCTACTTTCTTTTACTTCTTTCTTTCAGTTCTTGTCTTTCATTCATTTTTCTTCCTTACACTCTACTTTCTTTTACTTCTTTCTTTCAGTTTTTGTCATTCATTCATTTTTCTTTTTTACACTCTACTTTCTTTTACTTCTTTCTTTCAGTTTTTGTCTTTCATTCATTTTTCTTCCTTACACTCTACTTTCTTTTACTTCTTTCTTTAAGTTTTTGTCTTTCATTCATTTTTCTTCCTTACACCCTACTTTCTTTTACTTCTTTCTTTAAGTTTTTGTCTTTCATTCATTTTTCTTCCTTACACCCTACTTTCTTTTACTTCTTTCTTTCAGTTTTTGTCATTCATTCATTTTTCTTCTTTACACTCTACTTTCTTTTACTTCTTTCTTTCAGTTTTTGTCTTTCATTCATTTTTCTTCCTTACACTCTGCTTTCTTTTACTTCTTTCTTTCAGTTTTTGTCATTCTTTCATTTTTCTTCTTTACACTCTACTTTCTTTTACTTCTTTCTTTCGGTTTTTGTCTTTCATTCATTTTTCTTCCTTACACTCTACTTTCTTTTACTTCTTTCTTTCAGTTTTTGTCTTTCATTCATTTTTCTTCCTTACTCCCTACTTTCTTTTACTTCTTTCTTTCAGTTTTTGTCTTTCATTCATTTTTCTTCCTTACACCCTACTTTCTTTTACTTCTTTCTTTCAGTTTTTGTCTTTCATTCATTTTTCTTCTTTACACTCTACTTTCTTTTACTTCTTTCTTTCAGTTTTTGTCTTTCGTTCATTTTTCTTCCTTACACTCTGCTTTCTTTTACTTCTTTCTTTCAGTTTTTGTCTTTCATTCATTTTTCTTCTTTACACTCTACTTTCTTTTACTTCTTTCTTTAAGTTTTTGTCTTTCATTCATTTTTCTTCCTTACACCCTACTTTCTTTTACTTCTTTCTTTCAGTTTTTGTCTTTCATTCATTTTTCTTCCTTACACTCTACTTTCTTTTACTTCTTTCTTTCAGTTTTTGTCTTTCATTCATTTTTCTTCCTTACACTCTACTTTCTTTTACTTCTTTCTTTCAGTTTTTGTCATTCATTCATTTTTCTTTTTTACACTCTACTTTCTTTTACTTCTTTCTTTCAGTTTTTGTCTTTCATTCATTTTTCTTCCTTACACCCTACTTTCTTTTACTTCTTTCTTTCAGTTTTTTTCTTTCATTCATTTTTCTTCTTTACACTCTACTTTCTTTTACTTCTTTCTTTCAGTTTTTGTCTTTCATTCATTTTTCTTCTTTACACTCTACTTTCTTTTACTTCTTTCTTTCAGTTTTTGTCTTTCATTCATTTTTCTTCCTTACACCCTACTTTGTTTTACTTCTTTCTTTCAGTTTTTGTCTTTCATTCATTTTTCTTCCTTACACTCTACTTTCTTTTACTTCTTTCTTTCAGTTTTTTGTCATTCATTCATTTTTCTTTTTTACACTCTACTTTCTTTTACTTCTTTCTTTAAGTTTTTGTCTTTCATTCATTTTTCTTCCTTACAACCTACTTTCTTTTACTTCTTTCTTTAAGTTTTTGTCTTTCATTCATTTTTCTTCCTTACACTCTACTTTCTTTTACTTCTTTCTTTAAGTTTTTGTCTTTCATTCATTTTTCTTCCTTACACTCTACTTTCTTTTACTTCTTTCTTTCAGTTTTTGTCATTCATTCATTTTTCTTTTTTACACTCTACTTTCTTTTACTTCTTTCTTTCAGTTTTTGTCTTTCATTCATTTTTCTTCCTTACACTCTACTTTCTTTTACTTCTTTCTTTAAGTTTTTGTCTTTCATTCATTTTTCTTCCTTACACCCTACTTTCTTTTACTTCTTTCTTTAAGTTTTTGTCTTTCATTCATTTTTCTTCCTTACACTCTACTTTCTTTTATTTCTTTCTTTCAGTTTTTGTCTTTCATTCATTTTTCTTCCATTAACACTACTTTCTTTTCCTTCTTTCTTTCAGTTTTTGTCTTTCATTCATTCTTTTCCTTACTCTCTGCTTTCTTTTACTTCTTTCTTTCAGTTTTTGTCTTTCATTCATTTTTCTTCATTCCCCTTAACTTTCTTTTACTTCTTTCTTTTAGTTTTTTTCTTTCATTCATTTTATTTTATGAATTTCTTTCTTCATTTACTGATTCTTCTTTCCTTTTCTTTTCCTTACTTTATAATTACTGAAAACTAAAAGAGACGCATTATGTCACTGCTGTAGGTTTTGATATTTAATTAATTTCTATTCTACTTTTATCCTAAATAGACTCCTCAGCTTCATAAAGGATAATAACTACTGATCAATAGAACAAGACTTTTTCTCTGAAACATTTAATCTTCTGAAGTTTAAACCTTATCATTAAGAGATTGTTTTCATTATTTGAGAATATTGCAAACAAATATCAGCTTTTTCTTTCTGGAATAAATATGCTGACTTTTGATTTTAGTCAACAAATTCAAGCTCCAAACAATATATTCCATATACGAAAACGAAAAGTAGATAGATAGATAGATAGATAGATAGATAGATAGATAGATAGATAGATAGATAGATAGATAGATATGAACAGATTAAGATAGATAGATAGATAGATAGATATGAACAGATTAAGATAGATAGATAGATAGATATGAACAGATTAAGATAGATATATATATATATAGATAGATAGATAGATATGAGCAGACTAAGATAGATACATATAAACACCTTTAGATAGATAGTTATGAACAGACTAAGATAGATATGAACAGACAAAGATAGATAGATAGATAGATATGATCAGATTAAGATAGATAGATAGATAGATAGATAGATAGATAGATAGATATGATCAGATTTAGATAGATAGATAGATAGATAGATAGATATGATCAGATTTAGATAGATAGATAGATAGATATGATCAGATTTAGATAGATAGATATGATCAGATTTAGATAGATAGATAGATAGATAGATAGATATGATCAGATTTAGATAGATAGATAGATAGATATGATCAGATTAAGATAGATATGATAAGATTAAGATAGATAGATAGATATGATCAGATTAAGATAGATAGATAGATATGATCAGATTAAGATAGATAGATAGATAGATATGATCAGATTAAGATAGATAGATAGATAGATAGATAGATATGAACAGATTAAGATAGATAGATATGAACAGATTAAGATAGATAGATAGATAGATATGAACAGATTAAGATAGATAGATATGAACAGATTAAGATAGATAGATATGAACAGATTTAGATAGATAGATAGATATGAACAGATTAAGATAGATAGATATGAACAGATTAAGATAGATAGATAGATAGATATGAACAGATTAAGATAGATAGATAGATATGAACAGATTAAGATAGATAGATTGATAGATAGATTGATAGATAGATATGAACTGATTAAGATAGATATATAGATAGATATGAACAGACTAAGATATAGATATGAATAGATTATGATAGATAGATATGAACAGACTAAGATATAGATATGAACAGATTAAGATAGATAGATAGATAGATATGAACAGACTAAGATATAGATATGAACAGATTAAGATAGATAGATAGATAGATAGATATGAACAGACTAAGATATAGATATGAACAGATTAAGATAGATAGATAGATAGATATGAACAGACTAAGATATAGATATGAACAGATTAAGATAGATAGATAGATAGATAGATAGATAGATAGATAGATAGATAGATAGATAGATAGATAGATGTTCAAAAAATCTATTTTCCAACCTCAAGTTTCGCAAATCGTTAGGGTCAGATAAATGTATTGGATTCATTGATAAATATCATATTTACGTACGCTACATGATAAACGCTAATCATTCACTTCAACACAAAATGTTAAATGCTAAAACAAAGTTATAACATAACAGCAATTAATCTGAAATTGTTCCATTTTTTTTTTATATCTCCATAATTTCACCGTTAACATTTATTTTCTGTAAAATATCTTACGAAATGAACTTAGCAAATAATCGCGATATTCAAGATTATTCATTTTTTCTCTTTTTAATATTAACCATTTTGTTTATAAACATTTGCACGTTTTAAACTTTAATAATTTACAGGCCGACGTGTTTCGTTAGTCGTCAAAAATCTGCGTTGCTATTATTATTATCATTATTATTATTATTATTATTATTTTTATTTTCTTTGCTTTCTGGCGTTTACACATTTCTTTCCGGGTCCCACCCAGGGACCTAAGGTTAGAAATGGCATCATGACACTTTTCACTGACAAAAAAAAAAAAAAAAAAAAAGTTACATAGATAGAGCCCTTCGTAAAGTGTGGGCTGTACTTGTCAGAACAATTTTTTGTATCTCCTTGAGGCATGGGCTTCCAGGAATCCCTGCAATTAGTCTACTGCAATCTTTTCCAACCAGTCCTAGGGCTCCAACTACAACAGGGATTGTTGATGTTCCCATATGCCACATTTTCGAGACCTCTATTTCAAGGTCCTTGTATTTTGACAGCTTTTTGAATATCTTCAAAGATACATTGCAGTCAGCAGGGACTGCCATATCAATAAGGAGGCACCGTTTTTGTTTGTGGTCTTTAATAACTATATCTGGTCGGTTGGCCTTGATTGTTCTGTCAGTGTGGATTGTGTAGTCCCATAGAATTGTAACAGGTCCTATCTCCGTAACTGGGTCTGGGTGGTGTTGGTACCAGTTTCTTTCAGTTTCCTTCCCGTAGAAGTTGCAGATTTTCCAGTGCAGATATTGGCCCACTCTGTCATGTCGGGTTTTATATTCAGTGGGTGCCAACATCGTGCAACCTGATACAAGATGATCAATCGTTTCTGGATATTTATCACAGAATCTGCATTTGGGGCTGACACAATATTTTAGTATATGTGCTTGATAATTCCTAGTTAGCAAGCATTGGTCCTGCGCAGCAAGGATAAAACCTTCAGTTTCCGCTTTCAACCCTGCACTGCGTAGCCACTGATGGGTACGGGTTTTGTCTACATCAGCTTGGTTGATACGGGCAGAGTATTGGCCATGAAGCGGTTTATCTTGCCATCGCTTCTGTATCTGGTCGGTTGCATTCGTCTTTGCTGTCTTTTTCAAGTATTTTGCAGTTTCAGCCGGTGTATTGTGCTGTAGTTGCATCTCTACGCCCATTTGAAGCTCCAGTTTGAATTTGTTGGCAAGTAATACGTATACACACCTTATAATTAAGGAAAACGTCTGACGTTAGTCGTGAGGCTAGTTTTACATGACAAATGGAGGATTTCTAAAGAAACCTAAGATAAAGCTAATAAAAAAACTTTCTCAATGATATTGATAAATTTTAATGTTGCTGATAATGATTACAGATGATCACTTACAAAAACAGTTCTTTTATAAATTGGATGTGGGGGTGTGGCAACTTATACCGAGATTGAAAAATGTGATGGGAAATTAAGTAGATAGACGCTGTCGATCGAGTTTTTAAAAAATCTTGTTTGAATTATTTCTTATTGAGTAAGTATGCATTAGTTGAGCGCTTTGACCGCAAAGGTCATCCATAGTTAATTTGCACTGTGGCTCTCACCACATTTCATCATTCCTGGCAGATTATCTATTATCACAGTCTGGGATTATCTATTAATAAAAATGATGGAAGCAAAAGAAAAAAGAATCTAAATGAAATCGGCGAGGTTATATACAAAAATATAAAATTCCCAGCATCCCTCGTTCGTGCGCATGTGTAGTTGCACCAACATAACAAATTTAATCCGTGGAAGTCCTAAAGGACGAAAAATTTTTTCCCCTTTGTGATGCATTTTCCCCCGATATTGTTCTTGATATATAAAAATGTAAGTTTCGTTATCTCATTATGTGTATATGTGTGTGTATATGCGTGTACTTCATTTAATACGACGGACAAGGAAAATTTTATAAGTTTTTTTATTCAATATTACGACTATTCTAAGAGTTTTCTTTTCATGGGGGGCTAACAGAGTGTAGAAACCGTCCGCAATGATTATTATCCCATCTACTCTCAGCTAATTCATTAACCATTTTCAAGGGATTCGTTGTTATTATATACCACTCTGTTTGTGTAGAAGTAGTAGTAATTCTAAGCCCTGCTGTGTGGACGTAGCGCATAATTCCATGCTAGGGCTGTGTCTTTCAGAGAGAACCAACATATTTTTACCATATTCTTATAGAGTAAGCTTGATACTTCGCATAAACCGCTTTATATAAATTGCTTCAGTTATCACCAGAAGTCTTTTACAATTAGAATTATAGTGATATCAAGAAGTATTTTTCTTACGGGTGCAGATAGCTGTGTATGATCGTTTAAGTGCACTGTGATCGTTTAAGTGGTTTGTCTTAATTGAAACGACTCAATGAATCCGTCGTTTGGCCGATTTAGTTTTGCTGTGTATTACAAGAGTCAATGACTTTTACGGAGCATTGGTGGAATTGATAGATATACTGTTATTAATAATTATGAGATTAACAGTTTTTCGGGGATTTTTCTATAGTATATTGTAAGTTTTACCCGTTTGCTTGAGTCGAGGGATGAAATGGGACAACACACTAAATAATGCGCTAATAATTGGATATGAAATGTATCCATGAATCACTGTGTTTGCATAAGTAAAGTGAATTATTTCCTTTTATTTTGTGATATATATATATATATATATATTAGGTTGGTGCAAAAATAATGACGTAATAATGTCGTTTTTTGACGTTCAAAAATACGTCAAAAAACGACATTATTACGTCATTATTTTTGCACCAACCTAATATATATACCGGGTGTAATAGCAAAACTGTTCAAAACGTGTAACACCAAAATTGTCGAATTGTTGGATTAAAGTTTGAACCGCTGTATCTTAGAAATGATTAAAGATATCTTACTGGAATTTTCCGAGGTTTTTATAATAGTATTGGACTCCACTTTGAACAATAAGAATATATTTAGCTATATTAATAATGATTTCTCTTTCTGTTGTGACTTCCTCATCCAGTTTTCCGCAGGTATTGCTTCCTCTTTTAAACTTATTCACCGTTCTCTTGATGGTTCTTGATTGAACTTTGAAGATGGAAGCCAGAGTATAAATGTTAGTACCATCATTGAAGGCTTGAATTATCTTTTTCGTCTCGCCATTGCCCAGTTGGGAAGACATTGTGGGGCTGGCACAAAACGAGTTTAACCTGTTCTTTTTTCTAGCTGAATAACTCAAAATGTTTTTCAGTGATTTTTATGACAAATGGTGTCAAGATGGCGAAACGTCTTATTTGAAAACCTGGAAAAAGAAACTCAATTAGTTCAGTGGGTTTATTTTTTTTTTTTTTTTTTTTTGTTTTGTTTCGGGTTTTTTTTTTTGGTTTTTTTTTTGGTTTGTTTTTGGGTTTTTTTAGAAATTAAACATTTAGTGGGATTGACGATTATCTCATGCTGTTACACGATTTGGACAATTTATAGCCTAAGGATAAGAGTCTCTGTCTGATTGGTGTCAAATCCTCCTAGTTTCGATCCCGATTTAAAGTAATCAGCGTGCCTAGCCACACTGATTAACTGTGATACAGTGAAACAGTCTGTCTGTGGCTGACACTATATATAAACATATATGAAGAAATATAGTTTTGAGGTATGCTATATTTATGGGATAAAGTGCTCAATGTCAGAGATAGAGCGTATGTAAATAAAAAATATAAAAGTGAACATTGAGGCGACAGGCTGATTCATGCTAGGCACAATCGTCCGGCTGCAAATGCTGGTGTTTTCCTCGACTATTTATCTATATGGGTGAGTGGTACATTGTGGGTAATCTATTCAGGCGGTTATTTATGCGGGAGATAATTAAAGCTATTTATTTATTGATTGAACGAATAAATAGCTTTAATTATCTTCCCAGACCAAAGCAAACTATTAAATAAGCGACCTAAGCAAATCCCCACAATTTTTTTTTTACTAAATGTTAATAAAATATAAAAAACCGAATAGAATAAATAATACAAAATGAAAATAAAAACAAATGAATTAACGCAAATAAATAAATAAGCAAGACACTCCCGCATAAATAGCCGTCTGAATAGATTACCCACAATGCACCACTGACACATATATATAAATAGTCGAGGAAAAACCCAACACTCGCGGCCTGACGATTGCGCCTAGCATGAATTAGCCTGTCGCCTCTGACTGTTGACTTCAATGTTCACTTTAATATTATATATATATATATATATATATATATATATATATATATATATATATATATATGATAAAATATAGTTTTAAGATGTGCTATATTTATGGGTTAAAGTGCTCAATATAGGGATAGAGCTTATGTAAATATAAATATAAAACTGGACATTGAAGTCAGTACCCAGATGCAACAGTGTTTTATGCTAAACGCAATCGCCAGGCCTAAAACGGACTATTGCCTCTGGGTGTTGACTTCAATGTACACTCTTATATTTATCTGTGTGTGTGTGTGAGAGAGAGAGAGAGAGATAGATAGAGATAGAGAGAGACGTTTATATCACTGATAGCTTTTAGATACGAAACGATATCAGATTCAATTTCCGAAGGAGCGTGCTTACAACATTAGGCGTGTCTATTCTTAAAAAAAAGAAATAAACAGAAATCGTTCGACGCAAGCAGCTGAGCCATGCAATTTCCTGTCCGCCATTTGAATAATTAGACTTTTATTTTTATTTTTTTAAATCGTTAGACTTTGCAGACTTCGTCAAATGAGAAGCAAAATTTATGAACTGTTATTATTTTGCCTTTCTGCAACATGTTCCCCCCTCTCTCTCTCTCTCCCTCTCTCTCTCCCTCTCTCTCTCTCTCTCTCTCTCTCTCTCTCTCTTAAGCAGACAATTCGAATGCAAGAGACGCATTTTTCCTCTGTCGTTATCTCGACATCTGATTCTCTCCCTTTCTATTAATTTTGGCCTGAACCAGATGAGGCACCAATAAAATGTTTCTTGTCATATCTTTCAGGGTTAAGTAATCTTTAAAATGAAAGAACAGTGGGAGTTATAGAGAGTGGAAAAAAGTGGTGATGACAAAAGGAAGGAAGGAAGGAAGGAAGGAAGGAAGGAAAGCGGGAAGGGAGGAAGGAAGGAAGGAAGGAAGGAAGGAAGGAAGGAAGGAAGGAAAGCGAGCAGGAAGGAAAGAAGGAAGGAATGATGGGCGAAAGGAAGGAATGATGGGCGAAAGGAAGGAAGGAAGGAAGGAAGGAAGGAAGGAAGGAAGGAAAGTAGGAAGGAAGGAAGGAAGGAAGGAAGGAAGGAAGGAAGGAAGGAAGGAAGGAAGGAAGGAAGGAAGGAAAGCGAGCAGGAAAGAAAGAAGGAAAGAATGATGGGCGAAAGGAAGGAAGGAAGGAAGGAAGGAAGGAAGGAAGGAAGGAAAGCGAGCAGGAAAGAAAGAAGGAAGGAATGATGGGCGAAAGGAAGGAAGGAAGGAAGGAAGGAAGGAAGGAAGGAAGGAAGGAAAGGGAAGGAAGGAAGGATAGGAAGGAAGGAAGGAAGGAAGGAAGGAAGGAAGGAAGGAAAGGAGGAAGCAAGGAAAGCGGGCAGGAAGGAAGGGAAGGAAGAAATGAAGGAAGGAAGGAAAGCGGGAAGGGAGGAATGAAGGAAGGAAGGAAGGAAGAAGGAAGTAATGCAGAAAGAAAGAACGAAATAAAGAAAGGAAGGAAGGAAAGCGGGAAGGAAGGAAAGAAAGAAAGCGGGCAGGAAGGAAGGAAGGAAGGAAGGGAGGAAGGAAGGATGGAAAAAAATGCTCAGGTGCATTCTATCAAAAAGTTACAATATTTAGCACAATTTGCCCTGTGCGGCCCAAAAGACTTCGAAAAAATGTAGTTAAATCCCCAGACAAAATAATGATTCATTGAATGACAGTATAAATTGAATAATGAAAACTCCCTTTTTAACAAAGTAATATACAAAGAAAGGTGAAAAGAGTAAAAAAAAATTGTTATAATGCTTTTACAGTATGCGAAAAACTGATAAAAAATTTTAAGGTATTTCTAAGCCGAGATACGAAATATGGAAAAGCTGGATTTTGGCAACTAGCGTAAAATTGAAGATACGGCACTTCAACTTATATTCCAAAATATTTTGTGAAAAGCTTTCTCCACATGCGTGAACAGACACTCTTTTATAGGTTGCTCAGTCGATAGTGATATACCATTGAGAGAGCTTGGGTACTGTGTGACGGCCGTATTTTCAATGGCCGAGTGAATGGATTCTTCACGTCTTGTGAAAGGCTTTTTATCAAAATATTACCCTCGTCTGTCAGTTCCCACCTCACTACCCAGATACAGCCTATATCTCCACAATTTTCTATCCTTTGTAGCTCTAAATAGATATTGTCTTTTTTTTTTCTAAACTTTGCTCCGCCATCCATTTATTGTAGCGGATTATGCGTCTTTCCTTTGTCCCTCTTGCATTCAATCTGTCCTGTGAGCATTAAATTTTCCAAGCCTTCTATCCTCATTATGTACCCTAGAAATTTCTTTTTGATATTAAATATGTTTCCTTTTTGTTTCTATTTTCTCTAAAACTTTGTCGTTGCTCACATATTCAGTCCACGGTATGCTCAGTATCCTCCTGTAGAACCCCATTTCTGCTGCTAGTGACCCTAAAAGAAGATTCACGCAATCAGAAGGAACGCTGAAATAAGAATACAATTACCATTATTCAGTTACCTCATTTTGCGCCAATGTGGTCACTACTCTCCTCCATTTTTTTTTTCTGATACTACGTCTCAGACAGTCATTTCCGTCCACCTCATAATATCCTCAAACCAAAATGGATGGTCGTCCCTGGAGCCGCTCGCTCTCCCCCTGGCCCAGCAGAACATCCTTATCGAAGCCACAGTGACGCATAAATTGCCCAAATTAACGGAGCTTCCTTCGTGACATCTGCTCCCGTAATACGTACCTTGTTCTGAGGGTATCTAGCACCCACGTCTCGCTGTCCATGCCATTCTTAGGACTCTGTTGTCTTTCTCTCTTGGCCACTGGCCATGACTTGCATCCGTAGCTGACGATGGCGAAAAGAAGTGGCCTGTAGTAATTTCAACTTTAGGCTGATGTGTATATTCTCACTATAGTTGTAATAAATACATACAATGGGAAGTACTCTGGAAAAAAAAACTAAGGCGTTATTGTTTTGAAGAGGTTATTTTCCCACGGACAGACCTCGTTTTTGAATGTTGAGAAATCCACGTGTGTTAAAAAGGAATTCTGAAGCGAACAGAAAAAAAAAGAACAATTAATTAATATAGAAAACTGTACAGAAATAGAATTGATTTTAACCAAAAACTTCGTTTTTTGTTTTTTTTGTTTTTTTTTTTTTTTTGTGGGAGGGGTTGTCGTTAGAAATATCTTACAAATCTTTGATGTTTCTTCGCCTCTTCATTGGCTGTCGAACACCGTTTAAAATTTTATTCAAAATTAAGAAGTCAATGGAATAGATATTACATTTATTTATGGAAATGCATCTTGACATAGAAGAAAAAAACATTTTGGGGAAAACTTGTAACTGACGATGAAAAATAGATTTACGAGAATCCAAAACGAAGAAAATCGTAGCTCGATCCAGGACAAGTTTCAATATCTCAATTTAAACATTCCGTTTTCGCTTTAAACGAACTTCTTAAATATATATATCTTTGTTTTCTTTGACTTATTTTGCTTTCAATGCTTCCTGCTTATATTAAATACTCCAAACCTTCATTACTCATTCTGTGTTCTAAAACTCAGTTTTCTATCTCTTTCTGATTGCGAGCAAATTACTTTTTGTTGTTCTTAGTCTATTCTTCTCGAATCTTCTACGTGACTCACATAATGTGTTCAGTGTTCATAACACTGGCCGTTGGTAGAACCATATCTTTTACGCTTCAAGTTTTTTCTTCATCTGTGAGGAGATTTTCCAGCATTGATTGGAATAATAGAGTTTCGCATCCGAATAATACCGAATTCTAAAAAATATGAATGGGCCTAAGTGTTTCGAATATGATATTGGGTATTTGTCTGATGGTAGAGCTGAGTTTAGTAGGAAATTCATTGCTACTAAGTTCGAAACTAGTACAACAACACTTAACAAAATATAAAGAGAAGAATACAAAATCTTTTTGAATCTTACACAGTATTCTTAATTGCTGGGCTGCCATTGCCATAAATTTTAGCGTAAACTAAATAGAGAATTAATAATAATAATGATAATAATAATAATTATGTTATATAATATTTCGCCACAAATAATTAATAATCTTCAAATACGTTTCTCTTTAAAACGCCTACGTTCCTCAATCAACTCATCAAGAAGAAATTTAGTTAAGTTAATTGTCCGTTAAATATGTTCATCTTTGAACTTATTTATGAACTTTGAAGTTAAAATAAGCATTTGCTCGCCATATATATATATATATATATATATATAAGATTAATACAAATATAAAATTTGTCACAAAGCTGATTGATGTTATATATATATATATATATATATATATATATATATATATATATATATATATAGGAACATGTCTATATCTGTGTAAATATACGTTCAACAGAGAAAGTTGATTTATACATATACAGTGGATATACACATATAAGAGTCTACGTTTGTAATACAACTACACACACACACACTCTCTCTCTATTTCACTCACTCTCTCTCTCTCTCTATATATATATATATATGTGTGTGTGTGTGTGTGTGCATGTGTGTTTATGTGCGCGCGCGTTTGTATGTCTGTATGCACGTGTGTGTGTACGTGTGCGCGGGGAGATACAGAGAGAGACATGCACTTATACCCGCGTATATTTCAGAGTTTTAGCAACGCCCTATAATCCCCCGAATTAAAACCAGTGGTGATTTCAGTAGGACTTCTACTTAAGAGATGGCGCAATACGATCTTTGTCTACTCCTTTTACCCTTATTTTGAATCATACTGGTTTATTCTTTTTATATCGTAAAATCTGACACGGTTTAATGTTTTTGTGTCCTACTATTAAAGCTATTTTACACACGCATAAATCTCTCTCTCTCTCTCTCTCTCTCTCTCTCTGTATGTTTGTGTATATATATATGTGTGTGTGTGTATATATATATATATATATATATATATATATATATATATATATATATATACATACATATATATATATATATATATATATATATATATATATATATATATATACATGTGTGTGTGTGGAGAGAGGGAGAGAGAGAGAGTTATTGACTGAATATTTATTTGGACTTTCCGTTGCATAATATTCTACGTATGTGATTAATATTCATTAAGTGCCTTGACAAGGAAGGAAATTGTGTTGAAAAATGAATGTTTTCTTCTTAATTAGTGTACAGATTTAGTAACTTACCTCCGTATATATGTGTATTTGCATGTCTTTACACCCACATATATGCGGTTCTGATAAGCCCTTTATATCGAGTGGTTTATCACGTCGGTTGCTAAGAATTCACCGTTGTTTGCACGCTATTCTCAAGAACGTTTTTCTTTTTCAAGATTTTATAATTAATAAATCTTTTCATTTCAAAGGATGAGCTTATCTCGCGGATTTATGCTGACCTGACGCCGAAACTATGACCAATTATTAACTGAAATGAGACCGAACATCTAACTACCAAAATTATTATTATATAATTATTCCGATCGCCAATCTACACAAATCGGTCGCTGCACCACTAGGGAAAGAAACGCTAAACTTAAAACTCTCATACTAAATAGCGAATATTTATTAAATGAAAACTCTTTCCATCCGCTAGTTTTTTTTTGGGGGGGGGGTGCTAATTATATGTTGATGTGTGTGTATTGTGATATATACAGGATACGCCAGATATTTGAGAACACGCGTTAAATTAGCCATAACTGGAAGAGGACGTAATGTTAAGAGATATGCAGCTAATTTTGGCATTCTCGTTGGTTTTGCAAATGTATCGAGTGTATTAACATGGCAGTTTCCAGTCTGTGACGGGGAATGAAAAGGCTCACTGTGTTCGCAACACAAGGTGCCAAACACGGCAACTCGGCGATAAACATCATTTTGATGAAAGTCATGATTCAGTGAACAGGAACAATAACATGTGTGGCTCTTCTTGGATTACATGGCCATACTGACGGCAATACATACGGTGTTTGTGGTCGTTTTGGGAGGCTTGACCTATTTCCGAAGGATCCAGTGATTTGGTCCTGAATCTAGTACATATGCTAATATTTAAACGCTGTTAAAGGTAACTTGCTTTATTCTGCTATTGCATCATAGTTAAGTGGGAATAGCTTGCTCATGTCGTCACTCACAAAAGTTTTTATTCATACAATAAATATTGAAGGCGTTCCCAGATGTGGGGAGACGACTCAGGGTCCTATCAGCACAGATTATGTCAACTAGAAAAAGGACTCATACGTTGAAAGATCTGATATACCCAATGACCCCGGTTCTAAAAGATTATTATGAAACAACCCGGTGCACATGGGAAAGGCTTTTTTTGTAAAAGCAGTTTAAATTTGCTGTCATAAAATTAGGAAATTTTTCCTATTTTATAAATTCAATGTAATTTCAAAACTGCTACTTATGGGTTAAAAATATGTTAAAATGATAAATTTTAAATCACGAAAAGTTTATTTCTACCACATCATATTTTTTATTATATCATTATTCGGTCGAGCTAGCTGGGACATTCAAGAGCCTATCACGCCAACTATTAGGTTGGTGCAAAAAATAATGTCGGTTTTTGACGTTAAAAAATACGTCAAAAACGACATTATTTTTGCACCAACCTAATACCACGGTCCTGCATTAATGTTTGAAACTTATTAGGGTGACATTCTATGAACTAACATAACTGGTGGTTGCTGGGCGACAAACCCGTCTTGCTCCATGGTTAAGTGTCCAGAGCCGTAAATCACTCGCGAGTTCTTGTTTTGCTTGCAAGTAGTTGCCTGCAAAGAAATATCAGGGATGAATCCATAGAGCTGTGATTTAATTGGATGTTGTCTCCAAGAGATGTTAAGTATAGTTCTCAGCATTCGAGTATACAGTCCATCAGTCTTAGACTAGAGGGTTTTAGTTAATGTCCAGACAGTGACACCATACATTAACAGCGCTTTTACAGTGGCCCGAAAGAAACACCGCTTGAGGTTTTGTGATGGGGTCCACCCCTTTTTCATATAAGTGGACTCTACCAAGTGTACCTGGACTGCTGCCGTTAAATACCCAGGGTTACAGTCAGTGAGGGCAGTCGTATGGCAGTCGATGTCGGACGACCGGTTGAACTCTCTGCTTCCGGGCGGGGAGGAACCCGAACGAGGCTACGCCGAAGGGCGTAGTCTCGTTCGGGGAGGTAAACCGACCCTGAACCCGTTTATACGGGTTCAAAGGGTATATTCTTGGCCGAGCTCACGGGCTCGGAGATCCCACGTTAAACCGGCCTTGTGCCACATGATACCCTCGTGGGGGGTGACTAAATACTAGTCGTATGGCAGTCGATGTCGGACGACCGGTTGAACTCTCTGCTTCCGGGCGGGGAGGAACCCGAACGAGGCTACGCCGAAGGGCGTAGTCTCGTTCGGGGAGGTAAACCGACCCTGAACCCGTTTATACGGGTTCAAAGGGTATATTTTTGGCCGAGCCCACGGGCTCGGAGATCCCACGTTAAACCGGCCTTGTGCCACATGATACCCTCGTGGGGGGTGACTAAATACTAGTCGTATGGCAGTCGATGTCGGACGACCGGTTGAACTCTCTGCTTCCGGGCGGGGAGGAACCCGAACGAGGCTACGCCGAAGGGCGTAGTCTCGTTCGGGGAGGTAAACCGACCCTGAACCCGTTTATACGGGTTCAAAGGGTATATTCTTGGCCGAGCTCACGGGCTCGGAGATCCCACGTTAAACCGGCCTTGTGCCACATGATACCCTCGTGGGGGGGTGACTAAATACTAGTCGTATGGCAGTCGATGTCGGACGACCGGTTGAACTCTCTGCTTCCGGGCGGGGAGGAACCCGAACGAGGCTACGCCGAAGGGCGTAGTTTCGGTCGGGGAGGTAAACCGACCCTGAACCCGTTTATACGGGTTCAAAGGGTATATTTTTGGCCGAGCCCACGGGCTCGGAGATCCCACATTAAACCGGCGATGTGCCACATGATACCCTCGTGGGGGGTGACTAAATACTAGTCGTATGGCAGTCGATGTCGGACGACCGGTTGAACTCTCTGCTTCCGGGCGGGGAGGAACCCGATCGAGGCTACGCCGAAGGGCGTAGTCTCGGTCGGGGAGGTAAACCGACCCTGAACCCGTTTATACGGGTTCAAAGGGTATATTTTTGGCCGAGCTCACGGGCTCGGAGATCCCACATTAAACAGGCCTTGTGCCACATGATACCCTCGTGGGGGGGGGTGACTAAATACTAGTCGTATGGCAGTTGCAGTCGGTGGTCGGAGAGTGTGAGAATATACGAACGGAGATAGTGTGAGATAACCTCTTGTAGAAGTCAGTTACAAGCACTTAGACTCCAAGGAAGTCCTACTTCGAGACTGTATATATCTATCTGTATTTGCTACTAACCACGTTCCTGGACTTACTAACAGTATTACTCTTTGTATGATTATGTAAATACATTTTATTTCAAATATTTAATTATTGCGTTTGTCATTCCTTGGAGACCGAATTCATCTCGGAATCCACAACAGGTTTTCTGGTAGATCAGATTTACAGACTACGTCCATTTTATTCAAGATGACCCAAGCTTTAGCTATGGGGATTGTCACATCCTTTTACAGTAGAATTTATTTTGTTTCCTAATTATGTAAAAGATCGAACAGATTTTATTGATTCGCCTGGGAGTTTTTATTGAACCTTGCTAGTTGAAGCCTATAAATTCATTTTTAGAAGCAGTGACATAAAGTCCAACAACGTTGGCAGCATTTTCTATATGATGTAGGAGACCTGTGGCATTAGCAATGGTGTCTCCAGTGATAGGTCATCTTCATGTTCAATATCCGTCAACTTCTTTGCAGGATATCGACTTGAGAGTCTTGGGGATAAAGTAAAATTTAGATGATGATGTTTGTCAAAGGAAGTTCCCATTACGTAATCAAGGGTGATAATAAAAAGTAAAGGTGCAAGGATGTCACCCTGGAGGACTCCTGCTTTGATGTCAAAGAAGCTTGTGTCTCCGTCTGAGGATCCAACCAAAGTTTCTTCTCCAAACAAAACGTCTTGCATGCAAAAACTCTGCATTCATATCAACCTTCAACGTTCGCACGATTAACTCCATAAATCAGCTGCCTGAACATGTCTCATCTGCAATTGAGACTGTATCCAGGGACATCTTTATTTTCATCCTGATGTCAAACTCAAAGATCATTGGGTTGGGAAAGGCATGGCTTTCATCTCAACCTCGGTTTGGAAAAAATCCACAGGTACTACCCTTCTCGGTGTTGGCATGTTACTCAGACCACTAGTCTATAAAGCGCTCATGAACATTGAAAAAATTGAACTCAGAATCATCATAGCTATCTTCAATGTTAGTTGTATGAACCATCATCCGCTGATATTCACCAACAAACAATAGCGACGAAGAAAAGCTGACACATTTCTATCAATGTTTTTCTGTTTTTGTCAGACGAGTTCCAAATCATAACCGTCCTGAGTATGGATGCCTACCTAGTTTGGTGTCAATGACGTACACAAATTTGCAAATCATGCGTCCTCAAACAGAAATAGGACCTTTCTCGAAGACTTTAGACAAGAAAATAATCTTCTATATCTAACCGCTAAAGAGTTCTAAACAATTGACATTCACCCACGCCAATGACACAAAGATCTAATTGGATCATATCCTGATGAACAAAAAGTGGGAAAAAATGCATTGAATTGCTAAGCCGTCAACTCTTGTGACGGAATGTCTTCAGACGATCGAATTGTCTCGTCCACTATCCGACTTAGCCTTAGAGGCAATATGAAAAAGCAGTCTGCATTCCCAGCTTATAAATGGTCTCTTCTAACAACAAAGAGTCATCTCAAAGACCAGTACACCATTGCTGTCAGGAATAAGTTTGAAACACTACAAGCAGATACCGAGAAAGCCTCCGTGAATACAAGCTACAATAATTTTGTTACTTCTCATGAAAATGTTGCAGCAGATGTCATACCATTAAAATGTAAACTCCTTACATTGCTTGGGAGATCAAATAGCATTGAATCACTAAAAAGGCTAATGTGAAAGAAAATGCTGCCTTAAGAAATACAAATCCATTCCTCAAATCTATTTATTAGGTTGGTGCAAAAATAATGACGTAATAATGTCGTTTTTTGACGTATTTTTAACGTCAAAAAGGACATTATTACGTCATTATTTTTGCAGCAACCTAATAAAACGTAAATGAAGCGATTTCTCAACTTATGAACTCTTATGAAGATCAACAAACTGAAACCATGGGAAAAAAACCATCTGCTTTTGCTTAGAAATCTGTAATGAGATCAGTGGCAGAAAATTAACAAAAGATATCCAAGTTAAAGACCAATAGTCAAGCTGAAAGGTTGAATAAATGGCATGACCATTTTTTAAAAATCTTTTGGGAAATGTGCCTGACATTTTCGATATTGAAGTCGAACAAATCGTTGAACATTCTCTTGACATTAAACCTGGACGCTTGACAGATGAAGAACTTGAAACAGCTTAAAAAACACCAAAAATAGGAACTTGATAACATTTTTTAAAAGATCCATTATTTCAACGATATTCTGCTTCAGTTCTGTAACGGCACATATAATGGAGAAGTCATAGAAAGATGAAAGCTGCAGACTTCTTTTTCTAAAGAAAAGAGATCTAGGACTGAAATAAATGATAAAGGAATCACACTCACTTCCATTGCAGGAAAAATGCTTCTCAACAGAATACAGGTAGAAGTGGAGATAGTGCTCTGAAAAAAAATCAAAATGGCTTTCGAAAAAAATAGATCAACCGTTGGACAAATCCTGACTTCGATGGATGATTGAGGGCGTCAGGGCAAATAATCTACACGCCGTCTAATTTTTTGTAGTTATGTCTAAAGCCTTCGATTCTGTACATAGAGGAAATCATTCTTCTGGCATGTGGTATCCAGTATGAAAAATTAACTGCTATAATGATGCTATACGAAAATACCAAATTTATGGTTAGATCTCTAGACGAAGACACTACCTTATTCGATTACGTCATAAAAATAGTCCTACACACAGACTTCAGCGAACTTTTGGCATTCACGTCCTATTTATATGAGAAGTCGACAGATATAGATCCCAATACATATTTTTTTGTGGGAAATACTTTTAAAAAATTACACTAAAAAATTAAAAACAAAACAGAAACAGTGATGATTGATTATTGTCGCCATTTTTCTTTATTTAATATAATATACATTGGGATCGATATCAGTCGGTTTCTTATATATATATATATATATATATATATATATATATATATATATTAACAGCGTCGTTCTTATGTCCATCGTCTTTGTCATGTTGAATTGATAATGTTAATTATATTTTATGAATATGTCCTGAAGATGGTTTATTAGACCGAAACGTCCGACGTTGACATTATATTAACATTAAAACAGCATAATTGCATATAAGGATTTTTGTTTGTTTTTTCCGTATATTTTTCTTCATATATATATAGATAGATAGATAGATAGATAGATAGATCCTTTAATTTTTATTTCATTATTATTTTTTTTTATGTGGTTGTATTTTGCTTTTGAAAATTAATCGTCCACTCGCCAGTAATTTACAATCGCAGAGAAGACGTATGAATATGCGTTGAAACACGACTGCAATTGTATAGCGATTCTTACATGTTTTGTTGTAATACATTATATATATATATATATATATATATATATATATATATATATATATGCACATTTCATTGAATGCAACAAACAAGGTGCTTTTATTTAGTTTTTATACAATTTCTGATGAGATCTAATAATTTTTTTCTTTTCGGATGATAAATTATATAATTTATCATCCGAAAAGAAAAAAATTATTAGATCACGTGAGAAATTCTATAAAAAAAACTAAATAAAAGCACCGCGTCTGTCGTATTCAGTGAAATGTGCATGAAAGAATGATTGCTGCCTAAATACACAAATATATATATATATATATATATATATATATATATATATATATATATATATATATATATATATATATATATATATAGCTCTGTTATATTACATCGAGCACTGTTTTATTAACACCAGCACTATATGAGCGATATATTATATTTTGCTCCTTTTAGTTGAACACTGTCATAGGTGTAATAAAGTATTTATACTTTATATCCTAACAGTTACCGGAATATGGAATGGAACCAATTAACTTGGACTACTCCAGTGAAACCATCATTTTTCTGGCAAAAGATCTTATAAGCAGAGATCGAGAGCATCGGTGTAGGAATGTAACGGACCAGTATTCCAATAGATAATCTGAAGGAGATGTTGACTTTCTGTACACAAACAACACACTTCGGAATGGGATCACACATATATCGACAGGATGAAGGCTTAGCAATGGGCTCGCCATTATCACCAGCAATGGTGAATATATACATGAAATACTTTGAGGAAATCGCATTAGAATCTATATCTCTAAAGCCAACTCTGTGGTTAAGGTACGTAGATTACTCCTTCATACTCTGGCCACACCAGGAAGACGTTCAGGTTCTACTGAACCATGTGAACTCAATAAGACCTTAGATACAGTTCACGATGAAGAAAGAGAGTAACAACACACTCCCATTCTTGGATGTTCTAATATCTCGAACAGAGCATGGGTTCAAGACATCCGTGTACCGTAAACCGACATTCACTGGACAGTACTTCAATTACAACTTCCACCATCCATACAGCGTAAAGAAAGGGATTACAACAACGATCAAAAGTCATAAGTGGCGACCCAGAGACATTAAATAAAGATCCAGAGCGTCATTAAAAGAATGAGGTGGAAACTCTTCTTCTTTAAACACACGAACGAGTTTAACAGCTTAAAAGATCCGAGCTTTATTGATTTAAGTCCCAAAAAACACTACCATAAGACGATATATTACTGGACTTGGAGAAAGAAGTATTCTTGGTAATAGAAAAAAAAAATAAATTCGCCAATCTTACCAACGATTTACAGAATAAAATGCTAAAGGACGTTTCAATGATAAAAAAAAACGACAAAATAGTTATCAAAGCAGATAAGACGCGTGACCATTACAAAATCGATGTGGATATGTACCATATAAAGGTATTAATAATAAGTTTTATAAAAAGGCACTGAACAACTGGGAAAACAACATCAATGATTTAGAAGCCAAAAAATAGCCAATGAAATTAAAATTTAAGATAGGATCCACAAATTCCACAAATAAGCATTCATCATAATTAAAGATCATAAGGCAAATTTTGTAAATCACCCTCAATAACTCAGCTAAAAGTAATATCGCTAAAATCAGCATAAATATTCTTGAAAGAGCATGCAAATGCAAGAAAAATGCTATAGGAATTAACCAATGACATGAAACAGCAGAATTCATGGAATGGTTAACTAATATACAAAAGAAGAATTAATGTAAATTCATCCAATTCAATATTTGTGACTTTTACCCGTCCATCACCGAGAATCTGCTAATGTCGGATATAAATCTAGCAAAAAATACTGCCTTATTAGCTATCGCGAAATAAATATCATAATTCAGGCACAAAAACCTATACTATTCCAGTATGGTTATCTGTGAACCAAAAGAACTAACCCAGAATTTAATATTGCTATGGAAGCATTTGATTCAACAGATGCATGCGAATTTGTTGGAATATTATTATTGTGGCAACTAAGATTTATTATCGACATTAAGGACACCGGACTATAGAGAAGACGGTGTAATTCTCCTCCGTAAAACAAGTCCACTAAATATAGACCGATTGAGAAAGAAACTGATAAAAGTTTTTGAAA
>OZ010588.1:10783971-10908971 GCA_963932145.1 Acanthosepion lycidas
TAATTCCTATCTAATTAGTCTTTTCTCAAACAGTCCAATCTTTCAGGATCTCATTTCACAAAGCTCGTTTTATTCATGAAGTTCCCAAGTACACTTTCTCCTAATCCACAGTCTCTATAATTTCTGTTTGATGGATTTAGTTTAGGAGATTATCCTGATCTTGAGCCATTTTCAAATTTGCTTGTGGATTTGTGTCAAACCAGAGGCCATATTACAGAATCCAAGAAAGGTTAATGTCTCTTGGCATTTTTTTTATGTCTAACCAGCATGATAAAGTGCATCTATCGTATTTCATTCTTTTCTAGAAAATTCTTTGTGTTTAGGAATGTTTTTGTATTCCATAATGTGAAGTTTCTAGAAAAACAACAAAGAATTAAATTTTTAAATTGCTTACATTAAATTAGTATTTGTAAAAAAAAAAATGAAACATTTCATTAGGTTGGATACGAGTTTTTAACTAAAATGGGCCGAAAATATAATGAAAGAAATAGGTGTTTTTGTAAAAAAAAAAAAAAAAAAAAATCTACAAAAATATGACAGGAAAATGAAAATTAACTGGGGTGGGGGCAAGCTTCCCCGACTGAAAATCGGCGGAGGAGAAAGCTTTCCCTCTTCACAATCCTGACATTAACTTTGCTCATTGCATTCGCCCAAACATATTTGCAATTTCATGATTTATTAAATTATACATTCTATTATCGAAAGGGAACGGAATCTATTTAGGGAAAAATGCGTTAATATGTGACTTCCACACACGGCCTAATATAGTAGAAATTATTTAACAGGTTGTAAAACGATGTAACAAAATGTAAAAAAAAAAAAAGAGTGAAAAATAAAAATAATACGATATATTGCCACATCTCCGTATAACTTCTGCCATATATTAACGAGGTGAGGGGAAAATAGGAACATAGATGCAGAAAACAAACAAAAATATATAGAACCACTAAGCATAAGTTTTCCAGCTGAGTAAAACTAGTTTTGCAAAAAGCAAACAATCTTAACTAAGAGTTGGGCTGATGAGACTTTCTCTGAAGCTTAAAATCCTGAATCATTCACTTCAAGATGCTATTTCAAATTAACATCTCTCACAACACACAAATGTACCACATTCACCCGCCTTTCGACAAAGTTCAATGAAGACAGCTTCTCTTTATATATCTGTTAACAACCTTAAGCTGATACTTAAAGCAAGCGACCAGATGATAGTAAAAAGACGCATCATTGTGAACTTCCTCCATTCGCCAGATTAAATAACCAATTAGTACTAGGTTGGTGCAAAAATAATGACGTAGTAATGTCGTTTTTTTTACGTTAAAAAATACATCAAAAAACGACATTATTACGTCATTATTTTTGCACCAACCTACTATTACGGGTAATAAACACAGAAATATGTGACGTTTCTTTCTTGTCGGACGACATTGCCACAGATATCGTGTAAGGTCGGATTCGCTCTCGACGCGCACCATAAGCAAAAACGGACAATAAACATAAAAGAATTCCTTTTTATTATATCTCCAGGAGTCACCAATATCTATTAAACAAGAAGAAAAGGTGTTTAGTGTGTTTAGAGAAGAATCCCCATTTGTCAGGTTCATTTCCGAAGGGTTTCTATCGCTACATTTTTTTTTTTTTTTTTTTTTTTTTTTCTTGGTCTTTTTTCCTCTTCTTTCAGTTGTTATTTTCGCCTACCCCTATTTGGAGATTTCAACCCCCCCCCTATTTGGAGCTTTCTAAACATGCCCCCTATCCCGAGGTTTCTAAACACCTCTCCCTATTTGGAGCTTTCTAAACAAGGCTATTATAACCTGGCTAACATCTTCGTCATCCATTAAAAAAGAAGAAAGAAATAAACAATCCCACGTTTGTCCTAGAAACACAGCTGCTCAGCCTTGACGAGCCGAGTAATTTCCGTCGGCACAACTCAGTATTTCGCGTTCCTAAAAAGACTTTTAACTGACAATCAGAAAAAAAAACTATATATATATATATATATATATATATATAGAGAGAGAGAGAGAGAGAGAGAGAGTGCGATAGGTATGTATATTTTATATTTTTCATTTCGCGTATGGGCGCAGTTTGTTTTTGGTTTTGTCACCTGCACAATATAGTAGGATCAGTTGGGCACCGTCTACGAGAAAAAGAGCATCATGATGCAAATCACTCCGCCATAAATTTGGGAACGGTATGCTGTACTACTTGGCATTCACACCGGAACCTACAATATGAACATTTCAGAGTGTTTGGTTGTCAATATGAGGACAATCCTGAGCATTCGGAAAGAGTCGGATGAGTCTAATGGCGATTACGAAAGTACGGCAGCTTGAAAAACTCACTCTGGTCGTTCTGATCAGAAACGAACTCCTGAATTTGTTGGTAAGGGCCTCAAACACAACATGAACCCTACATCAAGTGCCTTGAGGAGGTACTGCTGCCCTGGCTCAAGAGGGTGACAGCTGTAAGTTCCTATGTCTGGCAACAGGACTCTGCACCATGCTACACAAGCAGGAGGACCCAGTCATGGCTATCAGACAATTTCTGCGACAACATCAACCCCTACATCTGGTCACCTAACTCTTCAGGCTGCAACCCTCTTAATCATTATGTGTGGGGCGCAATTAAATAAAACTGCTTGTAACACCAAAGATGAATTGAAGGCAAAGATCATGGCAGCATTTACCAACTTAGACAAGGAGACCGTCCAGAAGAGTTGCAGAAGATTGCGAAATCGTCTGGAGGCTGTGGTTGAAGCCAATGGCGATTTTATTGAAAAAATTTGCTCTTTAATATTTCAAGATATTTTTGTGTAATTTTGTTAAATATATCTGTTAAAATGAGATGTCAGTGTTATTTTCATTTTTTGCGTAATTTATACGACAATTTATACATATTTATTTATATATATATATATACGTGTATATATTAAAAACCAGGTTGGTCGTGACTAACCACTACTTAGTTTTATATGCTTGCAAACAATCATCTGGCTGCGTGATGATTGTGTGCATGTACATGAAGCTGATAGTCGTGGCCAACCTGGTTTTAATTAATATTGAAGCTCTGCCATTTCTTATGGCATTGAGCACTTTTATGCCGGTAGTCTACTTTTGGGCAGACTCTTTCAGAGCTGCTCATTTTTTACTGGATTCCCCATCCACACACATATAGATATATATATATATCTATATATATATATATATATTAGGTTGGTGAAAAAAGTAATGTCGTTTTCTCACATATGTCACTATGTGAGAAAACGACATTATTTTTGCACCAACCTTATATATATATATATATAGATATATATATATATATATATATATATATATATATAGAGAGAGAGAGAGAGAGAGAGAGATAGATAGATAGATAGATAAAATTTATCAAATACATATAACGTTGCTTCTACAATCGAATTCCTTAACATATTACACTCTAATAAAGCTAACAATGGCATCCAAGCCTCGTTAGATCTTGAAAGTCTATCTACTAATGTTCATGTTATAGAAGCCATAAAAATATTAATACAAAACTTATATAACCCTCCTATGCTCCCACCACCAAATATTTTACGTGAACTTCTACTACCTTTACGATCACTGGTGTAGCAAGGTCTTTAATAAAGAATTTTTACAACACCTTCAATATATGCCAAATTCATTGAGGATATTTTTATATTATAGCATAGATAAAAGCCCTTAAAGAAATTTTTGGAAGTATTATTAATGAACTCACTATTTAAAATGGAATCTCTTTCCTAGAATTTCTAGTAGATGTTAATAATAATTTTATCGCTTCAGTATATAAAATAGCCACGAGTAAACATTCATGTTTTTTTTTTATTATAAAAGCAAATGTCCCCACAGACATAAAATAGGTCTTATAAAAAACATGATTTATCGTGCTAAAATGATTTTCTTTTCGGTCATATTGTTTTATAGAGAATTAAGGAACAAAAAAAAATATTTATCCAAAATGAATTCCCAAATCATGTTGGTGATGAAGAAATAAGATTGGCTTTAAATAAATAAGAAAAATAATATAAGCAAGCAAATTGATATAAACAAATTGATATAAACAAAAATAAACCCCATTAAGATATGTTATTGTAATCAGATGCATCCTAATTGTAAACAGTTCCGTAGATTTATTATTTATTTTATTACAAAAATTCAAAGCGTCTAATCTAATTCTTAGAATGAATTTATCCGCTGAAAAATCCACCTTATGTAAAAAAAAAAATAATGTTGTTTATGAATACTTATGTCCTTTGGGCGATTGTGTCTTGGGCATTAACAATCAAAAAACAACTTTTAATTCTTAAATTGGCTACACATTCACCACACACTGCTGTAAGTAAACTTGTCATTTGTTAAAATTTTGTGCAATTCGCGCACATTTTGATCAACATATTCCATTAGTCTGGTGAAGTCCTAATAGGCGAAACGTGTCACACAAATTTTTTCACTTTGTCATAGAGTTCCTTAAATTATTGTCGGTATATAAAAATTTCTATATCGTTTACCCATATATCTATATCTTGTGCAAGTCAACGAGTACCCGAAAAGAGTTATTACACACGTATATATATATATATCAAGTATGTGGTACAATTCAATTTACATTACATGAATCATTCATACAAAAAACAGATAAAGTTCATTTATATCATTAACTTCTATATCTATTTTTGTATGAATGATTCGTGTAATATATATATATATATATATATATATATATATATATATATATATATATATATACATACGTTTGTAGCGCAACTTAAAGTTTCATGGTTTCCCAATTCGTCAGGCACATATGGCGATTGAACCGCTTATTACAGTTGTTTAAAAAAAACTCTAATAAGTTGCACTATAAACGTAGGTATGTATGTATTTATTAATATATACCTCATGCCTCTGTTTAACTACATTGAACACTGTTTTGTTTGCACCATAAATTTAAATAAATATTTATTTTCTTATCTGCGTATGCACGCTATCGCACGCATATACAGTTACTAATATCTCGGTATTTAGTTTATATTCACACACATCTCTCTCTCTCTCTCTCTCTCTCTCTCTCTCTCTCTCTCTCTCTCCATATGTATATGTATATATATATATATATATATATATATATATATATATATATATATATGGCGGCACGCCCACATATCTATATATATTGATATTCGTGGAGGTGATTACACATTTGTAAAGTGGTATATTCCCTTCCATTAGTATATAAGAATCCTTAATCTTGCCAATATATCTCTGAGATTGTGCGTCCATGTGAGAGATTGAGAGAGAGAGGGGGGGAGAAAGAGAGAGAAAGGTATGGAATGTCGAATTAAATATGAACAAACGTGCTTGTTCCCATCTTTTCATGTGTTTGCAAAGCTGTGTGTACGCGCCGACACACGTATGAGAATAATTCTTCTCCAGTTTCACAGAAACTCACTGTTCAAGCCAAATGCACATAAGTAAACAAATAACCGCTTCAGCCTACGCCCAGGGATTACATATTTTCAATTAAGCACACCACCAGGAGGCGCTCTGACTATTAAGAAGGCAATGTAGTGCAAAAAGAAATGAAATCATACAGATTTTTAATATGTTGCTATAGTTTATACTTCCAAGAAAAAACTGCTATGCATCATCGAATTTTTCACGTGAAGGTCATTTAACCAAAATCCAGTATATTCTTTTATTTAACATTGTTGGCTTTTTCTTTCTTTTGGTGCATTTGTTCCTTCAATAGAGGGTAGGACATTCTTATTGCATAGTCAACAGGAATAATCATCAATCTATTTATTTATTCAAATAGATAGATATGATCAGACTGACATATATATATATATATATATATATATATATATATATATATGTATCGTTTTTCTGGATCTCCTTAAAAACGGAAGAAGTACTAGCGGCCTATGCTTGCAATTCACTTCTGAAGATGATCTTGAATGAGATTTAAATTGCGAAAATAAAAGAAATGAAGAAAGATCCAGCGCCTTCCTTAATGAATTTAATATCAACATTAAAAAGTTTGTTTTAATTCGGGTGAAAATAAAGGCAAAAATTGTCGAACATTTGGATATTTTTTTAAGTTTGTTTTCGATTTAAGCTTTCGGCTCACATAAGCCATCTTCAGAGTGTTTATACGGACATTTTGACAAAGATATTCACCATCGAAGATAATCTATATTGACAGAGAAGATTGCTATGCTCACAAAGAGCGCTCAATTTTTATTTTCGTTAAACAGAGCAAAATATTTCCTGCAATTGTAATTAAGATACCATTACTGAATGATCATTTCCTGGGAACAGTTTGAATTTTAAATTCGCGGGTGAAATATATATATATATATATATATATATATATATATATATATATATATATAAGTTATAAGGAACTTGGTAAACCGAATTGGTAAATCCAAAGAAGATGAAATCCTGAGAGCTCAATGTTAGGACAGAGCTAATATGTAATGAAAAACAAATCACTTTAATGTACCATTACGATAATTTATTTCACCTAAATCCTTTTTTAAGGATTCAGGATCATCAGGTAAATCTTCCAACAACGAAATGAGAAAAAAAAAAAAAAAAAAAAAAATTTTTTTTTTTTTTCTCATTTCGTTGTTGGAAGATTTACCTGATGATCCTGAATCCTTAAAAAAGGATTTAGGTGAAATAAATTATCGTAATGGTACATTAAAGTGATTTGTTTTTCATTACATAATTATATATATATATATATATATATATATATATATATATATTCGTGCGTGTGTGAAAGAGAGAGAGTGGGACAGATGAACAGAATGAGATAGATAGATAGATAGATAGATAGATAGATAGATAGATAGATAAAGGAAGGGACATAGATAGATAGATAGATAGATAGATAATCTTCGCTTAGTATTATGAAAGGTCATGTTGATTTTTTTTCAATATTGCAGAAAAATAATATTAAAATGAATGATTAATCAACAGAAAAATGAGAGAACAAAACAGATGAACTTGTAAAATAAATTATCAGAAAAGGGTTATGTTCTATCAACACCCCACATAGATAAGAAGTAATTGTGTACAATTGTATGACTGAAATATGAACATTACCAAATGCAAAGACAAAAAAGTTTACGATACCTGATGAGTACTATGCATTGCAGCAGATACTAGTGATGTTTCTGAGGAAATTTTCACCAGATAATTGTTATTGTACTAAATGTAAAACGGGGGCAGCATCAGTCAAAGATGGCATAGTAACAGACCTTTCAAAAATTAAATAATAGTTCCACAATGAATTGGCACAGCTATTTTCCCAGTGTAAATAAAAAAAGTAATGTATCTCAAAACAGGAAAAGTAATTTTACTTCATAAAAATTAAAAAGGATGTAAAAAAAATAGCTTGTCAACTTATCACCTTGTCACTTTATTATCGAGCGTATACAAATTATTTAAACAAAAAAATTATAAACCGAGATTAAAACCAGTTACGCAAACAGACAGGGCTCAAAAGTGGTTACTTCAAACTAAATTATAATGTGATCGAAAAATAATATATAAATAAAACACGAAATCGTGTGATCTTTTTGGCTATGAATAGGCATTTGGCTCTGTAAAACACGTGGCTGTCTTTAATTAACTACGGGTGCAAGGTATTAACAGAAAATTATAATAATTATTGAGAATGTATATAATATCAATTCGACTAAACAAAAAGCACTAATAAGAAAAGGTGTGAGACATGAGAATAGAACCTCATCTAAACTTTGTTGCAGCAAAGTGTGTCAGTGATGAATCAAAGAAATAGGAAAAAAATCCAACGTAGACAAGAAAACAAATCAAGATAAGCGATCTGGTAGAAGTGATTAAAAGATAAAAGGTACTCGGAAAAAATCTAGCCAAAAATAAATGCATAATAAATTAAGTGAAAGGTTATTTGGTTGGTGCACAGAGAATATCTTAGTCACGGTCGTCATGGAAGGATTTGGAAAATGCCTTTTTCTTGCACTAGTTTTGCAATGGCTGAGAATGAAAAGATTATTCTCTCTCTCTCTCTCTCTCTCTCTCTCTCTCTCTCTCTCTCTCTCTCTCTCTCTCTCTCTCTCTCTCTCTCTCTCTCCTACTTTCGCTGTCTAGCTGTCTCTATCTCCATATTTCCAGAGCCGAAAGAGAGAAAAAGAAAAGAAGGAAAAAGAGGAATAGGCAGAGAGTAAGAGGAGAAATAACTACGACATTCTACACATGGACACACATAAACACGCGTACAGGCGAACATGGACACACATACACACGCATACAGGCGAACATGGACATACATACACACGGGTACAGGCGTACATGGACATACATACACACACATACAGGCGAACATGGACACACATACACACGGATTCAGGCGAACATTGACACACATACACATGCGTAGAGGCAAACATTGACACACATACACACGCGTACAGGCGCACATGGACACACATACGCACGCGTACAGGCGCACATGGACACACATACACACACGTACATGGACACACATACACACGCGTACATACACAAAGAAAAACTCAACCTTACACCAATAAAAATTAAATTATTTTAACTTAATATGAGAATAAGGAAATGAGAAAAATCGGCAGTCAATTGCTGATACCTCCTGACTAGTGAGCCGAACGATTACCAAAAAAGTTTCGTCTACGAAACTCTGGAGCTGGAGTGATGAATATAACATCAATCAGGCAAGTAACAAATTTTATATTTGTATTAATCCTATACATATGTGTATGTGTGTGTGTGTGAGAGAGAGAGAGAGAGAGAGAGAGAGAGTTGTAAAATAAATAAAACAGGACGAGATATTGGTATACATTGACAATAGAACGATTCGAATCCCGAATATTAAATAAAGGGTTACTCGGGTCGGCAGACACCTGAAGATAGTCGGAGAGCGTACTAACCGAAACGTTTTTATAATAACAAAGTTGAGGACATCAGTTAATAATGTAAATAATGAACATGCTCATCTGACTGCCAATGGGATAACAGGAGAATTGCCCTTCCAATAATATTAAAAGAAAAAAAAATGAACGTAAACTACCTTAACCAAAATTCGAACTCGGCTGGTTGATTCTGTTTTCCGACATTGGTAGCCCTTACTCTACCCACATCGCATTAATCATTAAGCAGGCCATTTACGGCATTTTTCCTCTATTGTTACTATATAATCGTTACAATTATCTATTGTATGCAGTTGAAAGTCTTTGCATATGTGAATGTGTGTGTGGTCATGATGTCATCGTGCGCAGCAATTCTTCTATCTAATTGCGTATTGCTTGAGTATTTAATCGCATTTGTCTTGTGCTAACAGCATCATATAGTTTTTCGTTACTGACAGATAAGATGCAAATGCTTTACAACAAGGCTGCTTTGTATCGTTTACTGAAAAAAAAAAACTTTGTTTGCACCATTTAGCCACACCCAAGTGATTCCTACCATTTGTAATAAAAACTTTAAATGACGCACCGATTTCATTTTAGAATGCTTTTGATGGGTTTTGTCAGCAATTAATTTGAAGGAATCCATTCTTATTTATTATCAGATGTAAACAAAAAATATGGGAGAAAACCGAACAGGGAAATATTTATTTATTATTAGAACTACTGTTTTATTTCCTTGGCATCGACCATATGTCAATGAATGCTAGACAATCTCTCCATAGATGAGAAAAAAACTAGAGGCAGTAAAAGTCTGGTTCTACAGAAGGATACTGAGAATTCCATGGACGGATCGAGTGAGCAACAAGGAAGTCTTAAAGAAATTAGAGATAGAGAGAACGCATACTCGGAATCAAGAAATGACAGCTGAAATTCCTTGGACACATAATGAGGAAGGAAGGCTTGGAAAACTTGACCTTCACAAGGAATATTTAAGGCAAGAGAGACAGAAGAAAGTAATGAGCAAGTCATTTGCCTGACGAGTTTATGTGGATGGACGGTGAAATGGAGGGTGCGAAGCCTTAGCAAGGAGAGAAAAACTGCAAAGAGCCACACGAGATAGGAAGTCGTGAAGTGCCATGATCCCCTCCGTCATGAAGAAGTAGATCGACCATTTCAAATTGATGTCTAAGAATACGGAGAACGAGTTCAAATCTTACTGGAACTTCGTCATTTTTTTAATAGATGCTTCTTATTTAACGGTCGTAGAATGTAAATCGACCTGATCGCTGTGAAAAAAGATAACAGAATTTCATATAAAAAATGAAATTAATAATACTCTTATTGTTGTGATTTTCCTTCGCGATGTCCGCGGCGGTCCTCTTTATCTTTAAGAAATTTGTTAAATTTAGTAAATATCTGGAACTTAACTAAACTTAGTAAAGTTTATATCTACAGTCAATATCTATATGTAACCCATGATATCACTGGTAGAATCTATCAAAGAAACGTGTTGAAATATTTATTCGTTCTGAGTCCAGAGGCAGGTACACAGCAAAAATCCTGTTCTTTTATTGTCCTTTCTCTTAAATAACGTTTCTTTCACACTCAGTAACTTTTGCTTCTTAGTGGCTTTGTCGCCTTGCTTGGAATGAGATGATTTTTTAAGTGACAATCACGGAAAAGCAGTAAACAACTTACAAACCAACTTGCTGCATTACTAATGAGTTCGATTCTCACTGGGTGCCTCGTATTTTTGGTTTTACACCAAACTAAGTTAAGCATTTGTCAATGACTAAGAATAGGACAAGTGCGGATAAAGCAATTATACAACAAAAATTTTACAACAAAAATTAAGAAAAAAAAATCCAATTTTTAACTTTACTTCCATTCGGTGAAAAAAAAAGCTGAAAAACGAGTTTCCTTTAAAATAGAAATGTTTTCCTTTAATATAGAAATGTTATGTGCATTTTGAGGCTCCCTTTGGTAATTGTGAAAAAGTAGGTTATTTTCAAAATTAATGAGAGCAAATAGATCCTGTTAAGAAATGTCAGGTCATAAAATATTTTATCTCATTTTAGACATATTGTTGATATATTTCTTTTCAGAATTTCGACTGCTTAATCGTTTTTCGTTTCATAAAATTGCTACAAGTCAATCACGTGAATTTATTCGTATTTCCTGTACTGATTTAGATATTCCTTTAAGTAAAATAAAAGTAAATTTACTGCCTTTGTTTGCTTCTTGTCACGAAACTATTAAGGAAAACGAGAGACGACGAGATTTCAGTGAAACAAAACAAAATTAAAATCATAACTTCGACGACTGACTACAAAGTTCAATTAACTGACTGATGAAAGCAATTCGTTTCATAATCTTGCCATAGGGTGATGATTAACGAGCTCATCTGGTAAACTCTTATTAATATAGGTCAGATATCAGCACAGTTCTCAACGCTTTTTATTAAATCAAGGCGACTATATGCCTGTGTTTTTAACACTTCTGTTCCAGTGGACATACTTTACGAAATTTACATTGCCTGCTGTCGATGTGCATATATATATACATTTTCAAGATACTGTGTCATGTCGCTCTCTATCGTTTGTGCTATAAACTACGTCTACGCTAAATGTTATGTCCATACCAGCGTAGACACATAGCAGCACACAATGCAACCTATTTTGTGGCATCTTTTTCTTGTTTCCTGGGGTGTCATTTAATTTATTTTGTATCGCAAAATATCCGATCGAAACCAAAATGGCAACACTATGAGAAATCACCGCCAACGTCTTGTAGGCATTCATTTATAGTAAAAGGCAATTTCCTTTTCTTTTTTTCTTTTTTTTTTTTTTGAAAAAACGGGACAGTACAGCCAGGCAACAACGTGGCAGTGAAAGTATTAATCTATAAACAGCTGAGAAATTTTGCACACATTTATTTATAAGATTAATCGTTACCTAAATATTCTTAAAATCAAATCACATTTCTTGTGATTACATCATGCTAAAAAACATCAGTTTATCTTTGATCACTAAAATAAAGGAGCATTAAACTGAATCAGATTAAACCCATGAGAATTGTAATGTATTGCTTTGTTCGCTAGTTTAAATAGTGTTTCGTAGTTGTCCACATATCGTGAGAAAGGCTAAGCATGATTTTCGTTTCTAGAAAATAATTATAGATAATAATTATTATTAATAATAATAATAATTACTGATATATTTAATTCATAATATAATTATTAATAATAGATAATAATAATTTTTAATGATCAAAAGTTTTTCAAACTTATTATTCAAAGATTTTTTATTATTTATTTCTAATATTCAATAGGCCTTTAACGTTTTTTTAATATTAATTTTTTTTTTTTTTTTTGTTTATTATCTGTGGGTTTCCATTATTTTATTCTTGTATGCGTTCCGTTTTTACAACAGGGAAGGTGAAAGGAAACCTCAAACCAATGCCAGCATCAAACAACTCGAGTAAAAGAAAAAAAAGGAAGCGTATTTTCCTGTTAATACAAAGGAAGGAAATGAACAGTCGTCAAGCCTGGCGTTGCTCGAGGAATATCTTTCAGATTACTAGCAGAAATTCAATATTTGATGCCATTTGCATGAAAATACAGAAAAAAAAACCTAGTTTTCTCATCTATTTCGTTAATTCATTCTTTTTTGTTGTAATTATACTTGGCAATTTATAACTCTATACATATCCCACAAATAATATTTTTTCTCGATTTCGTTTTTCTTTAATAACAAATTGTAGATCAATTTCAGTACTCGATAAAGGTTCAAGGAATTTAAAAAAGAAACTTAGACTCCACATTATTTACACTGTTCGGACTACTGTCCTCATCTTTGTTCATGACGTTTCGGCCGTTGTAGTTCTGGCCTTCTTCAGGCGATTGTAATCTCGAGCTGAACCCTTTTTTCGTTCACCGGGGTAGATTGCCCTAGTTCCACGTTCCAGTCCTCTTTCGAACTATGTAAATAATGTACATAATTACAATATCTCATCTCAGAAATATAGACAGAAATTTAGGTTTCGTTGCGTATTGGACAAAGGATTATCTCCCTTAAGACCACCAGCAGACAACAAATTCCTCAATGAACATTTTAAGGAATTAATGTTTGTCTTCTGATTATCAAAGACTTTTATTTGGTTGGTTGGTTGGTTGGTTGGTTAGTTGGCGTGTTAGTTGGTTGCATGTGTTCACGCGTACGCCCGTTATTTTTTTCTCTAATACGTTACTGTTGGCAAAGATAAAAGTGGCGTCTGTTCCACGCGTATATCTTCCAGACATTGTCTCTGTTTTCCTACAACTCTTCCAAGCAACATATTTTATTTTTTGCAAGAAAATATTTCACAGCCATGTAACATGTGCCACGAATTTGATGCGATGAGCCCTGAAAGAAAGAGAGAGAGAGCGATAGAGAGAGAGAGCGATAGAGAGAAAGAGAGAAAGCAATGGGTGTGTCTACTCATTATTTTTTTTTTATTTTTTAATTTATTTTCTTTCTGTTTTTATGTTTCAAAGATCGCTCTCACAAGAATACGTCATCATGCCTAGATACAAATATATCTGGAGAGACGAATTTGGTTGATACTGACAACAGGACAGAAAGTTCTTAAGATTTACAAGCTAAAATATTAATCCCCTCATCAAAATAACAAATTCAAATTATGCAAATTTTCTTTTTTGTGCAGGAGATAACTACAATGAATTAATTTAATTTATAATTTAATTAAAAGATAATGTTAAAGCCAAAAGTTGTGTTTCAAAACCGAAAAATGTGATCAAAAAATCAGTTTATTCTTATAAAGAAAGTAAGCTCAGTGGTACATACGAAGTAAGTCTAGTGATAGGTAAAAAGCTAGTATACTTGTACATAACAAGCAAGAATTGTGGTAGATAAAAAGACAATTTGTTGTCGGCACAAAAATTATTGAATGATTGCTCATTGTAACTGATCACGAGTCTTTATCTGAACAAGTTTAGTCCTCAAGATTCCATCCAATCCACAAGTCCTCAAGATTCCATCCAATCCACAAGTCCTCAAGATTCCATCCAATCCACAAATACTCATGCATTGGACACTGTGGGATAATTTCAAAATGAAAATACAGCAGTGAATGTGATAGTTCTAATGAATAATTAAATTAAACTAAAAAATAAAAACATGTCAATATCAATCCTTTTCATGTGAACTTTGGAAAATGGATCTCCGAGAATTATCCGAAAGAACTCTGGAAAGACAATGGAAAATTTAAAATTGTTGATTTTGTAAAAAATACAAAGAAGCGTGGTGAAAATTTTGCTATAGTCACCAGACTTCTCTTGGGGAATAAAAAAATACTTTCATCGAAATCATAATGGATAAAAAAAAAACCTTCAGTAATTATTTATCAAATGTGCGGGATTTCTGCAATGTTACGAATCTCTTATCTAATATTTTTCTTCATTTGTTGAAAAAAACAAAATGGCATAAAATGATCGATTTTTTTTTTTTTTCATTCTGTTGCCAATTGCAAAACGAAAAAAAAACTGTCCATATGGTTATCATTTTAGCAACTGTAGCTTAAATAAACTGAATGCTTAAATCGCTTTGGGCAAAGTTTGACATACGTACCCGCAAAAAAAAAAAATATGTCTGAAAAGAACGATTTTCCTCTTGACAATCCTATCATTGTATACTTCATCGGCAATCATTATTGTTTCAGAAAGCTATTTCTTAATATGTTCATAAAACACAAACATATAAAACTGAATTCATACATTCTCTTTTTTCTCAAGAATTGCTACAGATTTTTCGCTCAACAATGCTCCACGGTCGGGTAGACCAGGTGAAGTTAATAGAGATCAAATGAAAATATTACTGGATGAATAATCTACTTCATACAACGCGAGGGATAGCCAACATACTCAAATGATCCAATCCTTTACAGCAGTTTGCTTATGTTAGTCGCCTTTGTGTGTGGCGTCCACGTGTTAAGTGAAAAATTCTAGTGGATCATAATTCTTTGTACGTTACGATGCTTAAACAGAACGAAAATTTTCGGTTTCGAAAGAAATTATGACATGCGATGAAAAGAAAATATATGACAACAGAGAACGCAAGAAGTTATAGGCCAAACGAAATGAACTTCCATTAACCGTACCGAAAGCCACTCTTTATTCAAAGAAGATGATGCTGTTTATATGGTTTAATGAAAAGGAAAAATACTATAATCTGAGCTTCTTCAGTAGAATCAAACGATTGATTCAACACCTACTGCTCTCACCAATTAAAGGCTATTGATGAAGAAACCTCTACAATTAAAATATTCAATAATCCATCACTTGACCGCTTGTTTTTTTGTTGTTGTTGTTTTTTTTTTTCGATTATCAAAAAAATGGTTTTATTCGTTTGATGCATTCATCAGATATTGCACTTTTGGATTGCCATTTATAATGATTTTTACAAATTTTTCCCTGAGAGATTACAAAAGGCACATAGAGAAAGGATAGAATTGTGAATGTGCTTTAAAAGTAGCTGAATATAGTAGAACAAAACGGTAAATAAAATAAAACGTTCAATTAAACTTATGTTAAAAATAAAAATCTTTGTTTTATTTAATAATTCGTACGAACTTTTATTTTATTTTACTTTTCAATAAAAAATATCCTCTTTGAAATGCTAGAATGTTTAAAAATTATTTCTTTTAATTTAATTATATGCCTACGTAAAATGATTGTAATACGTCTGTTTTAGTCAGAGGCTCAGCAAAAGACGTTTGGTTTATGCTAGGATATAACTGACTGCTGAATGTCAAGCCCGCTACAACAGATTATCGTTTCTCTATATTTCTGAGATGAGGTATTATGTACATTATTTACATTATTCAGAGTATTGTCCTCATCTTTATCGCCTTATTTATCACAACGTTTCTTTGTCGCCATATTTATCACAACAAAAACATGCAATGATAACAGCAAAAATTGCAATATGAGCACTGGTAAAAATGGTTGCTGAAGACATTAGGTTTATAATACCCAGAAATTCATACCCGGATGTCCTCAAGGATGCATGGCACAGTGGATAAAGGCGTTGGTTAGATCCAGTGACAAACCCAAAGAGTTTGAGTTCAATACCCTGTTAAGGCAGTGGAGAACTTTCAGAGGGAAAATTAACAGGAGATAACTGATAATTGACATGGCACGTGGAAGTAGAACAGTCTACCCCAGTGAACGAAATAAAGAGTTTAGTTCGAAATTCCAACCATCTGAAGAAGGCCGGGTCGTACAACGGCCGAAACATTCTGATAAATATGGCGACAAAGATGAGGACAATAGTCCGAATAATGTAAATAATGCTATGCGTCCTATTATTTTTACAACGTATGACAATCGACTTTTAAAAAATATACTTGAGACTACATTATCATCATACAGAAATCAATGTATCAAAATACTTTCGTATATCTAAGGTCACTTAATTTGCCAATAATCGTTATACAAACGAAGATTTCAAGGTTGGCAGATAGGTCATCTCACTTGAGAGACTGACACAATACAATCTTCCTCCTACCTCTGCCAGACTTCTATTACATCTGGTTTTGTGCCAAGGCCTAATCATTAAGATCAGGTTACTTTTCTGCTGAGTCAGACAGAAAAAAGATTTTCAGTTTTCGTTTTTTCTGGAATATTTCAGTGTAGAAGTTCATTTTTGACTAAAGCTTCGTTTGTTAAGGATCGAAAATCACTCTGAACGACTTAAACTATTCGTACTTTTGTAAGCGATACCAAACATTAAATGTTACTTAATCTATTTTCCCCATCATCATCATCATCATCATCATTATCATCATAATTTATGCGCCGTTTTCCACCAGGATATTTGCGATCATAGTTCTCCACAACTTCCTGTCTCTTATAAAGCAATGTTACTATACTTCTTCATATATATATATATATATATATATATATATATATATATATATATATATAATCCTAGTGAGCCAGAAACTACCTACCTAGGTTTCACCTAAATGGATCTTCAAGGTGAACTAACAGAAGAGGATATGACAAAGGAACATATTTATTGTTAAAAACAAACACTAAAAACTAAAATTAGCTTAAAACCATACGATGTTAAAAAAATAATTACTATTCTTTTATTTCAGTAACCATGCTTTCTTATGTTTCCACCCGTTAAGGATTTCTGATTTTTGGTTAAGTAACATATCAAGTTTACTAAAAGTAGCTATGGCTCGTTTCTCCCCCATGCATAGGAGGCAATACCTATCCCCGGCTTTATATCTTATAACATTTCTTTATTATCTCCCATTTTAAAATCGGGTCGATTCCTTCTTTTTTTTATATTCCATATGGGGTTAGATAGGCTGGTACTATGTCCATAATTTTCATGTTTGAAACTTCTTATGTGATTAGAGTTTCTTAATAAAGATTTCTTGAGTAGAACCAATATAAACATTTTATTCTCAAGATCAATGCTAGGTTTATTTCTGTATACTTCTACTTTGTAATCTACGCATTCATGCTGACATTTGCCCTTAAGTGAGCAGGGCGCCTTATTTCTGCAGTTACATTTAGGGGGACTAGTATTTTATTTATTTTTAGTCTTTTTAATATTATATTTGTTAATCAAATTAGCTATTATGGGCAGACAACTGTAGTTCAATTTGACTATATTCCTATTTAAAATTTTGTGTAAAGCGTTGGATGGGAGGAAATTCTTTTTTAATATTTAAAAAAATTCCTTTCCTATTTTGGTGGTTACAGCTAAATTGTATGGTGGGGTAAACTATAATATTTTTATCACCCTATTTTTCCTCCTATTGCATATATTGGAAGAATTAATAGACTAGCTTAGTTTTGTATCTACTTTTTCCCAAAGCCATATCGTAACCTTTTTAGTTTTGGTTGAAAATACTAGCGTTAGATGAATTTTTGGATAACCTAAAAGTGATTATGCTTTATGCTATGGGATCTTATCCATAATAATAATAATGGACTATTCCATACTTAATAAATACTGCGCCTCAGCAGCAGGCAAGGAGTCAGTCGCTCCAGTGAGTCACTCCGTAGTTCACTACCGACTGTTCGGTTATACTCTCATCCTACGGACGGGAGGAACTCGAAGGAGGCTACGCCGAAGGGCGGAGTCTCCTTCGGGGAGGTAAACCGGCCCTGAACCCGTTTATATGGGTTCAATGGGCATATTTTTGGCCGAGTCCACGGGCTCGGAATGCCCACATTAAAAAGGCCTTGTGCCACATGACACCCTCGTGGGGGGGGGTGACTGATAATCGTCAGTCGCTCCAGTACTTTCTGAGCGACTGCTCGGTTATACTCTCATCCTACGGACAGGAGGAACCCGAAGGAGGTTACGTAGACCGGCCCTGAACCCGTTTATATGGGTTCAATGGGCATATTTTTGGCCGAGTCCACAGGCTCGGAATGCCCACGTTAAAAAGGCCTTGTACCACATGACGCCCTCGTGGGGGTGTGACTGAATATCGTCAGTCGTTCAAGTTTTGACCGACTGTTCGGTTATACTCTCATCCTACGGACGGGAAGAACCCGAAGGAGGCTACGCCGAAGCGCGGAGTCTCCTTCGGAGAGGTAGACCGGCCCTGAACCCGTTTATACGGGTTCAATGGGCATATTTTTGGCCGAGCCCACGGGCTCGGAGTTCCCACGTTAAAAAGGCCTTGTGCCACATGACACCCTCGTGGGGTGGGGGGGTGACTGAATATCGTCAGTAGTTCAAGTCGAGTCAAGAGTCGAGTCAGAGGCAGTCCGAAACAGAGTCGCGTTCAGACAATTACTGCAAGACATTGGAATAGTGATACTGGTCGGGACTACATTGTTCTCTCTACTAAACCTGATTGTTCATACTAACACTTCTACTTCTCTGTATATATTCCTGTTTGTAATATATCTGTGTTATTCCATACCTGTGTTCGAGTTCTTCTTTATTGGCTCTACCTAGGACTATCACCGTGGTACAAGGAACCGGACCATAACACTTTATAACTTTGAAAAACTTTGTTATGTCTCAATAAAAACATCTCGCCTCCTGTGCTGTGAACAGGTTAATAGGAGTAGATAGGTTCACCTATCGTCCAGCCAGTACTCCTCCGATGTTTATTAAACAGGAGTAGAGATTTATCCATTGTTTCCTGTTTCGGATATGGTTTACCGGTTCTTTCATCCCTGGCCATAATGATTTAATTGTCTTTAATTTTTGATGATCTGACTGAACAGTTACTGTGACTTTTCATAATGAGGATATCAGGTTGGCAGTTTTCAGATTGCTGCATCCGACTGGTAGTAAGGAGCCTGAACTCTTTGGTAGCTCTTAAAGTGACTGCTCTGACCAACAGCCGCATAATATTGGTATATCTTTAGAGCCATGCCGCGCATGGGTAGGCGACTCTGCATGTATTTCTGGTTGGCAGAAATGTAAACAAATGACGTCATACATTATGAAATGGACAAAGTCCGACAATTATTTAAGTTTTTTATGTTTGTACGTTCTTTTTACAGATACAAATATTTAAGTAAATTCATTGAGTAGATATGAATGAATGAGAGAAAATCATGGAGAATTGTAAGTTTAAAATCGACTTTGCTAACCGAACGCTCCTCTGTGGCCCAATCGGTTAAGGCACGACAGGTTCCCTATAGGATACAGGTTCGATTCCTGTCGGAAGACGCATATTATCTATGAAAATTCCTCGGACATTCAGGCCGGTAAATTTTGTTAATAGTGTTTATTATAAACAGAGCATTTATTTAAATAATTGTATCTATAAAAAGAATGTATAAACATAAAACATACCTTAAATAATTGTCGGACTTTGTCCATTTCATCATGTATGACATGTGTGTGTTTGTTTACCAAGAAGGGGTCTGTTAAAATTCTGTCATTTTACAAAATTTTGAGCATGGTTCGAGCTGAGAACTTTTCAGTACAATTATATATATATATATATATATATATATATATATATATATATATATATATATATATATATATATATATATATATATATATATATATATATATATATATATTAGGGTGGTAAAGAATTTCGTGGCATCTTTTATGTTAGCTAAATATAAAAAGTGTCTATGTTGGTTTTTTTATTGTTTGTGCCTTGATTCATCTCTAGGACGTCGTTTACAAACCTTAGAAAAGAATCAGGACGATAGGGAAAATGGATTCCACATGAAAAGACCGTGTTAAATATCAGCAAACGTTTTTCTCTTCTGGTTCAACACAGAAAATATTATTTTCAGTCAAAATTGTCCCGGGCGATGAAAAATGGATTTATTATCAAAAACAAAGGAAATTCGTGGTTAGATGCTAAACAGCTTTAGATATCTCAAATTACATACACAAACACGCGCACACACACACGCATATATATATATATATATATATATATATATATATATATATATATATATATATATATATACCGGGTGTATCGGCAATATTGTCCAAATCGTGTAACTGCAAAATTATGCAGTTGTTAGATTAAGCTTTGAAACTGTTGTATCTTAGAAATGATTAAAGATATCTTACTGGAAGATTTTAATAACACTATTGGACTCTACTTTGAACAATAAGAATGTATTTAGTTCTCAGTTGAAATGATGATCCCGTTTCCTGTTGTGATTTCCTGATCCAGTTTTCCTCTCTACTGTTCCTTCTTTTTTAAATTTATTCACAGTTCTCTTGAATGGACTTTGAAGATGGAAGCCAGAATATGAATGTCGATATTGTTACTGAAGGCCTGAATGATCTTTTTCCTTTCTCCATTGCTCAGTTGGGGAGACATCGTGAGGCTGACACAAAATGATTTTAACCAGTTCTCTTTCTAGTTGAATAATCAAAGGATTTTTCAGTGATTCTTACGACAAATGGTGTCAAGATGTCTAAACGTCTTGTCTGAAAACCTGGGAAAAAGAAACTCAATAGTTTATTGTTTTTTGTAGATATTAAACATTTTGGGGTATGGACAATTATCCCATGCTGTTACACAATTTGGACAATTTTACTGTTAGACCCATTTTACTGTTTCCGTTGAATCAGAAATTAATTCCATGGTTTGAGGTACCATAATTCTATCCGCTAGTCGAAACTCTATTTTAAAATGTAATTATAGGTCATACCCAGAATCCAATTTCCAATCACCTAAAAACTACAATACTAAATACATACACATATATGTGTGTGTGCTCGTGCGCATGTGTGTGTGTGCGCGCGCGCGCGTGTGTTTGTGTGTGCGTGTGTGTGTTTGTGTGTGCGTGTGTGTGTGTGTGTGTGATTAAAATATACTTTTAAGGTATGCTATATTTATGGGTTAAAGTGCTCAGTATCATGGTTAGAGAGTATGCACATATGAAAGTGGACACCAAGATCAACACCAGGCGGCGACAGTCTGTTTCATGCTTCAACACAATCTTCGGGCCAGGCTCAACTTGTTATATATGCTGGTCGTAGTTTGTTCATTTATTTTTTTATTTATTTAGATATTGTGTTTATTTTATTTTAATTATTTAACAAACTACGAAAGCACATATAAGTAATAATAAAAATCAACAAGAAATAATAAAGCAACCAATAATAAATTAATGAGTGAAATGTTAAACACTTTGCGATTTGCTTGTACAATGAATTGCATTTGAATTCACAATTATTCCTACTTTTTCTTCTTATGCAAATTAGTATTTGAATTATTTGCATTAAAAAGATTCAAAAATATATCAGTTACCCACTTTCGTTTATCAAACATTGAATTGTGTCACTTCATGTCCTCCATAGCTTGCCTGACTTTTCTGCTCACTTGATGAATATTTATGAGCGTTCCTAAACTTATACATTTTTGAAAAGCCAAAAACATCTTTGCTTGACATAAATACTTGTTAAAAAAAATAAAATCCTTGCATTTGACTACAAACACACACACACACACACACACACACACACACAGACATACGCGCGCGCGCACACACACACACACACATATATATATATATATATATATATATATATATTTAAAATTATAACATATGCATGCTATAGCATCACTGCAAAAATAGCCATTTTTGTTTTAAACAATTCTAGTGTCTTATCAAGTCATGGTGTTGATTATGTTATAATTTTGAATAAATATTATTTGCTCTACTCTGTAACTATGTATTGATCACTCTTTTAAGAATAGTGTTTTGGTTATCGGAATTTTATTCCATCTGTATACATATATATATATATATATATATATATATATATATATATATATATATATATATATATATATATATACACGCATATGATTGGTGCATACGGAATAAATTCCAATAACCAACAATTACTATTCTTAAAAGGGTGCTCAATACAGAGTTGAGCGAATATAATTGTTTATTTAAAAATTATAACATATTATAAAATAAATACGTTATAAATATGTTATAAATATGTTATGTTATATTTATGTTATAATTTTTAAATAAATAATTATATATATATATATATATATATATATATATATATATATATATATATATAAAAGATATTTTTATGTTTATACATTCTTTTTATAGATACAAATATTTAAGTAAATGCTCTGTTTATAATAAACAGTATTAATATCATTCACCGGCCTGATTGTTCGAGAAATTTTCATGAGAAGTTGTATCAAGAATCTCTGTCTAAAGCGCATGGGCATCTTCAAGCGAGAAACGAAGGTTTCTTTATAAACGATCGCCATAATTGTCGCGATTAGGAAAAGAGTCGAATGCAAATGTCAGTTGAGTGCAAATGTGCTCGACACCAACTGCATCAATCCAATTCTCATTTTGATAGGCATACATCTTTTGCAGGCCCTTGTCATTGGCACAACGCAATCGTGAAGGGGCAAAGGAGAATGATGCCAACAATGTGTGACATTATATCGTTGTAATAAATTATACTTTCGTGACATATATTTATAAACACATGTTCACGTTTCGCTCCCTCACTCTCATTCTCTTTCTTATTCTATATCTCTTTCTCACTCTCTTTCTCTCTCTCCCTCTCTCTCTCTCTCTCTCTCTATATATATATATATATATATATATATGATACAATATAGTTTTAAGGTATAGTTTATTTATAGAAGAAAAGTACTCAATATAAGAGACAGAGTATATATGATGTGTTGGTTTACGTATTAACACTGGATGGCGACTTTCTTTCATGCATAAAATGCAATGACAATCGCTTTCAATCAGGTAACAACCTGTCGCTATCCAGGATTAATACATAGAGAGAGAGAGAGAGAGAGAGAGAGAGAGAGAGAGAGAGAGAGAGAGAGAGAGAGAGAGAGAAAGAGAAAGAGAAAGACAGAGAGAATGTAACAGATATACCAGTCATATATACCTGACACATAATGGAAAAACATTTGCTTGATGAAGACTCCATTGCCATTAATGTCTTAGAAGCATTTCTTCTACACCCCCCACACATACACATATATATATATATTATACTTGTCAGCTGTCAATATACCACATAATAGCCTTGGAGCGGGTAGAATGGAGATCAACGTATTTTAGTGGACTCGGCAGTTTTCAATCTGCTAGTCTGAATCATCTTCAAGAAGCGAGAGCAAGATATAAAAGGTCAGCCAATCTAACAGTGATCTCATCTCTCTTTTCATGTGTTTGTTCTTGTACATCCGACCGCCTAAGTCATAATCAAAAACCAAAGGCTGCTAGTGTTGTAGGCAAGATTCCCTTGGCTACATGCTATCACTTTTTAGAGAATTTAAAGTTTCTATATATAAATGTGTTTCTGTGTCTGAGCAGTAGACAAATATAATATGTTCTTCCGCCAGAATCACACAACATATCGGTTTCATCTTCACAATGGGTGAAATTTCAACAAACGTCGAAAATTAAAGAACATTCTACAGACATCAGGGATGACATAATTAGTCTTTATCATAAAGGCAAAGGTTACAGTGTCATCTTTAAAGAGTTACAATTTCGTCGAAGAACAGTTGGAATGGTAATTCTTAAGAGTGCGTCTCCTTTGCGTATAGGATTGTAAAGATGATAATGAAGCTACCAAAAATTATCTGCAAAGAGTTTGTATGCGATTCCTAAGCATATGACACTATGGCAAGCTCTTAGGAGCAGACATTGCCAGCTTGGCTTGCAATCTTGTAGCACACGCAGAAGAATACTACTGTTTCTGAAGAAATTTCATATGGAGGCGTGTCTGAACTTTTATGTAAGCCAGAATATATTTAGGAATAATATTCCTTTGGTTTGGTGTGTCCAAGACTGAATTATTTGGCCTCAATTCACATCGTCGATGAAGAATTCAAGTCAAAGAACACAATCCCAAATGTGAAGCGTAGATGTTATAATATAATGGTATGGAGTTGCTGCCTTTATAGCAGTCCCATACCATTACATTATCATCTCTATACTTCACACATTCTAAAGAAGAATAAAGTCATGTTCGGAGATATATTGGACAAGAACCTGCTTACATCAGGTAAAACTAAAAACGAAGTTCAATTGGGCATTTCATTGGGAAAACGATTCTAAACATATCACCAATGCAACCAAACAGAAAAATTTGAAAAACAACCTATGGAAGTGACTCAATCCTGAACGTTTGAAAAATGCTTGTCTGTCTATTAATTTGAATTTGAACTGAAGATTAAACATAAACATTAGTCTGAAATGTCAGCAGAAGATTCACCAAATCCAACAACTGCTTACAAGAAGGAACTGGGAAATGTCGTTGCAAACACAGTCTATTCTTTAAAGTATTATTAAATACTTACTATGTATGTAAAAAATGCAAGAAACTTGTTTGTGTAACTTCGATTGAATATTTATTCACCTACTCTATGTGTACGCGCATGTGTGTATGCGTCTGTATATAAATAGCCAACCTACATATAGATATTTGTATATAAGTGTGTGAGTGAGAGAGAGAGAAAGAGAATGACCGATCGACAGACATATACGTATGATTGTATGAGTGAAAGAGAGTGAGAGAGAGTATGTGTGTGAGAGAGAGAGAGTGTGTTAGTGTATATGTGTGTGTGTCATTCCTGAAAATAAACTCCAGCATTATTTAAATGTCTACGCGCAAACAATTTGTGAAATTGCATACAAAATCTTTTTCTTCCTTTTTTTTTCGCTTTATTTTTTCAATTTATCAACCTATTTTTCTATCTACGTCATACGCGGTAAATTTACATTTCATATGGCCAAGAAATAGATAGATAGATAGATAGATAGATAGATAGATAGATAGATAGATAGATATGAACAGACTGAGATAGATAGATAGATAGATAGATAGATAGATAGATAGATAGATATGAACAGACTGAGATAGATAGATAGATAGATAGATAGATAGATAGATAGATAGATAGATAGATATGAACAGACTGAGATAGATAGATAGATAGATAGATAGATAGATAGATAGATAGATAGATAGATAGATAGATACATATGAACAGACTGAGATAGATAGATAGATAGATAGATAGATAGATAGATAGATATGAACAGACTGAGATAGATAGATAGATAGATAGATAGATAGATAGATAGATAGATATGAACAGACTGAGATAGATAGATAGATAGATAGATAGATAGATAGATAGATAGATAGATAGATAGATACATACATACATACATACATACATACATATGAACAGACTGAGATAGATAGATAGATAGGTAGATAGATAGATAGATAGATAGATAGATAGATAGATAGATAGATAGATAGATAGATAGATATGAACAGACTGAGATAGATAGATAGATAGATAGATAGATAGATAGATAGATAGATATGAACAGACTGAGATAGATAGATAGATAGATAGATAGATAGATAGATAGATAGATATGAACAGACTGAGATAGATAGATAGATAGATAGATAGATAGATAGATAGATATGAACAGACTGAGATAGATAGATAGATAGATAGATAGATAGATAGATATGAACAGACTGAGATAGATAGATAGATAGATAGATAGATAGATAGATAGATAGATAGATAGATAGATAGATATGAACAGACTGAGATAGATAGATAGATAGATAGATAGATAGATAGATATGAACAGACTGAGATAGATAGATAGATAGATAGATAGATAGATAGATAGATAGATACATACATACATACATACATACATACATATGAACAGACTGAGATAGATAGATAGATAGGTAGATAGATAGATAGATAGATAGATAGATAGATAGATAGATAGATAGATAGATAGATATGAACAGACTGAGATAGATAGATAGATAGATAGATAGATAGATAGATAGATAGATAGATATGAACAGACTGAGATAGATAGATAGATAGATAGATAGATAGATAGATAGATAGATATGAACAGACTGAGATAGATAGATAGATAGATAGATAGATAGATAGATAGATAGATAGATAGATAGATAGATAGATAGATATGAACAGACTGAGATAGATAGATAGATAGATAGATAGATAGATAGATAGATAGATAGATATGAACAGACTGAGATAGATAGATAGATAGATAGATAGATAGATAGATAGATAGATAGATAGATATGAACAGACTGAGATAGATAGATAGATAGATAGATAGATAGATAGATAGATAGATAGATAGATAGATAGATAGATATGAACAGACTGAGATAGATAGATAGATAGATAGATAGATAGATAGATAGATAGATAGATAGATAGATAGATAGATAGATAGGACGAGGTAAACGTGCTAAGAGAATGGATTCAGATGACGGTAAATTGAACGAACACGCATGCGCATTCGGTAACAATTACCAACGATCGGGTTGAGAGTATCCATGGCTACAAAACTTGTGAATGGTACATTAAGTTACAAGTAGCAAAGGCGTTACCCTTGTTGTTTGGTCTACGTGGATGGGAGTGGCAGAAAAGAAAAGTCTTTACAATGGACGAAGAAGAATGGTGATTGGAGAAGAAGGAAAAGGTGGAAAAGAAAGAATAGAAATCAAAGGACTGAAGAAAACAAAAAAAGGAGGAGGAATGACGTAAAGAAAAAAAATAGTGGGAGACGAGTAAAGATCAGACAAAAAAACTGAAGATAAAATAATGAGCATCCGATAGAGAGAAAGAAGAAAAAGAGTAAGGGAAAAGAAGGAACATTTTTAAAGGGATAGAAAATTGAGAAAATCTGGTTAAATCTGGTAGAAAGATCGAAATAATAATAATAATAATAATAATAATAATAATAATAATAATAATTGATCAATGTGAATTCTCTGTTGTATGCAGGTAATATTGTACCACGATGAAAGAAAGGCGCGGCCGTTGACTACAGCGAGTTTTCGGCTAAAGGTTTGCATAAATTAACCGATATCTAATTAATAAACAGACTGTTACGCATCCGGGGACTTTGCTGCTTTGTCTGTCAGTAAAGGTTGTTTGTTTATGTAAGTGAAAGAGCTACTTTCTGCTTCGTTATTTCACTCTTAGTTATACCCACTCTTTATTTTTTTTTCTATTTCATTATTTCTCTCTATCCCTCTCTTCTTCTATATACTCCCCACTCTCTATTTCCCTCCCTCCCCTCTCTCTGTCTCCCTCCTTTCCCTCTCTCTATTTCCCTCCCTCCCCTCTCTCTGTCACCCTCCCTTCCCTCTCTCTATTTCCCTCCCTTCTCCCTCTCTCCCTCTCTTTCTCTACTCTTCTTTTTTTTTTCTCTCTTTCTTTCTTCGCCTCTCTCTCTAGTGTTTATATCTCTACTCTTATTTCTCTCAGCCAATTCGCAACCATTTCGGTTTATTCGTATTTAATTTATCTAAGCTTAATTAAATCAATCCACTGGACCCTCGCTGCTGGGTTATGCTTAACGAGCTAATCAAGCATCCTATTACAACCACAAAGTAAGTTCGATCTTCGCTAAGGTGACTTGCACTTGTGTTCTTGTTCCGGAAAGTATCGACATTTAATAAATCGTTCACTCCTTTTCCTTTGTTTTATTCCCTTCGACATCGACGCAGACGACAGTCAGTTCTTTATCTTTATTTAAGACATATCACTGATATTTTTCTTCTTCGTCATTAAGGATTAATGGATGTTTTGGCCACTTGATATTAATTAGTCTGACATAATATCTTCGTAAAATGTCTAGATAACTGCCTAAAACTTGATAATTTTTCGAAACACTCTGGATTAATATGCTTAGAAAATCAACATTAAATTTGGCATTTGTCTTGACTAAAACACCAATTAACAGCGATGAGAAATAATTACAAGTTTTTTTAACTGAACAGAAGACTAAAGTAATATATCTTCAAATGTTGGCATTTTATACAAACATTTTATTAGTTAATTAATCGGTTGCGAGATTCGTTCGGTGAACATTGCAAAACAAGTGCACATGCTGAGAGAGAATATGGATTAACATTGGTAAATATATTTCTTAATACATTCGAGACACACAGTGAATTAAAAAATAATCGACTCTAGATAGATAGATAGATAGATATGAACAAACTGAGATAGATAGATAGATAGATAGATAGATAGATAGATAGATAGATAGATAGATAGATATAAAGAGAAAGAGAGAGAGACGTTTATTTCTTTGATGACGTCTGTGAAAATAAAGAAAACGCCAATCTGTTGTTTCTTCGATGTTCCTTCCTGAAATCAAGCGAACAAAAACGTTGGCATTTGTGTTGAATGAATGAAAAACGCACATGTTCTTTGTAGAAATATTTTCGCAAGTCTTTATACATGTGGGTACATTTATAATCACACCTGGCATCTGTATACGGATTTGTACGCGTGTTCGCGCGCGCGTATGTGTATGTATGTATGTATGTATGTATGTGTGTGTGTGTGTGTGAATAAAAATAAATAAATACAAGTGGAAAATATATTCCAAAAACCATACCAAGCATGGAAAATTACTCGTATATTATCTTGAGTTTTCATATATATATATATATATATATATATATATATATATAATCTTAAATGCTTACTTTACCAGACTTAGTTGTTATTATATATATATATATATATATATATATATATATATATATATATATATATATATATATATATATATATATATATATATATATATATTCTGTTTATACGTTGTTTTTATAGATATAAGTTATTTAAATAAATGCTCTGGTTTTTAAAAATGCATTAATTTCATTTACTGGACTAAATTTTCGGCTAATCAGACGCTTCTCTGTGGCTGAATGGTAAATAGCACGTCAGATTAAATGACTGTTCCCATAAGGGTTACAAGTTCGATTCCTGTCGGAGAGTGCCTATTTTCTACGACATTTCTCGAACATTCGGGCCGATTAATATACTTAATACAGTTTAATTAAAAAAAAAATTCAGAGCATTTACTTAAATAGATTATATCTATAAAAATAACTTATAAACAGAAAATATATTAAATAATAGTCGGACTAAATCCATTTCGTAATATATGTATAATAAAATGGAAGCATTTAAGATTATATACAAAAAAGCAATTATAAAATCTTAAATGCTTATTTTTTCAGACGTAGTTATTTTTATCGAAGTTAATTTAAGCTAATATAAATATGTGTGCTTACATGTATATTTATTTGTGGACGTGTGTATGTGTAGGAGAACATGAAAATTTAGACAGAATGAATAGCCCCACACATATACACACACAGACGAGCACACTCACAACTTCCATCAGCCTTCGGCCATTTTATTTCCTTCTCACTATAACCAGCCTGATAATTATCAATAATAAGACGAGCAGTAATTGCGTTCCTCAAAAAAAAAAAAAAAGGAAAAAGATTCACTTTGGTGAACAACCTGAAGAAGAGAATCTATAGGTCATTAATAATAATAATAATAATAAACTCGAAGCCGTCGAATAATAGTTTATCCCACAGAGCATTACTTCGACAGTGATTTTGATCCTTACTGGGTGGCCTACACTTACGACTTTCTGCAGTACTCAGTTCAATAAGGTTAATCACTTTAAATATAAATCGCAAACCACTTATATCACAACAACAACAAAAAGCAACAACGATAATGATGTAACTGTCGTACCACTAATAATCGGAGTGCTCGCAACCAATCTTAAAACCCTGGAAAAAACGCTCAAGGACTGTAAATCAGCGAAAGATTCGAAACTATGGAGACATCAATATTGTTTAAAACAACTAGAAAGGTAGCTGGAGAATTAAAGAGACTTGTTATCACTTGATCTCCTGTGTAAGTCAAAACGTACAACTGATATAAACACTCAACGTGTCTATAATAATAATAATAATAATAGAGAAATAAGTGAGTCTGCCCAGACAGTGGTAATGTTGGGCTTTGCTTTGAGAAGATAAAGTCACTAGTGATCCAGGAGATTTAAGGAGACTTGTTTTCACATACTCCCAAACGATAACCACCAGGCATCTGATGTCAGCATGCAAATGTATGAAATAATAATAATAATAATAATAATAATAATAATAATAATAATCACACAGTGTACATCACTACTCGAGAAGAATCCAAAGGAAAACTTAACAAATCTGTAAGCTAGAAAAAATATCTACAAGAGAGAACTGAAAAAAATTGAGTGCAATGAAGTTGATGATTGTGCGAGCCTGGAAGAACCCCCCCCCACACACACACACGCACATACACACCAAAAAAACTTGCAAAAAGAATTTAAAAAATTCTAAGAATGAAGAAGAATTTGTTGTCATTCAATCTCTGCTGATAACCACACGGCATCGATTGTAAACATGTAATAATAATAATAATAATAATAATAATAATAATAATAATAATTTAAAATCTCCATGAAAATTACCTAGAAATTGTCCAAATACAAGGACCTGGAGATCGAGATTAACAGGATCTGGGGAATGAAGGGAATGAATGGGGACTGTACCAGTAGTAATCGGAGCACTCGACCTCGTGAAAAAAGGAATGGACAATTTTACTAACAGTGTCCCAGGGAACGTCAACATACAAGTTATCCAGAAGATCTCCGTACTAGGAACATCCCATATACTAAGAAAAGTGCTATCAGTTAAATGACAATTCTCCTATAGGGCCTAAGGACCATAGTTTGGACCAGGCTCTACAGGATACAAAGCGGGAAACATAACATGCACAAATAATAATAATAATTATTATTATTATAATAATAATAATAATAATAATAATAATAATAATAATAATAATAATAATCATTTAGGCGTTAACTGTGTTGTGTACAGTTTGGTTAAAACAACCCGAAGGAAACCATCAAAAATTAGTGTTGTTAAAATCAATTACGAAGAGAGTGCTGAATGAATTCGGAAAACTTGCTACCACTTGATCTCCAGTTTCAGTAACCTATGACTACTGCTACGAAATGTCAATGAATGTAAATTGCACTAACATTATATAGTCGACGAAAAATTAAGAATTATGTCTGATTGTTGGGGATCTGCGTGGATACTATGAAAGGTGCTGGAGATTTAAGGAGACTTCTTGTCACTCAATCTCCGATGATAATCACGCGACATCTATTATAAATAAATATGTAAATGTATTTAGTAGTAATAGTAGTAGTAGTAGAAGTGGTAGTAGTAGTAATAAATAATAATAATAATCGTTTAGGCGTTGACTGCGTTGTGTACAGTTGGATCAGAATACGCGAAGGAAACATAATAAAACGACGTCGTTGAAGTCATCGAAAACAACAGTACCTTGGTGGGAATGGTGGTGAGAGTCATAGTGTTTGTAAGTAGTAGTATGTTTAAACACTCACCACTCGTTTTCTTTTTTCCCACTTTTCTGTGGGGTGCGAGGGGAGTGAGGGTTTCTCTCGACGCTAGAGAGAGGCAATGCCGAACCTGTGTAGGTATTTGAACGCAAATTCCCGCCAGATGACTGAGTAAATAAATCGGTGGGCGTTAACTGACAAATCAGCAGATGCTTCGCAGCCAATGACAAGGTGCAATAGGCCGTCGGTCGACATGACGTCATGGCAAGACAGGAATGTCGAGCCACTACACCCCTTCCGCCCCCAATGTTCCACCTCCTCCGCTTGTTGTACTAGGGGAGGGCGGGGAGTGGACTTAGAGTGCATTGCGTACGCACATAAGCATATTTACCGATGTCTGAAGAGAAATACAGTTAAATTATAAATCTGCAAAAAACAAAAATTAGAATCCATGTGTTTAACCGTGATTTACATCTGGAAAAGTAATTCATATCATCTTGCTCCTATATATATATATATATATATATATAGATAGATAGATAGACACACTGGGTTGTATATTAATATTCCTTCGTTTTTATTATTATTTCATTTAGATTCCTCGACTAGTTTCGGCCAACATGGCCATCATCAGGAGAAGAAATAATTTTCTGCTTGCTGGTAGCAGTGAACTACAGAAATGAATGTCTTGGAGAAAATGAACTTTTGTCTGTAGTTTTCATTTGTTTTTTTATGTTTTTAACATGAATTTTGGTCAGACCTTGTGTTGGTCAAACAGTCTCTTTTAAGTTATTTGAGATAAGAGCTGGATGGATCTATGCTGCTCTGAATTCCCTTGGTCATTTTGACAGTTTTATTGGTTCCTGGAAAGGGGATGTATCTCTGTTAAGTGTGTGTGTGTGTGTGTGTGTGTGTGTGTGTGTGTGTGTGTGTGTGTGTGTGTTATTTGGTTCTTAAGTGTGTATATTCGTGTGGGTGGGTGTATAAGTGTGAGGCCTCAACACCCCCGTAAGCATGTCTGTCTTGTGTGGGTAAGAAGTGTCGGTAGGTTTTGATTTGTAGGGTTCACTGTAATTTAATTTCTTCCTCGATATATATATATGTGTGTGTGTGTGTGTGTGTGTGTGTGTGTGTGTGTGATAAAGAGAAAGAACAGTAAGATATATAATCCAGTGTCCTTATTAATATTTTTATTTTTACAAAATTAGTGCACAATGCAAATTTACAGAGCATAAATATTATAAATTTACTAATTTAAAAATATGGTTCTATCGCTACACAGAAATTACCATGTTTCAAAAATAGAAACTAAAAACTTCTAATTCAATTATAGAATTAAGTTAAATTCCCTAGTCCTGTTTCATTTTCAAGCGAATTATGGAATAACTTATTTTGAAATTTACTGAGTTTTATAAGCACATACGTTCATAATATTAGTTTCTAAGGATATGGGGAAATTCAATCATTTTAACAAGGGGTGGTAGGGTATTCATTTTCACTGACAACTATTGTATCAAAATATGAGTTACTTTCGAAAAGAGGTTAAGTCAAATTAGGGTCGGGGTGCCTTTTCCAACAAATGATGACATCCGTTCAACGCATGTCGTCGGGTATTTTTCAACGACAAATATATGGGGGATTTGATCTGGGTACACGGCGATTCATATGCACCCTTGGGGAAATATAAGAAAATAAATGTAATAGAATACTGGACACGCTGGTCAAATTCAAGAAAACATATTTGAATAAATTCTTGCTGCCTAATATATATATATATATATATATATATGGATAGCTAGGAATAAGCATGATTTATACGGCATTTTAATGTATATCTTAAGAGCTAAAAAAAAAACCGGTTTCGTCCCAGCCTTATCAAGTCTATTTCTGGGATATAAAAAATATATAAACATGTAAACGAGGAGAAAATTATAAGAACACAAGAAAAATTAAATAAAATATGTAACCTCAGTACCTTGACAGTTGTTTTTAATTAAACTTATATATATATATATATATATATATATATATATATATATATATATATATATATATATATATATACTCTTAAGGTATGCTATATTTATGGGATAATGTGCTCAATATCAGAGATAGAGCGTGTGTAAATATAAAAGTGAACATTGAAGTCTACACTTAGAGGCGACAGGCTGTTTTATGCTAGACGCAATCGTCAGGCCTGACGATTGCGTTTAGCATGAAACAGACTGTCGCCTCTAAGTTTTTTATATATAAATATTATAAATTAATTGATTTAAAATATGGTTTTTCCGCTACACAGTTCTAGCCATGTTTCAAAAATGGAAGGTCCGAATTTAATTTTACAAAGTGGAAGGTCCGAATTTAATTTTAGAAAATTAAATTCGGACCTTCCATTTTTGAAACATGGTTAGAACTGTGTAGCGGAAAAACCATATTTTAAATCAATTAATTTATAATATTAATGCTCTGTAAATTTACATTGAGCACTATTATAAAAATAAAAATATCTATAAGAACACCGGATTACTGTTCTTTCTTTTTATTATATATATATATATATATATATATATATATATATATATATATATATATATATATATATATATACAGGGTGACAAAAAAAAACGGGAAGTTTTTAACAATCCAATAAAACCAAGAGTGATGGAAGAAAAATATTTTATTCATAGTAAGTGAAACCTTAAAACATGCCATTTAAGAAACAATGATGGAATTTTCATTTTTTTAAAATTACGTCCTGTAGATGGCGTCCTCCTGTACGAATGCATTCTTGAAATCTGCTGTTGCGATTTCTCATTGACTGCTGCAACATCTCAGCTGGGATACCGTGAATTTCATCTTGAATTCTAAATGGCGAAATATTTACTTGCTCAAGGTCACTGTCTCACAGTGTTGCCACTTGCTCATGTCTGGCAATACGCACTTCAAAAATTCCCGTTTTTTGGGTCACCCTATATATATATATATATATATATATATATATATATATATATATATATATATATATGATAAAATAAAGAACAAATATGAAACGTATATCAATCTAACAAGTTTCACTTTCATTAAAGTTTCGACAGAGATCAAATGAAAACAAAGATTCAGAAACATTGGTATTTTCAATTCAAAAACCGTAAATTTAACAGCCCCGAATTTGAAAAAGTTTTCGTACGAGGTATATTAACAGCCGGCTTCACAAACAACGAAGAAACTTCGCTTCGAAGGAGATATATACGGGCACTAAAAATTTATCAACGAACGAAGCCATCACCATAACTCCATCCGACAAAGAAAGAGGAATAGTTATCATGGACACCAACGTCTACAATGAAAAATTAGAATCTCTTCTAGATAATGAAAACACGTACACACAAAAAACAATAAACAGCCAAAACAGACACACTATACGGCTTACTCAAGATACACAAACCAAACATATCCATCAGACCCATTGTGTCTGATATCAACTGTGCCCTCCACAAATTAGCTAGAACCATTCCAAAAGTCTTAACTTCGTTCCTAGGAACCATCAACGCAACACGTATCAAACACTCTGGTGACTTAATCCAAAGAAAACAAAACAAATATGGAAAATATGATTATGGCGAGCCTAGACATAAAATCATTATACACCAACAAAATGCCTCAACATATTGAGAAACCACCTCAAAACGTCTAAAGAAAAGTTCCCTCTGCCCATTCACAACATTATAAAAATATGCAAACTAATACCTAACCACTGATTCTTCTCTACAAGCAAAAATTCGGCTTACCTATGGGGTCACCTCTCAGTGGTATTCTAGCTTACCTTTTCTAGAATTCTTAGAATCGGGTCCATGAAGACACATCATACCAAACTACTTAACTAATATATATATAGATGGCGTCCTCTTATTATATCCCCCAAGATACAAACCTATTAGACATAATAATGAAACTCAATAAGTTGGACCCACCATTGAATTCGCACACAGATTTGAAATAAACAATTCTCTTCCTTTCTTTGATATCTTATTAATAAGCAACAATGAGAAATTGGATTTTAAAGTATATCGTAAACCCACAAAGAAAAACGATCAAGTCAACTTCTATTCCCACCACAATCAAAAAATAAAATCTGGGCTAATCATAGGATTCTACCCCAGAGCCATCAAGATATGTAGCCCCGGAATACCTAAATGAAGAGAGATATATAGAGAAAACTTTCAAACTTCTCCACTACCCACATCATTTTATCCTCAACGCTAAAAAACGAGCTTACAAAATCTACAAAACCAAAAAAAGAAGAAAGAAACAGGCACAACCAATAACACTTCTAACAAAAATTACACAACATTCATAATCCTGCCCACACCCCCACACTTTTCCAACTAAACTCGCAAACAGATTATAATAATACTAGGATCGTTACCACCACATCCAAGAAAATCGAAGATACAATTAGTAAGAAAAATAAACCCAACACCAATTCAAATACCGGGATTTCTCAAATATATTGTTTAAACTGCAAAAATGTTTATGTGGGGGAGACATCACGTGAACTAAAAGCCTGCATCTACGAACCCAAGAGAGACTTGCGTTTGGACAAACGATCTAACACGTTTTGCGTTGAAACGATGCTGGACATAACTTTGATTCACAATTGCCTCCTAATTAAAAAAAGAAAATAATACTTCAAGGAGAAAATACATTGAAAATATAATAATAACATTATTATCAACTATAAACACACGCATAAAACATTACATTACATCGCCATCTTTTTTTAATCCATTCTTAAAAAAGCTTATACTTATATCTATCTAATACAAAGAATACATGCTAAAAGAGGTCAGCCATAAATTAGAACCATGTGATCGCACAAAGATGAAGACATCAGAATTAACACCCAATAGACAGGAACACATACACAATTATGAATACACATTACCATCCGATGTCCACTTAGACATACAAGAATCTTCACAAACTACATACACATAAAATTATCTACGGTTTTAATGCATGTGACACTTGTCTGACCAAAGAGAATTGCTCAACACAGAATTGAAAATATCAGTGTTTCTGTCATGTTAGATTTATATACATTTCCTATCTGTTCTTTATTCTGTGGGAGGCCGATCCATATTTGATCTGCATTTGATCTTTAATTATATATATATATATATATATATATATATATATATATATATATATATATATATATGTATATATATATGTATATATATTTAAAGATCAAATTTATATATATATGTAAATTTTATATATAATTAAAGATCAAATTTATATATATATGTAAATTTTATATATATATATATATATATATATATATATATATATATATATAATTAAAGATCAAATTTATATATATATGTAAATTTTATATATATATATATATATATATATATATATATATATATATATATATATAAAATTTACATATATTTATTTATATATAATTAAAGATCAAATTTATATATATATGTAAATTTTATATATATATATATATATATATATATATAATTAAAGATCAAATTTATATATATATATATATATATAAAGAAATATAGTCTTAAGGTGTGCTATATTTATGGAATAAAGTGCTCAATATCAGAGATAAAGCGTGTGAAAATATAAAAGTGAACATAGAAGTCAACACTTAGAGGCGACAGTCTGTTTCATGCTATATGCAATCGTCAGGCCACATATGTGGTAAAGGTCGATAGGAATTTTGCCTACAGAGTTGATGTTAGTGTCTTTTAAGATTTTGAACTTAGCACTTTTTTATTTACATCTAAATATTTACACGCGTACGCACGCACGCACGCACGCACAGAAAGAGAATGAGAGAGAGATAAATAGAAACATATATATGTTATGTGAACTTGAGGATCGTTAGCAACGTGAAACTATTAGCCGGTAACGACCGTGAAGTTTTTATTTACTGATTATTATTGCTCTAGATTATCTCCTAAGCTCCCTTTTTGACAAAGCTTTACTCACCTTGACATACGTTAGCTTACATAATTTTATGTATATCAGGAGTAGATAGAGTTGTCTATCGTCCGGTTCACACTCCTCTCCGATTTTTGAACAGGAGTAGAGGTTTATCCCTTGTTTAGGATTATGTTTCCGATTCATTCAAATTCTGCTTTAGTTCTGAAAAGAAAATCTATGGGTTCCTAACGCTTGTTCTTTCCTACACTAATATAAATCCATATAGTAACCCTCTAGCTTGAGTGGCTCTTGGGCCTTGTATTGGGTGAATATTAGATATTTACTGAGAATTTGAAAAACTCTTATTTTGAAATGTTTCACTGACCTACATCGTTATTAGAATTTTATTTCAACCCTATTTCCATCAAGAGATCCAAAGCAAGTTTTTGTAGATCTAGAAAATGACGTTTTATTAAATGTCTACATTTTTAATGTAGACATTTCCCTCTGAAGAAGATTATTGAAAGTACACTGATCTCCGAACCCCTTGCGGTTAATATACAGGCATTTTCTCACTCTACTAGCTGTTCTTACTAAATTAGTGTTGAAACAATGTGGTATGCGAAAAATATGTAAATAAAAACTGAATAAAAAAAAATTAGTCAAATTTATTTTTTTTAAAATCGTACAGTTAAAATATTTTTTAAAATCCAGCGTTCATTAAACTAACGTTATTCGTTTTCTCTTTCACCAATGAAGATTTGGTCTTCTTTTTCCCCTACGTTAGAATCCTGCCGGAGAGCACATACTTTTCTAATAAAATTTCTCGAATATTCACGCCGGTAGATGAAAATAAATAAATATATTGTTTCATATATATTTACTCAAAATATGAGTATTCATGAAAAAGTAATGTATATATATATATATATATATATATATATATATATATATATATATATATTAAAGAAAAACCAAAACCGTTGATGAAACCAACGGACAACTTGCCAAAATGTAAAACCCTTACCCAGATAAAGTCTCAAACAAAAACAACTATACCGAAAAGAGAAAAAGAAAAAAGCGGACCTACCTACTCAGTAAAGTGCTCGAAACCTAGATTGCCTAGACAGAGCAAAAAAATGTTTAACAACGTTAAATCTTATGAAAAGATAGTCCTAGTTGTAACCCGAGTTTCGCATTCATAGGATCTTCAGACGACTTTTATATATATATATATATATATATATATATATATGACAAACCGGTAAAACTAACACAATGGTCGTCAAGTAACTAAAGAAAATTAAAATTAAGAACATAACCAATAAATGAAAATCAAAAAGCGAAAAAAGAGGAACGTAGACTGAGAAGGAAAAAAATCAAAGATAGTCACACCTACCTAAATAATAGAAGATAGTGCTCTATGTCTAAATGAGCAAGTACGCTACCCAATAACACTTCTCAAAAAGAGACAAAGTATATATATATATATATATATATATATAGTGAACTCTCTCGTCGTATTCGGCGTATGAGGGTCAAGTACATCAGTTCCCAGGAAACCGACAGCCCGACAACTGCACATGAGATTTGATCATAGTTGTGAAGTTTTCGTGCAGGATCATCTACACTTTTTGAAGTGCCGAATACAGAGACCTGCTTCACTCAGTGCCACAAGGTCCCCAAACGACCCTCCGCAGGTTTTGAATTCAGAGTTGTCCTTTTCCTAGACCAGTGGCCATCCAAGGCTATAGAACCCAGTCTGTCCTGCTGTTTACTCATAGCTGGAGGGAGAAGATGATTAATTCCTTTCTTAAGAGTATTAGCAAGTAAGTGAATGTAATGTATTCGACTGGAATTCGAACTCGGCTCTCCGATTCCTCAATCCGCGTCGCTATCCACTATATATATATATATATATATATATATATATATATATATATATATATATATATATATATATATATATATATATATATATATATATATATATAGAGAGAGAGAGAGAGAGAGAGAGAGAGAGAGAGAGAGTGATTCATTTGTAAGGATATGAGTTTGTGATCCTAGGATTCACGCTTTTGTGATCATCAGACAAACTGTTACACGCACACAAATACAGATGTACACACAAACATACCCAGATAAACAATTCGAGACTACCTGTAGATACATATGCATGCGTTCGCGTATACATACATACACAATTGTAATCCTATTTCGGTGTTGAGATTGTATGTAACGAATTTCTTTCAACAAGGGGCAGGTTGGAGTATTCTTGGCTTCGTCTGATTCGACAAACGAATTCACACTTCTTCACACACACATGTAGACGTGCATATACACTTCCATCTGTCTGGGCCTTACATCACCACATTGGTTAAGTGAGTTCTGTTTGGGGATATGACGATGATGATGTATTTCATTTTCAACACTGACTGCTTGTGTATTATTGACGATTGGGTCACAAACACATTTCCTTACAACTGAATATGTTAGTGCTCTATCGCTGATATTGAACACTTTCCAATAAGTACCACGCATATATATTATATATAGAATATATATAGAATATTAGTATATTAGTAATTACGAGTAAAAAATATTTTAAAATTGTAGTTAAATAAAACGTATTCTAACCCAAACACCCCTTTTTAAAAGAATCTTTAAGTATACAAGTACGAAAAAATGCTGAAAAACTTTTTGACGTTAATAATAAAAAAAAAAAAAAACAGACGACATGCATTTAACGGATGTCAGAATTCGTTGAAAGATACATCCGTACCCTCCCTAAACTTAACCACTTTTTCGAACGTAACTCATAATTGATACAACAATACTTAATAAAAATGAACACGCTACCGCCCCTGTCTGAATGATTGGATTTCTCTGTATCCTTGGAAACAGGAAATTATGAATTTATATGTGCGTTTAAACTCAGTAAACTTAAAAATAAGTTATTTCAAAATTCGCTTGAAGATGAAGCAGAACTAATGCTTTTAATTTAATTATATAATTAAATTTGAATATTTTAGCTTGAAACATGGTTATTACTGTGTAGCGAAGAAACCATATTTTAAATCAGTTAATTTATAATATTTATATATATATATTCCTGACGTCATAGGTTCCCAAGTTGGCATTTACGCGGACGACACTACTATTTACTCCTGCCTCAAAAACAAATCTAGTGTCGCCGACAAAACTAACCTGGCTGTTTGTCTCAAAAAGACCTCCAATCGGTTGTGAATTGGGGCAGGTATTGGCTGGTTAACTTTAGCGCCTCAAAAACAAAACTGCTCTCTATTACTCACCACAGAGAACCATCTCTGCACCCCATCCCCCCATTAGAATGTCTGACGCTCAACCTCTTGAGAGCTCCTCTTTGTGACTACTCAGTCTCACATTGACTGCCGACCTGAGATGAAACAAATACATTGAGTCAATAGCTTCTTCCACGGTAAGGAAAGTTGGCTCCCTGTGCCGCGCCAGGAAATTTTTCTCGCCGGAGTTGATCCTTCAATTCTACAAATCAACCATTCGCCCTTGCATGGAGTATTGCTGCCATATATAGTCTGGAGCCCCTTCTGTTTGTCTCAAGGTTCTTGATAAAATCCAAAGACGGATATGCAATGTAATTGGCCCTGATCTGGCATCTCGTCTGCAGTCGCTCTCTCACAGACGTGCCGTCGCCTCCCTCTGTTTTTTTAACAAATACTCTCACGGTAACTGCTCCGATAAGCTGCTTTCGCTGGTTCCCAAACTTCATAAATTTAAGCCTACTAGGCTGGCATCTCGCTCTCACCCCTTCACTGTCGAAACTGCTAAATGTCACCGTCTCTTCTTCTCCAATAGCTTCATGTCTCGCACCTCTCGCCTGTGGAACCCCCTCCCCATTTCTTGTTTTCCTGATAGTTATAATCTCCAACTTTTCAAATGTAATGTCTGTCGACGTCTCCAGATGCCCTCGATCTATCCACTATCCTTCTCCTCATCCTTTCCTCTATCACTCCCATTTGCTCTCGGTCAAACTCTCTGTAACCTCTTGCGTGCTAGTGGCTTCCAGCCTTGCTTGGGGTGAAACGCTTATATATATATATATTAGGTTGGTGCAAAATGATGTCGTTTTCTCACATAGTAACATATGTGAGAAAACGACATTATTTTTGCACCAACCTAATATATATATATATATATATATATATATATATATATATATATATATATATGAGAGAGAGAGAGAGATAGGTAGGATGGAGAAAGAAAAAGATATGAATATACTGATATAGATATGAGGATCACCGTGTGCATCTATTCAACCGTATTAATATTGCAAATTTGGATCCAAACCAAACGTCTTCATTTATGCATGCTACGCGTGTGCCATGGATACAGCTGGTTGTAAGAAGGTATTAATCTCAAAACAGAATTCATTGCAAGGTCTAGATATCAATGACACGGCTTATGAGAAGAAAAATATATAACCGATAAATATGTATTTATCATATATATATATATATATATATATATATATATATATATATATATATATATATATATATATATATAAACTCCAAAGTATACATGTAAATCAAAAGACATATGTTCATTCATATCAATGTGTTCGTGGAAGTCCGAGAACTCTAAGAAAATGACTGAACCGTAAATGTCTTTATTTGACTGAGCATAGAAACACCTCTGTTAACGTCTACACTATATACCTAGCGACTTGTCTGTCTGTCTGTCTGTCTGTCAGTCTTTCTATTTATCTAATTATCGTGAAGCATAGATAGATAGATAGATAGATAGATAGATAGATAGATAGATAGATGTTAGTATATCAATTGTATATAAATGTATATTTCAGCATGCAGACATCCACTGGCACACACGCACAGACATACACACACATGCGCGCACACTCACACACACACACACACACACATATATATATATATATATATATATATATATATATATATAAATAAGAGATGCAATGAACATCTAAAGATATTTTTTATATCACCAAGAGATCCAAACTTCAAAGACAACTTCCGTTAGCTGCTGGCTTAGAACAGTTGCTGGCGCCATTTGGGAGATTTTAGATATTTGTAATAAAAGTCCCGACTCTCCTTGGCTGCATCTTGACTAACAGATACTAGACTTTTATTACCAAGTTGTTTGTTTTTGGTTTTATTCAAACAGTTTCTTCTATAAAGTTGAACGGCTCAGTATCTTAGTATTCAATGAATTTATTGATTTATTTAATTATTATCACTGATTGCTTTTTCTTTTCATTTCTTTTCTTTTTTTACTTATCTTTCCGGTCTTTTTCTATTCGTCAGATTCGTTCTATTCTTTTCTATTATTCATTTCTATTCGTTTTATTCGACAAATCCGTTCTTTTCTTTTTATTCTTTTCTATTCTTTCCATTTCGTTCTATTCAGCAGCTTCATTCTATTCTTTTTCTATTCGTCTTTTATTCTTTTCTATTCGTCTTTTATTCTTTTCTATTCGTTTTTTATTCTTTTCTATTCCTTCTATTAGTCTTTTATTCTTTTCTATTCGTTCTATTCGTCAGATTCGTTCTATTCTTTTTCTATTCGTCTTTTATTCTTTTCTATTCGTTCTATTCGTCAGATTCGTTCTATTCGTTCTATTCTTTTGTATTCGTGCTATTCTTTCTATTCGTTTATAGGTCAGCTTCATTCTATTCTTTTTGTATTCGTCTTTTATTCTTTTCTATTCTTTTCTATTCCTTCTATTCTTTTCTATTCGTCAGATTCTTTCTTCTCTTCTATTATTCATTTCTATTCGTTTCCATTCATTTTGTACTTTTCTATTCCTTTTATTTTTTTCTATTCGTTCTATTCTTTTTATTCGTCAGATTCGTTCTATTCTTTTTCTATATGTTCTAATCATTCTATTCGTTCTATCTATTCGATCTGTTCATTCTATTCTTTCCATTCTTTTCTATTCGTTCTTTTCGTTTTGTTCTGCAGATTCGTTCTATTTTTTCATATTCCTTGCATTCTATTCGTTCTATTCTTTTCTATTCGTTCTATTCATCAGATTCGTTCCATTCTTTACTATTCGTTTTATTCTTTTCTATTCATCCTATTCGTTTTATTCGGTAGATTTGTTTTATTCCTTCTATTCTTTTCCATTCGTCCTATTCGTTCTACTCTTTTCTATTCGTTCCATGTGTTCTATTCTCTTCTATCCGTTTTTATTCTTTTCTATTCGTTCTATTCGTCAGATTCGTTCTATGCTTTTCTAATCGTTCTATTCTTTTATATTCATTCTATTCGTTTTATACGTCAGCTTCATTCTATTCTTTTCTATTCGTGCTATTCTTTTTATTCGTCAGATTCTTTCAATCATTTCTATATGTTCTACGCATTCTTTTCTATTTGTTCTATCCATTGTATTCGTTCCATTCTTTTCTATTTCTCCTATTCTTTCTATTCGTTAGGCCATGTTAAGCATTCTGTATGGACCGGAAATAAAGAAACTGGCGACCAGATTTGAGCTCGTTTTTCTCATCCTAGCGATCCCGACTGACAAAATAAAACGACTTATTATTGAGAGATGAGATTATAAGATTAGAGACATCATTTATTGTCATAAAACAGTAACAAAAATACATGTGAATCGCCCTCACATTCTCGTCGCAATAGACATGAAAATGTTTTGAAAATCAATCTTTAAATAAAGGTTATTTTCAAGATTTATGTTTACCTTTTATGTTTTAAAGTCTCTTCGATTCGATGGCGTTGTCTGACTAAAATCTAGTCTTCCAGATCAGCCACTTATATTGATTTGGCTAAGTCTTGTATTTTTAGTTTCCTTCGCTCTTTTCTAATACAATTTCAAGATTTTGACTCCCAATCCATAATTCTTTAGTGTTGATATAATATATAGATTTAAATTAAGTACCAACATAAGATCGCTGAAAAATGAGCATAGCAGGATAATAACGGTCTTAACCTTGACGAAAACAAAATTTTATCGTCAAAATCTTTGTTTTTATTAAGAGGAAAGAACAAAGTAATTTTTAATAATTTTTCAAATTTTTTCTGACTTTATTAGAGCATTGTAACTTTTGATTGAAAATCTTAATTTTGAAAATCTTGCAAAAATAAAAATAATTGTCGGATTTTAATGAAACTTTCAGAAGCTATTCATAAATAATGGAAATTATTATAAATATGTTTATTTTTCTTTAAAGTCATGGTAAAAAGATTTTTTTATATTTATTACCGCCTCATAACTAATTTTATGAAAATTCTTGAAATTCAAATGTGTACATTTTTAGTGATTAATTAGTTAAACGCACAAGGCTTTGAGGAAAGCAAATCATTTTTTTTAGTCGACACCGTTCTACCTTAAAATCAGCTCTGAATTGCAACATACAAAACTCAATTAAACAAAGATATTATTTAATTTGAAAAGCTTTTAGTTGCTTTTACTTGTTTCTATGAATATGGATATTTTCTGAAATCAAAAAACGTTTTCGATGAAAAATGAATTTTTACAACAATTATTTGTTATTTCTTAAATTATACTATTAGGTTGGTGATATAATAATGACGTAACAATGTCGTTTTTTGACGTATTTTTTAACGTCAAAAAACGACATTATTACGTCATTATTTTTGCACCAACCTAATATCTTTTTACATTAAAGTTGTTAAATATTCTAAAATTAATGAAAATGTTGTACAGTTTAATCAATGGTGTTATTAAGTAGATTAATATCATTTACAGATTATAAAATAAAGCTGGTTACAATCAGCAATCTGCAAATAGATAAAAATCTAATATAACATGTTTTTTTGTGTCCAAAAATAGCTTAATTCAAATATACGGAAGACCGGAAGCATCATGAAAACCATATTCCGTCACGTGGTTTGCGTTGGTAGTAACATAAACATTTTGACGATAAAATTCTGCTTTCGTTAAGTTTAAGGCCGTTTTTATCATGCTATGCCTACTTAAAATAACGAGGTAAATAAGTTGTTCACATAAAGCTAAACTGTCACTTGTGACCTTCCGTACTATAACTTTTCCTCCTATAAGATGTCAGTGCGTGATGAAATCATGCACATGACACTTGTCAATCAACACCGCTGTTAAGACCGGATTTCTCTCATTTTAAAGTACATTTTTTCAGCGCAGAATGTAAGTAATGTTTGTTTCAAAATAAATTAAATAAACTTTATAATTTCTAAATTTCTTAAATTAATTTTTAAAAGAATCATAATTTATTTTTTATTATTCAAAACGGAGACTTTCAATTTTGAAAACAAAAGATAAAATAAATGGCTGACGATCGATTTTCTGTCAATTTTGCTGATAAAAAAATACAAGATTTTTTAACGAAAATTTTTTACGTGCTAGAAATTATTAAAAAATGTAAAAAAAAAATATTCAAAAAATACTTTGATCTTTCCTCTTGATAATAACATAAACATTTAGGCGATAAAAAATTATTTTCATCAAGTTTAAGGCCTTTTTTATTTATGCTATTTTTTTATGGATTTCATGACGATACCTAATTTAAATACAGTCGACAGTAACGATAGTTTTACAGAGGCTAACGAGGATTGTATCCCGGCCCGCAAAGTTTAAATCACTTAAACGTTGCACTTTTACGACTGTGGACTCTCTTTTAATCATTCCACCGAAAGCAAGGCAATAAAACCACTAAGATGCTTAGTTACTGACGAAGGTTACTGAAAGTGAAGGAAACAAGAGTGAGAAGAAAAGACAATAAAATGAATTCATAAGAAGATGACAATGAAAGTTGCATTTACTTTTTTGGAGAATTCTAGGCGACAGAAAAGCGAGAATTTCGAGAGAAGAAATTATTAGAACAAAACAATTTCTACAGTAAAATGATGAGACCTATCTGCCAATCTAGTACTGCGTTTTAATTTATGAGGTCCAGGTACCAAAGAGGAAGGATCATCAGAAAAATTGCCATGAAAATATTTATAGAAAAGGCAGAGAAAAAGCGTGAAATCGAGGTGCCGGATCAGAATCGATAACATTGCAGATTTTTCTTTGTATTTTGTCAAGAATGTCTAGATATATAGCTGTAGTGTCAGACCAGATGTAGAAACAATATTTAAAACACGAGCGAATGATAGACTTGTAAAGGTGTATGATAGATGGCGAGAAAAACTGACTAGCACAATATAGTGAAACAACTTTCATAGCAACAGACTTAGTAACTCATTCAATAGAATCATCCCATTTGATTTCAGTGAAAAACCTATTCATATTTCATTCAGATCCCAACAGAAGAGGAATTATCAGACTAAGACTGAATGACAGCAAAAAGGGAACAGATTGATTATGATATCTTGTATCAGAAACACCAAGATCAACGTAGTCACTAGCTGAATGGACTAAGACTGACTGACACCATCAAAATTGATTATAATATCTTGTGTGAGAAACACCAAGATCAAGGTAGTTACTAGCTGAATGGACTAAGACTGAATGATATCTTCAAAATAGATTATGGTATCTTGTGTCAGAAACACCAAAATCAAGGTAGTTACTAGCTGAACGGACTAAGACTGAATGATATCATCAAAATTGATTATGATATCTTGTATAAGAAACACCAAGATCAGGGTAGTTACTAGCTGAATGGACTAAGACTGAATGATATCATCAAAATAGATTATGATATCTTGTGTCAGAAACACCAAGATCAAGGTAGTTACTAGCTGAATGGACTAAGACTGAATGATATCATCAAAATAGATTATGATATCTTGTGTCAGAAACACTAAGATCAAGGTAGTTACTAACTGAATGGACTAAAATTGAATATCATCATAATTGATTATATTTTGTATCAGAAACACCAAGATCAAGGTAGTTACTAGCTGAATGGACTAAGACTGAATGACATCATCAAAATTCATTTTGATATCCTGTGTTTATCCGTTTACAAAAATAAATTTTAAAATGTAAATAGACTGCTTTGTCTTTTCATTGAGTATTTTAGTGTGAAAATTAAACAGCCAAAAAGAAAAAGTAGGTGTGTTCTATTTAAATTTTTCGAAGAAAAAATGATCCATAGGCTGAAAAAGTTTGAGAAGCACTGGTTTAGAAGATCAAATTTTGAATGCACTTGTTTTAAGCACTTAAATTTACGTGACACCTGTTTCACGTCTTATTTTGATAAATTACTTACGATATTCATGTACGTTTCTTTTGTTAATCAAAACACTTTTCCCTCCTTAAAAGAGCCGACAAGTTTCTCTCTCCAATTCATCACAAGAGAGAATTTTTACAAGATTTGCTCTCAAGTGTTCACATTTCCACAAATGAAATTCAGCGTTTCCTTCATGCACAGTAGACCGTTAATTTACAGTTAATGATTCCAAAAAACAAAACTGCCCCCCTCGTTGAACTGAATAGACAACTTGTCTGTTATTCAGTTTAATATGGGAGATGGAGAAAATTAACGTCTGCTTCTTCTTCTTCTTCTTCTTCTTCTTCTTCTTCTTCTTCTTCTTCTTCTTCTTCTTCTCCCCCTTCTTCTTTATCCTTTCCTCCAACTCTTTCTCCTTCTTCTTTTATTTCCTTAGTGTCCTACCACTACTATTTCTTCTGTCTTTTTCCTTTTCTTTTCCCTTTTTGCTGTCATTTTTATTTTTACTCTGCATTTTTTTCTTCGTTTTCATCATCATTTTTCCTTTTTAGACGTGCTTTTCCTTTTTTTTCTCTTCATTATTTCCTACTGCTGTTATTTTTTTTTCCATTTCTTCTTCTTCTTCTTCTTCTTCATCTTCTTCTTCCCCTCCTCCTTCTTCTTCTCATTGTTTTGTACTCCTTTACCTGCACCTACTCCTCTTTTTCTTCAACCGGTACTCATCAACAAGCTTGACCGATGTATTAATAGAGCATTTCATAGCAAAGAAAAATGAAGAAGCGAATTTAAACTCTGGATGGAATTATTTGTCTTTACTTCACTCTTGGAAAAGTCATGATTCTACTTATCCATCAGCTATGAGTAGAAAGTCGGTCAATGCAGTTCTTTCGCTCTGTAAGCTACTCTATCTTCGGGTTAGAAATTCATCTCTGTCAAAATTCACTTTTTTTCTAAACTATAACGGAATCACTTTCTGTGATTGCAGCCCGAATCAGCATAAAATCTCGTCTGGTTTGGGATTTCAACATGCTTCCCATTAAATATCCCGTAACTAAACCGTAATTACTTTTCGTAAAGACATCTTCATCTTTACTCATTGAAAAAAATTAACAAGATATTTGGATAATATTTCCAGAGCGGAACTCGCAGTCGGACTTTTAAGCACAGCTACGTTTATCCTTTAATTAAAGTTTAAATCGCAGGGTAGTCAAGACTAGAAAGCCTTGGATGGCAGTCTGTTTAGGAGAAGGACTACACTGAATTCAAAACCATGAAGAAGGCAACATTAAACCACTCTTTCCCAAAACACCATAGTAATTCACAGATAACGAAGGAAAAGAAGATGGAGAACTACGATTTGAATGGACATGTTAGCTAAAAAAGAAATTGAATATAAGGTCTTCGTTTCAAGTATTATACAACTTATACAATTTATTTTCAATTCTTCATTTGCCAACCCAAATTCGTACAAGTAAAAATCTTTTAGAGGTGAACACACTTCGTGGTTTACTCCATATGGTATAAATGTGATACATTAACTTGTAAGGCTGTCAAAAAATATATTTTTAAGCCGCTTTGACTTCTAAACCCTAAGTTCTTTCACATCTGTCGACTATGTAAGGTTATAAAAACAAATTGTATTCTTATAAATATTTATTAAGTCCGTCTTGTTTCAGTCATCACGAAGTATGTAAAAGAAATTTTACGAGTTGAATCTATTTTCAGGTATTCTGACTCTGCGATAGTCTCCACCTCGCGGTCGCCTGCACCAAAACGAAAGAGAAAAGAAAATGAGGCTTTCTGGCTTCTTGAGAAAGAAAGAAAAAAAAAATTAAAAAAGTAGTTTATAGAGGTGTAGAGGAAATATATAATTTATTGACTGTAGAAGATCGGGTTGGCGGGGGGTGTAAAGAGAGAAGGTTGAGTTGTTTATTGAGAGGGTGAAGAAAAGGAGACGAGGAAAGGTAATTTATTAACTGAGAGGAAAAAAAATTGGAAGAAAAACTGGTGATTATTGAGAGGGTAGAAAGGTGAAGGGAGGAAAGAAAGTTGATAATTATTACTCCTTGTCAATGCCCTTAATTGTACTTACCTATGTAGAGCGATGGTTAACACGTGAATTTCGAAGTCTGTTACTAGCGAATTTATTCTCCTTTATTCTAACCTTTTGTCAGACTTGACCTATATTAGTAAATAAACAGCGGGTGCTTCCAATCTCACAAAAAATATATTGCTTGGTCTTTTACAAGTTATATTATGAACTATATTATGTTGGAGCAAAGGATTGTAGCGTACGTACCTCCGCAGATTCGCGTTACCTAAGGTTTAAAATGATTTTTTTTTTAAATAAAAGATCTTTCTTGAAGCTCACATTTTAGTTTTAATTTCAAGCTAATATATTAAATTTATTATTTCCAATAAGCAGAATAATTTGCTGTATTTCAAATCTAATTTAAATTGATTCGAAGGAGTTTTCATTTTGAAATTGCCAATCATCGCCATTTTAGATATCTTTTATCGCAATGTTATTCTCTATATTAAAAAATCTTTCAAAAATAAAATATACTTTTCTGAAACTTTATTTGGGGAATATTAGCTGATTTAATGTATAATTAATCTGATTTAAAACAAATATTACTTACTTTAAGTTTAAAATATCGGAGAAAAGCATTTTTAAGACGGTTGTAGCTGTTTATTTTAAGTGTAGATAGTTTAACAACTTGACTGCAAACGGAAGTTTATCTAATTTTTTCTGCGGTGGATATATCTGTAAAATTTACTTGAAGTATATAACGCGAGTGCCTTTTTGACAAAATTTTTAACTACCCACTAATCTTAAAAATTTAGGAAAATATTCCCCATAATCTAATGTTTTATCGAATTTTATGTACTTTGGCTTTAAACTTACTATAATTATTACTCTTATTTTCAGATAATGTTGTGTATGGACATCCATATTTACAAAATCGGCACGTTTATATACATAAAAAAATTTCCAAATTCTTTTAAAAATATTGTTGTTCGATGAATTGTGGTAAGCTTTTCCATTTAGGATAAATAAATATAGTTTTTATTTAATAACAATACCCCCTAACCTCTACAAATTAAAACGCAATTTTAAAAAAAGCTTAAAACTTTATAAATCATAATAATTATTTTTTTAAAAAGTGAAAACAATTCTTGTAAAAATTCATTATTCATCTAAAATTGTCTTTCTTAAGACAATATTGTCCATAATTGTCCATAATATATCATATTCATAAATGCAATTAAAAGCTTTTCTAATTAAATAATGTCTTAGCTTTACGACATTTTCTATTTTTGCTTGATTCAGAGCAGATGTTTGGTAAATGGGGTTCCTGTTTTGCAAAAAGAAATTGATGATTTAAATTCTCCACGGACTTCTGCTTATAACTAATATAAGCATTAAACTCTACAAAATTTAATTTCTCGAAATTTCATAAAATTAAATAAGTAGTGCGTAACAGATGTAAAAATATATTTTTACCAAAGTTTTCTGAAAAAAAAAAGTAAGAAAAGGGGATGCTGAATCGCTTCGGATTGTCTTTGATTTTGTCTTTGAAACGCAGGAGTGGCCCATCAACTGATCTTCTTATTAGAAGCTGTCCAAAGAGAATTTGTTTTGGTAGTCTGCTATACAAGAAAAATGTCTTGGACACTTTAGTTTGATTTTCATGATGATGGCTTCAATACCTGTCATATTGCTTTTAGTCAGAACTTCAGTGTTTCTAATGCGATAACCAAGTTCTCTGTTGCAGATTGTACGGGAGATGAGATGGATTCATGCCTTTCTCATGCGCAATCATGCTAAGGGAATGCAACAGACTAGGCCGGAATTTGAACGCCGTAATACAATTCCACTTTTGACTTGACTGACAACAGCTACGCTACTAAGAGGGCTCAGTAAAATAAAGAGCTGCTCAACGTTTATGGACACGAAGGCCTACATGTGTTTTGCAAAATTTTAAACAGATAAAACATGTAGTTGACCATTTTGTTCGAGTGGTTGAGTCAATTGCCACATGTTTTCCTGAATAGACTGCAAGGCCTGCTTGACTGCGTGCGACAAAGGCACAATGGCAGGCAATAGGCTATAATTGAGAGGAGCAACATGCTACCAACTTTCTTTAATATTTGATCCCGCAGTTGATCCCGATGTTCAAGTTGGCCTCGCTCAAACCTTTGTATAGATTAGAAGCAGGACAGATGACAGCTCATTTGTTCTAATGCTTTGTTTTTAAAGAAAAGGGTATGCTGTATCACTTCAGATTGTCTTTTATTTTGTCTCTAAAACGCAAGTGTGGCCCATCAACTGACCTTCATATTAGAAGCTGGCCAAAGGGAATTTGTTTTGGTAGTCTGCTATCACTCATACGAGAAAGATGTCCTGTCTACCTGAGTTTGATTTTCATTTGGATGACTTCAATATTCGTCATGTCGTTTTTTTGTCAGAGCTTCACTGTGTGTGTGTCTGTGCAATATCAATATTTGAAACAAGATTTGCTCCTTCGAATCTTAATTTTGTTCCTAAATTCTTTTGTTGTTTGTCCCTAAGTGAAATTCAAGTGCCTCAAATCTTGAATTTGTTACAACAAATGACAATCGATTTATAAAAAAGAAAATTTGACATTCTTATCATTATTTGAGATTTTACCACTCTTTTATAAATATAACTTTATTTTTTATATAATTACTTCCCCAGGAAAGGAAACATTAGCTTCTTTCACCTTTACCAGTTATGATTTGTAAGATATTTTTCCCAATAAGCTTTTCATATCTTATTAGAATTTAAATATCTAATACTTGTCCGTTAACCGTATCAACTCTATTTAATAAGGAGATTGTTAACGTGAAGGAATTCATTTCTATGCCGACTGGTTTCGATTCTCACAAGTGTCTTGGATTTCACACCTCATAGCTTGCAGTAGGCAGTTTATTGGCTCGGAAAGTTGTAACTAATACTTTGCATGTCTTCTTATTAATGTTAATACTGACTCATTTACAGGCTGGCTCTGATTCAAGCCCAAGACAACTCTCCACATAGTTTTATTCATCATAAAATATGCGACACCCAAGTCTAGAAGTAATGACTCCGTTATTTTCCTTTCTCTGTAACCAAATGACATTATCCATATACTCGGTCTTTGAAATCAATACCCTCAACGATGCAAACCATTATTCATCCTCGACTGACTTTTCGGATTCATCATCGTGACAGTGTTTCGGATTGTTGATTATTCGACAAGCTGGAATGCACCGGTTATTGGCTATTTTCTTCTCAGTCGAACAACGTTTAAAACAATTTTGGATATTAATCGATAAATAAATTAAAAAATTTAAATAAAACTTCAGATGTACGAAAAACTTTTAACTTGACAGCTACGTTAGAATTCATGTGTGATTTTTAAAAAAAAAAGCATTCATCTGATTAAATATGTGTGAGTGTATTTTAAATACGGAAAATGCTTTACTTCCAGTATACAAAGTATTTACCAAACTGTTCTTTATGCGAAATACAAGAAAATTATACTATGCGGAACACGTGAAAAATTAAAATGAATAATCTGGATCCACAAAGAAATTTGTAGAAATAAACCGACTTTAGAACAAGTGTGGATCCTTTAATACGGAACTGGATCGGGAACTAGATTGGGAACTGGATTGGGAACAATTATGAATACACAAATACCTTCTCTACGACTGATCGCATATCGAATATTTTCATGTATTTATTACATTTATTCTTCAGGTGATTGGAATGTCGAACTGAACCCTTTATTTCGCTCACTGGGGTAGACTGTTCTAGTTCCACGTGCCATGTTTTAATGGATGTCAGTTATCAGTTATCTCCTGTTAATTCTCCTCTTAACCGGGTATTGAACTCACACTCTTTGGGTTCTGTCACTGGATCTAACTAACGCCTTTATCCACAGTGACATGTGTCCTTGAGGACATCTGTGTATTAATTTCTGGGTATTATAAACCTAATGTCTTCACCAAGCATTTTTTTAGGTGCTCATATTGCAATTTTTTCTTATTGTCATTTCATGTTTTTACCAGAGCTCATATTGCAATTTTTGTTGTTATTATCGCTTTTCTCTGGCATTCCTTATTACTGGTTCCCATATTGCATTCATTTCTATGCTTGGTCGGCTCAGAAGATTTTTGTGGCCTACCTGATGCTGATTCCCTGGAAAATTCGTAAACTTAAGGAATCAGCACATCAGCTGAAACGTTGTAATTATTATGGCGACAAAGATTAGGACAATAGTCTGAATAATGTAAATAGTGTTCATTTTTACTTGAATTTTTTTTTTTTTTCATTTCAGTTTTTGGTCATTAAACGGATTGGAATTTAAGCGAATGACAATTTAGGAGTTGTGATAAAAAGTAAGTGAAATAAGATGTAATAAATAATAATGAATTATGGTTGATAATGCTTTATTTAACGTATTCCAAAGTTATTACTACTAATATTACAAGTTTAATAAGTACTTAAATTAAGATAAAATACATGTTAATAACTGATAATATTTCATTGAAGAAATTCAAATAATATTATATCTCACGTTACTAGCGTAGATGTAAATATACAAAATGGCGGTGAGTGACCTTCAGGAAAATAAAAATATAGCAACATTAGTAAAATGGAATGAATGGTGCCGCTTGGTTTTCGTAGCCAAATGAGTAAAGTCTTCCAAATAGGAGGGATGCGAGTTACGATCTCAATGGAGGATTATTCTTCATTTCTGATCCATGTTACTTACCAACGATTGTAGAATGACGGTCAGAGAGTTGGAAAAATCAGCAGAAATAAAATGAAAAGAAGCATTACAGGAAGTAACAATGATAGAGTTGAAGCGTCAATACAAAAGTTGTTTTATTTGATAAAGATCGTTAACATGTTATAGAGCCGTGTGCAAATTGACGATGGGAATTGTTAATTGATGTTGTCAAAAATGTAAAACGGCAGAACTTGACTTTGAGTTGATAGGCCGTTCGAATTTCTTTGATCAGGCCTTATCGATTATTATTTATTTTTGTTTCGGAAAACAAATTAAGAGGAAAGAATCCTGATTACAGTCAAAATTCAGCTTTTCTTTTCCCTTTTGTGATTGGCCATTTTTCAGAAATGTAAGCGTTTTCTTCAGTCAGTCAAAGCTTCAGGCTTTAAATTGAACTACGAAAAAACAATAAAAGGAAGTAAAATTAGTCGATATTTATTTCCAATAATTGAGAAACTTTAAATCTTTATTCTTATTTTCCCAATGTCCAGAGATGTATACGGAATAAATTCCAATAACCAACAATTACTATTCTTAAAAGAGTGCCCAATGCAGAGTAGAGCAAATATAATTATTTTTTAGAAAATTATAACATAAATATGTTATAAAATCACTACAAAAGTAGCCATTTTGTTTCAACACCTCCGGTGTCTTATCAAGTGATGGTGTTGAATGTAGAATAAAGGGTTTTAAAAGGTTCAAATCAATTAATAACCCCTCGCAAGGGGAAACGCTGTTACATAAGCTGGAATGACCACTCAAAATACAAATATACGAGAATTTCAAAAACTTGAAAACAAACTAAGGTTATAATAATTATTTAATGCCTTAATGTTGGGGTTAGACTAAAATAAAATTTATTCTAACTAATAAGTATGACATTATACGATAAAATTTGAAATTAAAAATTACCCATTTTAAAATTCAAATTTAATCTTTATTAAGTTTAAAATTATAAAATTACTGGGGATAAGAAAAAATACATGTTATTCTATTTATTTTGTTTTTATTGAAATTAAGTTGGAATAAACGTTAAGATCAACTGTTGCTCTAAACTTCATGACAACATGGATACATTTGAATTCTAAACATAGGCAGGGGAGGATGACATATCATTCTAAAACTCTTTCTTTCCTTCTTTCGGTAGTCTTTTTCATTTTTACTTTTTTATTAATTATCTGTTTTTTCTTTGTTTTTGTTTTTTATAGGTTATCGTATCAAAGATGAATATAAATAAATACGATTTTTGTATCATTATTCTCCAAATAGTTTAAACTTGTGCCATTTGAGATGATTTCAACAGTGCTAGGGTGAAGGGCTACAACAGACATTTTTTGGTTCCCAGAATTTGTTTCTACTAATGTAGATCCCTAAGATGAACGCGATCACAGTTGCTGTTAATCCCTTGACAATGGAAATAAAGGTGGCGGGGATCGCCTATACAAAATCACTCCCCCATGATTTGACTGGTGACCTGCAGCTTTGCACCTTTTAACACATGCTGCAGCTTTTGTTTTTCCGCTTAAAAAGTTCTTAATTGTGTGCTTCTGTTAATGAAAAGAAGTTGTGTATCTATTTAGAAACATGGACCTTTTTCGTGTTGACACACTTGCTCTCGGCTCAACGTTCCCAAGGTAAATTTTAATCCCAAATGGTTCTCCTGTCTGAAGGTGTTGTAATCAGGTAATTCATTAATTAGACAATTAGATGGCATCAAGGAATAAACAGAGACTTCTGTTAGCAAGTATCTTTGGTTGTAATTTGCAGAATTTCAGATTTAATTTATATTTACAATGTATTTGAAGTCACTCTGTCCACAATAAACAACTCTACTAAGCAGGAACCTTTTATTGCTGGCATTGTATTTTATCCTTATAGTCCCAACATTCAGTTCAGATATTGTAAACATTTTTTCAATTCTCCCAAACTGTCAATTCGTAATAAAAATGTGTGTGTGTGTGTGTGTGTACGTTTTTTTTTTTTTCCTTTATTTCAGAAAATACACTATCACACATTTATTTTATCAACTGTGTACTTAAAATGAAAAAGTTGACTGAAAATAGGTAAATTTCTTTTGGTGCCTTTGGATTTGATAAAGAATTCTTTTGTGGTTATCATAAAATGAGATAATTGGAAACATGGCCTTATTTTTTCTTTTCAACATTCCCAAACTAAATTTTAATCTCATAAAATTCTCCTATCTGATGGTGCTGTAATCAGGTAATTCATTACAGCTTTTTGCAACCTGATCAAATCATCATGGCCGTTGCAAACATTTTGGCTGGCAAATGTGTTGAAGACAAAACAGTCTATCCTACTGCAGAATAATGCAACACCTTATATTAGCTTCACAAACTACCTGGTAAAAACTGATGCAATTAAGTTTTGTGGTACCTTTTCTATTCCTTGTCCCTGTTCACTATTGATTATCTATTTTCTCAATCATTCTGTATATATATATGTATATATATATATATATATACAAAGACCTTTGTCATGTTGAATTGATAATTGTTTTTTCCGTATATTTTTCTTCATATATATATATATATATATATATATATATATATATATATATATATATTTGGTTGGATTGATGTGAGTTTGTGACCCTGGGTTTCACGCTTTTGCCATCGTCAGACTGAGTTTGTCTGACGATCACAAAAGCGTGAAACCCAGGGTCACAAACTCACATCAATCCAACCAAATATGTTAGCTCTATCTCTGATATTGAGCGCTTTCTGATAAGTACCGCGCATAAAATATATAAATAATTATATTTATATATATATATATATATATATATATATATATATATTTATTTATTTATTTATATTTATATACACACACTTTTCACACACACACACACACACACATATATATATATATATATATATATATATATATATATATATATATATATAATCAGTCTATATCTCTGAGATGAAGTATTATGATTATTTACATTATTTACATTATTCGGACTGTTGTCCTCATCTTCATTGCCATATTCACAACGTTTCGGCCGTTGTACACTCCGGCATTCTTCAGGTAATTGGAATTTCAAACCTCATGGCCCAGTGGATAAAGACGTTGGTTAGGTCCATTGACTAGACCCAAAGAGTTGTGAGTGGTGAAATAAAAATCTTGGACAGTTGACTTAAAGGGAAATAACTGAGAAACATCCGGAAGAGGCACGGCACGTGGAAATAGAATAATCTACCCAGGTGGACGAAATAAGGGGTTCGGTTCGAAATTCCAATCACCTGAAGAAGGCCGGAATGTACAACGGCCGAAACGTTGTGAATATGACAACGTAGATGAGGATAACATATAACGATAATATATATATATATATATATATATATATATATATATATATATATATATAAAATTGAGAAAGTTTTTTTCAGGGCTTTTTGTACACAATTATGGCGTTGATGATAAACGCGGACCCCAGACACGAGCGACAGTTCTTTTAACAACAAAGAAAATATGTATGCAGAGACAAAATTACCATAGCAGTCATGTCTACTTTCTATCACCTCGATCTTAGATCGCTCAGTTTTTTTCAAAACATTGAGCACTTTGTTTCTGTTACAACCGCTGATATATATATATATATATATATATATATGTGTGTGTGTGTGTGTGTGTGTGTGTGTGTGTGTGTGTGTGTGTGATTGTTGAATATGGATTAGTCTTTCTTTTCTTGCTCAAACAAAGGCGTTTTACTTAATGTCAAACTACAACGAACTCACTCTTCCAGTAGTGTTTGCGAACATTTTTTTTTTTTAATATCGACGCAACTGGACATGTTCAAGTGAAGAAATCAACCACTGTCATCGGTGTTAAAGGATTTCTTTATTATCTCCCACTCCCCACCGCTTACAATCTCTTTAGGAGAGCACTTGACAACCCCCAAACTTGGAGCTATATGTTGTAAACCACACCCAATCAACCAATTCGGTTAACGCTACAGCAATAAGCTATTATTACATATGAGGCTTTAACATTTAAATAACGCTGTACCTTGGTTGACACACCCCATCTATACTGTGTCCCCTTTAAATCGTTCTCTTGTCATTAAATCATACAGAAAAGAACTTATGATCCTTTAGAAATGTTACAGATCACGCAACAACTGTCATAGTCTGCTAGCGACATAGCCATAGCTAATATGAATGGCGATAGGAGGAAGTGAAAATGGAACCTATATTCATGCTTGCCCACCGGTATCTCTCTGTATTTCTGAGATGAGGTATTATGTACACTATTTACATTATTCGGACTATTGTCCTCATCTTGTCACCATATTTATTACAACGTTTCGGCCGTTGTATGCCCCGGCCTTACCACCTGAAAAAGGCCGTAGCGTACAACGGCCGAAACGTTGTAATAAACATGGCGACAAAGATGAGGACAATAGTCCGAATAATGTAAATATTGCCCCACCGATATTCAACCCGATTTTCTCATTTCTTTTCTCTAAATATTTCTTTAATTTCATTTTCTATCAGAACGTAGACTATCATGGCTCTCCACACGTTCCTTTTTATTATTCGTCAACTGCCAGCACTTCTTAGGAAAGATTTTACATTGACTTATTCTTTTGAATTCGGTGTTTTGAATTCTACTCCTAAACTGGCTGCCACCCAATACTAGAGAACCCAGTCTACCCTACTATTTAACCATAGGTTGAGAGATGATAAATGTATGCATTCAGCTGCAATTAGAACTCGATCCGCTTAATCAACTTTCCACGCCGATAACTATTACACTTTTATCTAATTATTATTTACCATATGTAGATCTTGTCTATATTCTTTCACACTCAGTAACTCCTTGCGTCTTAGTGGCTTTATTGCGTTGTTTGGTGTGAAATGATTTTTTTTTAAATATCTATTTTTGCTAAATTTATTCGAGTACCTAACAAAGCTGGAAATGGTGTGTACCCTAAGAGGATCGAATTCGCTGTTGTGTTGAGTGATTCTAGTCTGGTTAAACACGACTTAATGACATACGTTTTTATTACCATCGGTTTCGACTTTGTCTTTACCATCAACTAGATAACCATTCCAAATTTTATATGTGTGTGCGATCGTGTGTTTGTGTGTGTATGTGTCTGAGAGAGAGAGAGAGAGAGAGAGAGAGAGAGAGCTATCTAAATGTTCTGGAAATTTGAACTTCGTAAGAAGCGAGTGTAGATATTTAAATGCCATTTTGAATTTAAAAAAAAAAAAAAAGAATTGAGAACGTTGATGCTGGGAAGCACCTAATCAACAGAATTGGGAAACCTTTGGATTACCATCAGGCTTATTGGTGTCTTCCAACAGTTGGCCTATTTAATGTGAGTTGTGTTTGTCTAAACTCGCACACCGCCCTACGCATTTCCTGTTTGGTCAGGGAATGGAGTTCTTCAATGGCTCTTGTGAGTGAACTGAGTCACCCTCATCATTGACCGCCTCGTTGACTGACCGGATTTTTGTTTGCTAGATTATTGGACTCTCTCTCTCTCTCTCTCTCTCTCTCTCTCTCTCTCTCTCTCTCTCTCTCTCTCTGTTTACCCCTCTTTATCTATGAATTTATATCCATATTTAATACTCACTTTTACTCTTTCGCCCTTTACTTACATTTGGTTATCATTATCTCTCATTTTTCTACGTTCTCAAATTACACCCAGTGTTGTTCTATATTAAAAAATAAATCAATAAATCCGTAGCCTGACACGTAATTTTTATCTGAAATTTTTCGCTGGATAATGTTTAATATATGTTATAGCATTCACTGTTTTAATTAAGTGTATTTGCAACTCATTAAGCTTTTTTAAACTATCAATACATACATACATATGTGTGTGTGTGTTTCAATGGACTTTTATTTTTATTCCGATATTTTCTATTAGTTTACACGTTATTTTTAATGGATGCCTGTGTTTGAGTAGAAGCTCCGTTTTTTAAACAGTGGTCATTATTACGTAATAATGAAAATATTCCGTCCAGCGGGGACCGAATTTTTGCCCCACTTTGTAGGATAAGCCGCCTTCTGATCGGGCGTGTTTTAGACAGCTCGGCCACGGAGAGCGTCACAGACAGGCAAGGTTCTATTTAGCAGATATGGGCTTCTGTGAAGATCTGAACGAGGGAATGTGCACATCTACGACGTTCTCCATGGCCGAGCTGTCTAAAGTACAAAAAGAAATAACCCTTAACAAAAAAAAATACGAATGCAGCCACAATATACTAGACAAACTCTAGAAAGAAAGAAAGAAAGAAAGAAAGAAAGAAAGAAAGAAAGAAAGAAAGAAAGAAAGAATAAAACAAGAATATCAAATGAACACGTGTGCAAAAGAAAGAAAGAAAGAATAATACACGAGAATATGAAATGAAGAGGCCTGAAAAGAAAGAAAGAAAGAAATGAAATCCTATAAGAAAGGCTGAAAAGAGGCCGTAACGGAAAGAAATAGACAAAAGCGGATGTTTGCGTGTATGTGCGTGTGTGTGTACGTGTGCTTTAATACTTATCCTTAAGTAAATCGACAAACCAGTTTCTTTATACAACTTGAACGTGTCTGCTCAGTAAATAAATTTTTTAGACGCGAGCTACCGGGATAGACTTTAAGACCGAGATAGATAGATAGATAGATAGATAGATAGATAGATAGATAGATAGATAGATAGATATGAAGAGAATTAGATAGATAGATAGATAGATAGATAGATAGATATGAAGAGAATTAGATAGATAGATAGATAGATAGATAGATAGATATGAAGAGAATTAGATAGATAGATAGATAGATAGATAGATAGATAGATAGATAGATAGATAGATAAATATGAAGAGAATTAGATAGATAGATAGATAGATAGATAGATAGATAGATAGATAGATAGATAGATAGATAAATATGAAGAGAATTAGATAGATAGATAGATAGATAGATAGATAGATAGATATGAAGAGAATTAGATAGATAGATAGATAGATAGATAGATAGATAGATAGATAGATAGATAGATATGAAGAGAATGAGATAGAGATAGATAGATAGATAGATATGAAGAGAATGAGATAGATAGATAGATAGATAGATAGATAGATAGATAGATAGATATGAATAGAATGAGATAGATAGATAGATAGATAGATAGATAGATAGATAGATAGATAGATATCAGTGCGTGTGTGTGTGAGTGTGCGCGCGCGCGTTTTCTTTTCTTATTTTCATGGTTCAATGAGTGATATATCGTAATATGAACTTGTTATGTACTCCTTTCTGTGTCCGATTTTATTACTACTAATGTTTATATGTAGACCAATTTTTCGTAAACGCTTGTCTGATATTTTAGTGTTGTATGTGCTGTTTGCATTGCCCAGAAGACAATAACAAATGCTCAATGAAGACTGTAAACAAAGAAAGAAAAGAAAAAGCTCTGTTTTGCTCATTCCTAGGGCTTTTGATTCCTTTTTTCTGCTTCTCGGAACAATAAGGCCAAGCAGACGCGGGAAATATGCCCACTCCTAGCTCGCCTGTCCAGTCTGTCGGGGTTATTCGATCGGTGGCCAGTGGCTGTACTCTTCCCACGCTAAAATATAGAGAATAACAATGCATTATCATGAAAACATTGACAAATAGCAAAAATATCGTGAATAAAAGAAAAGTAACAGACAAAAAAGAGAAAGCACAAAGAGAGGAAGAGAGCGAGGGAGAAAAAATGAGAAAATCGATTCGGAGAGAAAGAAAGAGCGAAAGAACGAACGAACGAAAGAAAGAAAGAATCAAAGGGATTAGATGAATAAAAGAAAAAGATAATATAAAAAGAATAAATGAAAGCCAAAAAAAAAGAAAAAGAAAACGAAGTGACCGCGCATCATAAAAAGGGAGTTACATAAGTGTCACTGTGCGTTTGTTATGCGCATGCGTATTGCTGCCACAAAAGACTTAGAATAAAAGATTAAATGAATGGAGGGGAAAATAGATCGAGATGAATGTGATAAAGTGTTACAAGTGAGAATGAGATTAAATAAAAATGGCGGCAAAGAGTAAAACGAGAGCTAGAAAGTGTGGATTTGGTAAATGACAGAAATGGTTGGGAGAGTAAAGGAAAAAAAAATGAAAAAATAGAAAGAAGGAAAAGGCAATTCGCCAAAGAAGACGAGATTCGGAATAAGGGAATTGGGAGACAGACTGTGTTTAGGTACAAAAGAACTCCAAGATGGAAACAGGGTTCAGAGCAGCTAAGAAATTAGCATCTTTCTGTTTAATTGGGCGCGTAATTAAATGTGACTAATTGGGCGTTTAATTTCACTCCAATAACTTTTAACCTGGTTATTGACCTTTACAAAAAAAGTAAGAGTAATAGATTGCGGCTTGGATTGAGGAATCGGAGAGCCGAGTTCGAATTCCAGTCGAGTTCCTTACATTCACTTACGTACTAATACCCTTGGAAAAGGTATGAATCCATCTCTTCTCCTCCACCAAGCTATAGTTAAATAGAAGGACAGATTGGTTTTTATAGCCTTGGGTGGCAACCGGTCTAGGAGAAGGAAATCTCTGAATTCAAAACTGTATGTAGCACTGGCAAAACATACACTATGCAACTAAGGAAAGGACCGCTCGTACTGATACGATGATCCCGACTACGGTCGAAGAGAAACTTTTTTAGATAGATAGATAGATAGATTGATAGATAGATAGATAGATAGTAATGGTTATATTAGCCGTTTCCTTATAAGGAAACATTCGGTATTCATTGAGCCAGAGTTACTATCAGGTGAAACTTATAATTGTTTTCTATTAAGACAATTTCTCAAGAAAATACGTTTCTCAACTCCAGTAACTAATCGCTCTTTTCAGTAATGAGGGGGGGTCTTTTGAAGTTTTTGTTTAAAGTCATGTGGAACGTTAGATTATGGTATTAATTACTCTTCTAGTTATATATGATATCCATTTTAATTGTTGCGGTTGTTGAATGTTCTCAAGTGATGTGGTTTCTACTATTTAGTACAGTTCTTTCTTTGGGATTATGTAGCGCCAGTTCATGTGGTTCGAAGAAGAATGAGCCCCGATAAGACCTACCTTCTTAATTCGCTCGAAGCCATTTTTAAGCATTGATCTGAGAAAGTGGTTGTATACAGACGACAGTTTAAATATTGCTGATCGAATTTGGTGCCATGCATGTCATGAATATGAAAGTTTCGATCTGACGAGGTTATTTAAGATCATGACTCGCATCGTTGGGTTAATGCATTTGTTTTACAGCAATCTGAAATATTGGACGAAACTGCTCCTAACGTATCCTATGCTATGTTCAATTTCCTTATCTCGTATACTAAGTTTGGTATAACTGATCAATAGAAAGAAAGTTGATATAGATAGAATGTCTATGAATTCATAGAAACTTCTCTTTCTTTGAATAGCCACTCATCATATAACGCGTATTATACAAGAAAAATCTCTAGACTGTTTCGTCAAGATGCTTAACATTATTTCAACAAACCTCTTTATGAATGAAGTGATTAGGAAAACACAGCCAGAGAAGATTAACCAAATGAAACAGTCAGACAAGACTAACCAAATGAAATAGCCAGACAAGATTAAGCAAATGAAACATCCAGACCAGATTAACCAAATGAAACAACCAGACCAGACTAACCAAATTAAACAACCAGACAAGACTAACCAAATGAAACACCCAGACAAGACTAACCAAATGAAACAATCTGACTTCTTTCACCATTTATTCCAAGATTTTTTTCATCCAAATTCGTGTAATCTTTTCTTTTTTTCTTTTTTGTTTTGTGAAATTGCACTGTCTTGGCCTGTGAAAAACTTAGGTCAGAAGAATAAATAAATTTCTAATTTCATCCCTAAGATGTTATAATCAGAGACTTTTCCAAATTTATTCGAATGTAACCTTTCATAGGACCAAACTCACTCTCAGTCGAATTATTCATTAAGTTTAGTTTAACACATTAACTGTGAATAACGGACATTTTAAAAGTGTTAAGGGATTAGCAGCTGAGTAGATTTGTAGAACACTAAAACACGAACTGACTAAATTAGTGAACTGTTCTGCGAGACGAACTTCCATAAAATTGTGATATGATGGATGCTTCAAGGCCAAGGAACGAACTGATTACATACATCGAAGAATCAGTCTGCGATACAAACTTGTTAACTGTCGCGCTATGAAAGGGGCCCACTAATGATGCGAGTTCTGCTTTCTCTAAATAAAGACGTCCAATCTGGATTGTGCATGAAGAATTACTCAAAAACCATATAATTAAAACTTTCGATTATAAATGCAAATAAAATTTTTTTTCACATATTTGTCTTAGATTTATGTTTTGTGAAGATCTGTACACTTACCGGTCATTTAGGCCGACCCTTCACTGTAAATTGATACGAAACCAAAACACGAAAACATACGTTATGTTCCTAAATAGCATCATCAGATAAAAACATTTCAAATGGATGCCATACATGGCGCCAAACCCGTCCAGAAACATCTCAACTGTCATAACAAAGATCATAGTTCTTTAAACATTGTGAAATGACGCTACAGAATCCCAAAGAACTGTACCAAATAACAGAAATCACATCACTTAAGGACTACCAACAGCAGCAACAACTAAAATAAATAGCACGTGTAACTCAGAGAGAAAATAATGATATAATGAAGAGGTTAACATTCTACACCCTATCAAACAAAAAGTTAGGAAGGAAACTCCATCAATACTGAAAAGAGCTATAACAGCCACTGGACTTGAGAAACCTATTTTCTTTTTTTTTTAAAAGTGTTTTAAGAGAAAGATTTTATAAATTTCAACCGAAAACAGTACTGATTGTTCGGTCAAAATTTGAATTCGGCTCAAAGATTTCATTTAAAAATATCAACCAGAAAACATGAATCATTTTCTTAAATAGCCTCGTCAGACCGAGACATGATTGGCGCTAGACACGTTCAGAAATATCTAAACTGTCAGTTTGTATACAACCGTTTCCTAAGATTAACAGTTAAAAATGGATTTGAGCTCGTGAAGCCTGTGGATCTTGGCGAAGATCATCCCTCTTCGAACATTGTGAACTGGCGCTGCAGAATCCCCCCTCTAAAAAAAAACAAATAAATGCCAAATAACAGAAACCAAATCACTTGAAGACCACCACAAGAAGCAACAACTAAAATGAATAGCACGATTAGCTCAGAGAGAAAATAATGATATAATGAAGACGTTAACATTCTACACCCTATGAAACAAAAGGTTAGGAAGGAAACTCCCATCAATACTGAAAAGAGCTATAACAGCCACTGGACTTGAGAAACCTATTTTCCTAAAAATAATTGTATTTTAAGAGAAAGATTTTATAAATTTCAACCGAAAACAATACTGAATGTTCGGTCAATAAATGCCAAATGTTTCCTTATAGGGAAACGTCTAATATTACCAGTTTTATTAGCATTTTAGTGACAGGTCGAACCCATTCTTTTTTAGAGGCGCTTCACTTCTTCTTAGCATGAATTCAATAATGATTTGGAATCAGTATTTCGAGAATTGTGTCCCAAGATGTCATTATGGCATCACACAATTCTTCTATATTGATTGACTGCACATCCAGAATTCGAATTCCATCAAATCCAGAAAGTGTTCTACGGGATCGAGATCCGGTGACTGCAGAAAATTCTCATTGCTTTGTTCCATGACCCAATTTGCCGCATTTTATTTATTTCTAGAAATATACGAGGCCCTTCTGAAATTGGCCACCCGAAGGGATGGGTGCATCGTAGTCATTAATTTGCCACCCGAAGGAATGGGTGCATGGTAGTCATAAATTGGCCACCCGAGGGAATGGGTGCATCGTTGTCATAAATTGGCCACCGGAGGGGATGGTTACATCGTAGTCATAAATTGGCCACACGAGAGGATGGGTGCATCGTAGTCATAAATTGACCACCCGAGGGGATGGGTGCATCGTTGTCATAAATTGGCCACCCAAGGGGATGGGTGCATCGTTGTCATAAATTGGCCACCCGAGGGGATGGGTGCATCGTTGTCATGAATTGGCCACCCAAGGGGATGGGTGCATCGTTGACATAAATTGGTCACCCGAGGGAATGGGTGCATGGTAGTCATAACTTGACCACCCGAGGGGATGGGTGTATCGGAGTCATAAATTGACCACCCGAGGGGATGGGTGTATCGGAGTCATAAATTGACCACCCGAGAGGATGGGTGTATCGGAGTCATAAATTGACCACCCGAGAGGATGGGTGTATCGGAGTCATAAATTGGCCACCCAAGGGGATGGGTGCATCGTTGTCATAAATTGGTCACCCGAGGGAATGGGTGCATGGTAGTCATAAATTGACCACCCGAGGGGATGGGTGTATCGGAGTCATAAATTGACCACCCGAGGGGATGGGTGTATCGGAGTCATAAATTGACCACCCGAGAGGATGGGTGTATCGGAGTCATAAATTGACCACCCGAGAGGATGGGTGTATCGGAGTCATAAATTGGCCACCCAAGGGGATGGGTGCATCGTTGTCATAAATTGGCCACCCGAGGGGATGGGTGCATCGTTGTCATGAATTGGCCACCCAAGGGGATGGGTGCATCGTTGACATAAATTGGTCACCCGAGGGAATGGGTGCATGGTAGTCATAAATTGACCACCCGAGGGGATGGGTGTATCGGAGTCATAAATTGACCACCCGAGGGGATGGGTGTATCGGAGTCATAAATTGACCACCCGATGGGATCGGTGTATCGGAGTCATAAATTGGCCACCCGATGGGATCGGTGTATCGGAGTCATAAATTGGCCACCCGAAGGGATGGGTGCATCGTTGTCATGAATTGGCCACTCGAGGGGATGGGTGCATCGTTGACATAAATTGGTCACCCGAGGGAATGGGTGCATCGTAGTCATAAATTTACCACCCGAGGGGATGGGTGTATCGGAGTCATAAATTGGCCACCAGGGGGGGGGGGAGGGGTGCCTCGTAGTCATAAATTGATGCATGTGGTCATCCACAATATTTTGGTAAGCTGCGACATGTAAACGATCTTTCGTTGGCACCAATGTTCACAATTTATGCCAAGAAAATATTTCCCAGACTATTAGACAACTGCCATCAGAAGATTGAGCTGATGATACAAAACAGGTGATGGTTTTATTGTTTCATGTTGTTTCTGCCAAATTCTATTTTCTATCATCCAAATATCGAGATAGAAATCAGGATTTCATCAAAGCAAACAAAATTTCTAATCTTCATTAATGAATTGTGCCTCAGTTACTAACTCTTATTTTGCAGAAGATGGCACTTGGCATGAGCATCTGCATTAACATTCGACGAGGTCATCAGCATGTCTATATCACCGAGATGAGGTATTAATGACTTGCATTATTTACATTATTCAGACTGTTATCCTCATCATGTTCACAACGTTTCGGCTGTTGTACACTCCGGTCATACTCAGGAGATGAGGTATTATGATTACTTGCATTATTTACATTATTCAGACTGTTATCCTCATCTTCATTGCCATATTCACAACGTTTCAGTCGTTGTGCTCTCCGGCCTTCTCCAGGTGATTAGAATTTCGAGCCGAACCCTTTATTTCGTTGGTTAGATCTAGTGACTAAACCCAAAGAGTTGTGAGTTCAATACCAGGCCACAGCAGTGGTGAACCAAAACTTGAACAGATGAGTTAAAGGGAAAATTACTGAGACATCCGGAAGAGGCATGGCACGTGGAACTACAACAGTCTACCCCGGTGGACGAAATAAAGGGTTCGGTTCGCAATTTCAATCACCTGAAGAACGCCGAAGCGTGCAAGGGCCGAAACGTTGTGAATATGGCAATGAAGAGGATGATAACAGTCCGAATAATGTAAATAACGCGAGGTCATCTGCATCAACGTTTCATCAACAAAGCATATCCGCCCACAGAGGTTGCCGCACACTGGATATCTTTTCTTGACCCCTGATTATTCTCTATCAACCCTTGAGATGTTGGTGCGTGAAAGACTTAGGCCAGCAGTTTTGATATATTCAGACCCCTTCATCCGTCGTCAACACCCTTTTCAAAGTTTCACAAAATCAGAATGTGCTTTTCCATACTAATACATGAAATGAAATTCAGTAGGTTGCTTTATGAATTAGACTGTTGCCAATGTCATTGGCTGATTATAAATTAGCTTAAAATAACATTTGTTTGCGTGTACCTAATTAAGTGGCTTTTGAGTGTATATTTCTTTATTTCAGAAAATGCCATGCGTATTTTCTTTTTCACTGCCACCACACCCACACACACCCGACATTTGTAATCTTATGTGAGAAGTCAATTAATTAAAATCAGTTTTTCAAGCCTTCCGATGTGGATTGACTATAAGAGACCAAGAGGAATTTACCACGCTATCAAATCTAATAAAGAAACAGCTACTGAGAAGAAATTGTGTTAAGAGCAATTAAGAAAATCGGGAGAGGCTGCATATCGAGAAAACCAACATTCCAAATATGTAAAGACTGGAGTAAATGGTACGCTGAAATGGATGCGGCAGATGGACGAAAACTCAGCAGCCAAGATGTAAGCATTTGTGCCGGGTCAACAAAGAAACATGCCAGACAATGAAAAAAAATACTGTCGGGCCTCACTGGAGAGTGACAAGAATCATAATTATAGTAAATAAACATTAAGACAATAGGATTAAAAAGAAATACAGAAACTCGATTTACACCGAGGATTATTGGATCCTTAAAGAAACACAGCTTCAACTGTTGCCAGAAAATACAACCTTTAATAATAAGCCTTTATAATAAAGGGTAGATTTTTAGAACAAATAAAGCATATACTGCTTTATTTGTTCTAAATTTGTTCCCCTTGATTTTAATAATAATAATAAATTGTAATAATAATAAATAATAATAATAAACCTTAATAATAAAAAGTAGATTTTTAGGACAAATACTGCAGTATAGTCTTAATAATAGTTTTAATAATAATAATAATAAATTGTAATAATAATAAATAATAATAATGATAATAATAATACTTAGAACAAATACTGCAGTATAGTCTTAATAATAGTTTTAATAATAATAATAATAATAATAATAATAATAATAAATTGTAATAATAATAAATAATAATAATAATAATAATAAATAATAATAATAATACTTAGAACAAATACTGCAGTATAGTCTCTTTTCCTCTTGATTTTAATAATAATAATAATAATAAATAATAATAATAATAATAATAAATTGTAATAATAATAAATAATTATAATAAACCTTAATAATAAAAGGTAGATTTTTAGAACAAATACTGCAGTATAGTCTTAATAATAGTTTTAATAATAATAAATTGTAATAATAATAAATAATAATAGCAATAATAATTAGGACAAATACAGCAGTATAGTCTCTTTTCCTCTTGATCTTAATAATAATAATAATAATAATAAATTGTAATAATAAATAATAATAATAAGCCTTAATATTAAAAGGTAGATTTTTGGAACAAATAAAGCAGTATAGTCTCTTTTACTCTTGATTTTAATAATAATAGATAATAATAATAAATAATAATAATAATAAATAGTAAACAACAACAACAATAATAATAATAATAATAATAATAATAATAATAATAATAATAATAATAATAATAGTAATAATAATAATAATAATTGTCAGTGATGATCATACTTCTTGAACGGGTTGGCAGCCATCATGCGTGGTGTTGGGGGGGGGGGGTAGTTGACTCCTAACATTAAAAATTGATAACTTATTTTGCTAAACACTGCCACCTAGCGTCGCTTGTGAAAGAAAGAAATGTCTAATGCAGAAAACTGATATGACAGGCAAAATAATGCAAATAAATCTCCTTATCATTTGCACTAAATTCAGTGAGAAATATTAATCACGGAGAATAAGCATTATAAGAGAAGGTGCTGAAAAATTCTACCCGTGACCCACTTACCAAAATCTGGCTAAATGACAAAAGACCGCAATTTCTTTCTTGGACAAGCCGAGAACTTTTCATCACCTACGGCGAAAATACTTATTGATCAATTTTATCTCTCGACCCCCCACCCACTCCTCTCTCTCTCTCTCTCTCTCTCTCTCTCTCTCTCTCTCTCTCTCTCTCACTCTATCTATCTATCTATCTATCTATCTCACCATCTCTCACTCCTCTCTCTCTCTCTCTATTTATCTATCTAATTTTAAAATAATAAGTAGTACGGTTAAATTTATTAATAATACTTGCTTTAGCCCAAGAGAAATGCCAGAATTCACCAAATGAATTCTGTACAGACTACAGACAGGTGCACCAGAAACGAAAGATGAATCCCAGATAAGAAATTCGAGATTACGTAGCTGCAGGCATTGGCAGGAGGGGTTGGGATGTGAATAGAAAATATCCAGCTGAAGGAGCAAAATGTCGTTGATTTGAGTCTATGTTGAAAACTGTTCTGAAGACGTTTTACTTTGAGTAGATTTGCTTCTCTTTTTGATTTCTAACATCGTGCTTATATCGATAGTCCACATACCCGTATATAGCCGTGTATAAGTTTGTTTTTTCTTGTATAGTGCGATATATACCCCTAACATTTTTGTGAGTTTTTCATATAGCTTTTGTATAATGCGATCGAAGATTCTGAGCAATACTAGTAGACAAATATTGCAATACTGAATCTCATCCTGAGCAAATAAATGGTCTTCGTTCATTTTTGTACAAAGCTACCCCAAAATGGAGAGAACTAAAAATTTACCGTAAAATGTCTGATACGAAGATTTATATACCGTACTTCTGTTTTCGATCATGCCTGACTTAGGTAGCTCCTTTACTCTGGACTTGCCGCCTACGTAACCTGAGTTACTTCCCTTTTGTCTCTACACGAAGAGCAAAACCTCAACGACTATTTTCTAAGTGTACTTTAGATATAGCACAAGGCCTAAAAACTCCAGTCACTAAGTATGCCACTTAAAATCAACAAAAACCTTATTTAAATGAAGAATTCATAGACTTTTCTGATTTCAAATTTATATTCATTTTCGTTTCGGAAGTGCTTACATTGCATGATTTTAATCTTTTCAAAAAATAAACCTGTGTATAGCGCGACCTCTTATTTTTTGCGTAAAATATTGATCATAAAAACTCGCCTTATACTCGAGTATATACGGTAAATGTTTTTTTTTTTTTTTTTATGCCACCCCCTCCCCGTCTCGTCACCACGACAACGAATCGAACATTTATGTATGACAGAAATGAAAACAGTAAAAATCAATTGATTGACGCCAAGATTAACAACGACACACCCAGTTGTCGCTGATTTGTTTTCTGTCTGTCTGACTGCCTGTCTGTCTGTCTGATAGTAAAGTGTGAAATTAAACGATTGATTTTTGATTTCATCGTTTGCAATATTCGTAATAATTGATTTTTCAGGAGAGGGAAAATTAAAAATGAGAGCAAAAATGTTCAATTTTATGCTTGGAAAATAATCCAGCCCCATAAAATATATTTTAAAATGTACGAAGGTGGATCAGTAAGTTCGTAACTGATTCGTAATTATTAACTAAACTTTGAGTAGAAATGAGCCTCGTTAGTGTTCGATGTATATGTGATTAAATATTCGCTACTGAATTAAGTGTATTGACAAGGAAAGTGATTATGTTAAAAAAAATATTTATTGTGTAAAAATAAATGCTTTTTAACGTATGGGTTAAATAGCTAGACAGTCTGAAATCTTTCGTCTTGGTTTACAAACAGCCGAGGAGGATGACAACTCTGGATAATAATAATAATAATAATAATAATAATAATAATAATAATAATTGGTTAGGCTTGCAAATTCATCCTTTAAAAACCTACTTGTTACAGGAACCACAGCGATAACGCCCTAAGTGATACTCATTGGAGTCTACGCGACATAAGTGAGTGTGACTGTGTTTGTGTGTGTGCTCGCGCGCGCACATCACGTAAATGCAGCGTTCGTTTCTGTGTCTACAGTACACTGTTTCTATCTATAAAAGCTCTAACCTCGATATTGAGCACTTTAAATAAACAGTTAAGTAAATACACACACACACACACACACACACACACACATATATATATATATATATATATATATATATATATATATATATATATATATATATATATATATATATATATATATTGGTACCATGTCATTATTGAGGTATGTGTTATTAAAGACTACGGAACTTTTCCGTTTAATAATCTTTCATTCAGTTTTTTCTTGCTTCCTCGCAAGTTTCTTTATATTTGGGTCGAAGTTGAAAAAAGACCCGTCCTTGTTTTTTTTGTCGAGCGCTTTCGATTGTCATCAACCGCCATCGTGGCTGTATACTTTTGATTTGAAATAGGTTGCTGTTTATTTTTATTTTTCAGATCATATTTTGGGGCATTCAGGCAGTGTTGTTGGATCAGTTCATTAGCAATTGAGAGAGGGGCGGTATTTATTATTCGGAGAATTAGTTATTAAATATGTTTAAGATGTTACTGTCAGTATTAAATGCTATTAGGTTGGTGCAAAAAATAATGTCGTTTTCTCACATATGTTACTATGTGAGAAAACGACATTATTTTTGCACCAACGTAATATTTTATGTTGGGTTTTTTGTTTTTAATTGCGATGGCTTAAAGAATTTGTAAGCGTTTTTTGCAATTGTTTTTGTAGAGGATTTTGGTATTGTTGATTGGGATGTTTCTTATTCCTTGGTCGAGGTTGAATCTGTTTTTAATGGTACAATGTGTTGTTATAATGTGATTTTTTGATGGCGCTGGTATCATTAAAATGGTATATAAGACGACGTGAGAGAGTTGTGATTGTGTGTCCGATGTATGTGCTAGAGTTATTATGTAAGAAAAACTCTTTAAACGGGCATATAAACCTGTATACGACATTGGTTTTATTGAGGAACAGTTTGGGAGGGGGAAGTAGTATTATTTCGGACAATTAGGTTTGAGGTTTTAAAATTGCTGTGTTATATTATTAATTTTTATTAAAAATAAAAATCTATTTTATTCGTTCATGCATTGAAAACATCTGATCTATTACTTCTGTTCTGTATTTAGAGATTCTTTTTAAAATACAAATATACAATGGAATCTATCCACACTATAAAGTATCACTTTCCCACTGCCTTTTCTACAAATATTTTCTGGTGAACTTTCCTCTTTCGTACCTAGACTTTACGAATTTAAGCGTAGTATTAGGTCAGGAGCAAGATCTGTCTATATTGTCTACCCCAACGAGCAAAATAAAGGGTTCAGTTCGTCATTCCAACACCTGAAGAAGGCCGAAGCGTACAACGGCTGAAACGTTGTGACAAATATGTCCACAAAGATGAGGACAATAGTCCGAATAATGTAAATAGTGTAGCAGCAAGATGTCATCATTTTAGAGTTGAAATTGCTAAATGCAAGCGAAAGTTTCTTCTCCTACACTCTCATCCGGCTTCTTGATTTCCAGTCAGATTTGATCTTCAAAAATTTAAAGGCAATGTCAATTGTCATCATCTATTTTCTTAATTTTTTATCTCTCCTTATAATGTTTTTCTTTTTCTCATATTCTTTCACACTCACTAACCTCCATGCGTCTTAGTGACTTTATTGCCTTACTTGAGGTGAAATTATTTAAAAAAAAAGCTGACACGAGACTTAAATTTGACCTTTAGGATCTTCGAGCAGAACAAGTCAAACTGAAATTGCCATTATATATATATATATATATATATATATATATATATATATATATATATATATATATATATATGGCAATGATATATAAGAGCAATCTGAGTTTGACTTGTTATCCTCGACGATCCTAAATTTGTTTACAAATTCAGAACTTTAAGGATAATTCCGTAAATTAAATTTAAATCTTCCTCTTTCTCTCTCTCTCTCTCTCTCTCTCTCTCTCTCTCTGTCTCTCTCTCTCTCTCTCTCTCTCTATCTATCTATCTATCTGTCTGTCTGTCTTTCTCTCTCTCTCTCTCTCTCTCTCTCTCTCTTTATATATATATATATATATAAAGAAATATAGTTTTAAAGTGTGCTATATTTATGGTATAAAGTGCTCAATATCAGAGATAGAGCGTGTGGAAGTCAACACTTAGAGGCGACAGACTGATTCACCCTAAACGCAATCTGTTAGATCTTACGATTGCGTCTAGCATGAAACAGTTGCCTCTGAGTATTGACTTCAATGTTCACATTTAATATATTTATATATGGATGGATGTATATATGTATGTATGTATGTGTGTGTATGCATTTATGTGTGCGTAAGAGAGAGAGAGAGAAAGGAGAGAGAGTGGATCATTAAGTTTGTAGCCGAGTAGAACTATCATCTAAATTTTAATGTACAGTTTTAACTGAATTATGTTTGAGTTATCTGATTAATGCCAAAAGCATTTGATTAAGTGCATTAATAAAGATTATGCTGAAAAATAGATATTTGTTGTGTAAAATCAATAATATTAAACTATTGCTACATTTATGTAAATATTCTCAAATAAGCCACAACAACAAAAACATTGACGGGAAGTCAACGATCTTTTTATGAATGCCAGAAAAATAATGTGTAAGGATAATGCGAATGATGCTGCCTATTTAGCTGCTTGTGTGAAAAAGTTCATCTTTTAATATTAACAAAAAATAACCTTTAGAAATTTTTGAGTACACGCACTGATTCCGGACTCTATGTACAAATTAGTAATGGAAAGCCGGGTCAAGATTAAATGTTAATTTTAAGTGCCACATTAAAGTTAGAATTTAAAATACAGCATTAAAATTTACGCAAAGAATACTAATTCAAACTTATCCACTGAATGAAATAATGTTGGCTTCTCTCAGTTTTGACAGCTTGATGGCTAAAACTGTGTTTTTAAAAGTGGAAGAATCACCTTCTCATCAATCACATAGTCTTCCCCGTCAAAAAATCGTGATATGAGAAAAAAAATATTATTCTCAAGAATATCTGTGTTCATTTGTTTTAATTGCTAAAATTGAAAATGGATGAAAATAAGCAACATTTTCAGCAAACAATGAAAAACGAAAATTACTCATCGAACCTAAAAAAAAATATCTAGTTTCTGCAAATGATCGAATCTGTCAAAAGCGGTTTGCGTAGATTTTGTGCGGAAGATTTCTCGATAAACACTGTTCTCCGGTTGGCTTCACCAATTCGGGTTGATAGCGATCAAATGTAAATTACTTTAGAATAACCAATGTTATATGACGTGGAAAACAGCTGCATATTAAGAATAAATAAATAAGGCAAATATAAAAATGATTCGTATCAGTTTGATTATGTTCTATTTCGCATCCAGATGTTGTAAGTGAAAAAGAAATTCTGAAATGTATTTCCGTGTTCGATTCATAACTCAAATGTAAACAATGTGTTGCGTTTCTGAAAAATATTGCGCCAGGTGATGAAAAGTGGATACATTACAACAACGTAGAATGCAAGAGCATGTCGAAGAAATGAACATATTTTGCGTAAATCTGTTAAAAACTGATGTTTCAAAAACCATGCTATATTGATGTGGGCCCAAAGTCGGGACCACGGAAGGAAAACACGGAACACGGATTAGAGGTAAGAAAGATATATTAAACAAAAAGGTTACAAGATAGTGTAAGTGTAAGCGGATCTTACTATGTGTTAGTGTCCAATATTGGTAGTCGTACGCGGCTGATACTACTGTATTAGAATACTCTCTCTCTCTCTCTCTCTCTCTCTCTCTCTCTCTCTCTCTCTCTCTCTCTCTTTCTTCCTTTGTTATATCGTACACTTTATATATTCCTGGAAGAGTCCATGTTGTAGGTATGTTACGGGATCCCAACACCCCCCTCCCAAGAGTTTTCTTTTTTTTTCTTTTTAAAAGGAGAAAAAAACATAAAACTGTTTATACTTTTTTCTCTTGGGATTTACGTCGAGCGGTTGAGTAAATTTCCTTTTCCTTCCTGAGCGTCGCACTTCAGGAGAGACTTGGGGCGTCTCGAGATCGAAGTGATCGAAAATTACGTCGATCGGCTCTTCACAGCTATTTTGTAGTGATTCCTCCGATTCCTTCAAACGGCATTTTCTGAGCTGGTTCCAATGGCGTTTGTGAGTGTTTTTCGGTCCTTGGACAATATAGACCAGTTCGCCAATTCTTTGTTTTATGGTGCCTACTTTCCAGAATGTTATGTTGTTTTTGTAAGCCTTTAAAATGACTTTATCGCCAGGATTGAAATATTTCTTATGAGGCGATACGGTTTTTTTTAACTTTGCTTGCCGTGGAATAAGTTTGTCGAAGACATTGTTTCTGCAGGCGAGCTTCCCATAGGCGTGTTCGGGTTAGGGGTTATCCGATACACCTGCAGAAACTGTTGCAATGCTCTATCTGTCGGTGTGCCTAGAGCCTTTTTTAAAGCCCTTTTTAGAGTGTCCACGAACCTTTCGGCCTGGCCATTCCACCTAGGGTGGTACTGAGGCGTTGTAATATGGTCCACCTGATATGACTTGCAGAAGTCTCTAAATTCACTTGATGTGAATTGAGTGCCATTATCTGTAACTACACAATCTACTACGCCAAAACGCGCGAATAGCTCGTGTAGAAATCTGATCGTGCAGTTTGTGGTTGGTCTTTTGCATTGTAGGACCTCAGGCCATTTCGAGTGGCTATCCACAACAATGAGGTAATACATGTTGTCTATAGGCCCTGCAAAATCGACATGAATTCTTTGCCATGGATGGTCTGTGTTTGGCTATGGTTTGCACGTCGTGGTTGGAGCTTTTGCTGCAAGTGCGCATCCTTTGCATGATTCTATCATGTCTGCTATGTCCTTGTCCATGTTTGGCCAATAAACATAGCAGCGCATGAGGCTTTTCATACGGTTCTTCCCCGGATGTCCCATGTGAAAATCCCTGAGGATTTTTCTTTGTAAGCTGTTTGGAATCACTACGCGGTCATTGTATAGTAGGACATCATCGCAGAGGGAGAAAACTTCAAGCACATTGGGGTCTTTGTTGCGAATTTTGCTTTTTATGGATTGAATGAATTCATCCTCTCGAGACTCCATTTTTATGTCGGCCAAAGTAACAGGGAGCTCTCTTATGGTACTCGCGATCATGTTTTTGATTTCACAATTTGTCCTTAGAGTAGCAATGATGGAGTCTTCAAAGACTTCTGTATTTTTTGGAATGAATCGCGATAAACTGTCTGCATGGCAAATATTTTTGGATGTTAGGAACTCTATCTTGAAGTTGTAGTTTAAGAGAATCGTTCCCCAACGAAGTAGTCTATTTGCAGTATAGACTGGCAGACCTTTTTTAGAACCAAAAATTGTAATTAGAGGTTTATGGTCCGTCTGTGGTGTGAACCGTCTATCATGTAGATATCTGTGAAACTTTGTCACAGCGAATATTATCCCTAGAGCCTCTTTCTCTATTTGGGAATATTGTTTCTCAGCTGGAAGTAGAGATCTTGATGCGTGAGCCACAGCTTTTCGCGAACCATCTGGCAGTTTGTGTAGAATGCAAGCACCGATGCCGTACGAGCTTGCATCACTTGCGACTATGATGTCGAGACTAGGGTGAGGGAGAGGTCTGAAGTAAGAGTTTTCTTGATCTTCTCGAATGCGTCTTGGCATTCCGGGGTCCATGACCATGGTTTGTCATTTTTTAAGAGTTGGTTGAGAGGCCCTCTCAAATTTTGCATGTTCTTAATGAACCCTTGGTAAAAGTTAGCTTGGGCGAGGAAGCTTTGTAACGCTTGAACGTTATCTGGGGCCGGCATGTTTCTGATCGCGTTGGCTCTTTCTGGATCCGGCCGACGACCGTCTTTATTTATGATGTGCCCTAAGTATTGAATCTCTGGTAAGAAAAAGTCACACTTTGCCTTCTTAACCTTAAATCCGTATTCTTGTATCTTTTCGAATACGTTTACTATATGGTTCCGGTGCTCTGCCGTAGTTTTACAAGCAACCAGTATATCATCCAAATAGGCTGTTGCGTAGTCAAGGTCACCCAGCATGGCGTCCATGACCTGCTGAAAAATTGCAGGCGCAACCTTTACTCCAAAAGCCAGTCTGTTGCATTTATACAACCCTCTATGGGTGTTTATGCAGAGCAATTTGGAACTTTCTTCTTCCACTTCTATCTGAAGGCATGCGTCCGAGAGGTCGATTTTAGAAAAAGATTTTCCACCATTGAGCTTATTGAAAATTTCTTCAGGGCTTGGGAGAGGATAGTGGTGATCTTTCAAGGCATCGTTTAACACTGTGGAAAAATCTGCGCATACTCGTATTTGATTGGACTTCTTTTTTACGTAGACCGTAGGTGCTGCCCACTCGCTGAAATCTGTTTTTGACAGAATACCTGCTTGTTCGAGTCTATCTAACTCTTTGTTGATTTGCTCTAGAGCAGCGAAAGGGACGTTCCGTTTCTTTTTGAATACCGGTTGTGCACCGTCCTTCATCTTGAACTTAGCTTTCATTTTAGTACATTTCCCAAGGCCGCCAGAAAAAACCTGGGGAAATTATTGTTTGAGTTCCTTTTTGAGATTTACCAAATTGGACGTTGTACTTTGTATCTTGCGACAAAATGTACTCATTGGGCAATCCCAAAGATTGAATTTTTCTATCCAATCTGTTCCAAACAAGTTATCTGAAGTTTTCAATACATAGGCTTTGAGCTTTTTGGTAACTCCATTTAGTGTTACTGTAAGTATTACCTCGCCTAAAATGTTAATCTTTTCGCCAGTTACGGATTTTGCTGTTTTATCCGTTTTTAATAAGGTCGGCTTGTTTAATTTTCGCCAAGTACGCCAGTTAATGGTTGAAATATCAGAACCCGAGTCAAGCTGGAATTTAATGGAATTATTGAAAATATCCACAGTTACATATTTCCTTAAATTCCTATCGACAATATTGTCAGATTGAGCTTGCCTAATTTTATTTTTGGGTTTTCTCGTTCTGTTGGCGTACCAGCACCGAGTTAAAGTATGCCCACTTTTATTGCAATTTTTGCAATATTTTTGTTCTTAACTGGACAGAATTTCATCCAATGCCATTTACCACAATGGTAACATGGTCCGGGCGGTTTCTTTAACCTATTTGGGTTTTGGTTACTGCTGAACTTAGGACATGAGATTTGCCTTTTGTCTTTTTGAGGGGAATAGGAGGTAGACTTGCTTCTGATTTTATTAATCTGAGCCACACCTGATTCCTCGATAGTGTTTGAGTCACACTTTACAGATATTACTCTTTGACAGTCCTCTGCCAGTTTTTGGAGAGTCCATCCTTGTTCGTTCTCAAGCTTGGTCAGTACCCGTCGTCTGACTTCGGCGTCTTCTGCTGATACTAGACCTTGTGCGAAAATTAAGCACCTGAAATCATCGGCAGTCAGTTCGGCTAGTTTAAAATCATTACAGAGCTTGTTTACCGATGCTGCAAACGTTAGAAAATCTTGCTGGTTGTTTTTGACTGTGTTCAGGCATTTCCAACGTTTGTGGAACAAGGTTGTGTTAGGCCCGAATAGTTCCGATAGGAGCTTAATAGTCTCTGAAAAATCCAAGTCAGTGGTTTTCTTGGGTAGTATGAAGTCTACGAACCTACTATGTTCTGTAGTTCCCAGTTTTTTTCAATAGTAGACGTACCTTTTTTTACTGGGCCATTGTTCACAGTCTACGTTGAAAATATCTTCGTAGCGCCTGTAAAAATCCTCGAACGTTTTGTCGTTCTCTGATACGTATTCAAAGGTTTCCATTGAATTGTAGATTGTACTCTGGGAGAATATTGTATCTTTTTCAGAGTTTGAGCCTTTTAATGCATTTACGAGTAATTCTTTAAGTTGTTTCTGTTGTAGTTCAGCATTCTGAAGCGTAATTTGTTGGAATTCCATTTGTTGTTTATGTAATTCAAAAAATAGTTGTTGTTGTCTTTCTTCTGATTTTTGTTGCTGATCCAAATGTACTTTTAGCATTTGGACGATTACTTTTTGAAAATCTTCCATATTTAGACAAACAAAAATGACAGTGATTTTTTTGTTGCTTTAAAACCCGTGTACCAAGAGGAGGTACACAAAAAAATCTTGATAGATTTTTTTTTTTTTTCACAAAAAAAATGTGGACAGACAATTAGTTAAACTAAATTAATTATGTGTTTAGCTTTTTTGAGATTCCGTGGTTCCGTTAATTTTAACGTAATTGTATAAATTTTCACCACACTTTTGTTTTTTTTTGTTTTTTTTTTTTGTTTTTTATAGAAGTACAAAAAAGAGAAACTTGCCTCAGTGAATTTGAAGGGAGAATAATTTTATGCACGAGATTCAACTCAGTTACATAAAAAAATTTTAGATAGTTTTTTTCGAAAACTTGAGTCGTAAGTAGTACTTCGGCCCTTGTGTTGTCAGTTTGTTTTATGAACAAACAGTTTTTTTTCCTGTGTGTGGGTGTGTAAGAAATCGTTCTCTTAATGTTATTCGGACAGACTTTAATATTCCGTAGATGTCGAATCGCTAGTTCGTCACTGCTGTTTGGTATCGGAATATTTTTTATATATGTAGACGCTGAGTGTTGCGTTTAAATCGCTAATGTAGTAATACCAACTTAATTTCTCGTTCAAAACTGCTGTGGGAACGCGTGGAGTTTATGTGTATTTTTCGAGTACTCTGTCGCTATTGATATGGTGAGAACGAAATTCTCGAATCTTTCTGTCGCCACTGTTGTGGGACTGGCAATTTATTGAGATTTTCGACGTGAATGCGTTTCTCGAATTCTTCGTCGCCACTGATGTGGGACTGGTAAGGTATTGAGGTTTCGGCGTGAGTGCGTTTCTCGAATTGTTCGTCGCCACTGATGTGGGCCCAAAGTCGGGACCACGGGAGGAAAACACGGAACACGGATTAGAGGTAAGAAAGATATATTAAACAAAAAGGTTACAAGATAGTGTAAGTGTAAGCGGAGCTTACTATGTGCTAGTGTCCAATATTGGTAGTCGTACGCGGCTGATACTACTGTATTAGAACTCTCTCTCTCTCTCTCTCTCTCTCTCTCTCTCTCTCTCTCTCTCTCTCTCTCTCTCTCTCTTAGAGTGTTATATCGCATACTTTATATATTCCTGGAAGAGTCCATGTTGTAGGTATGTTACCGTCTCACAACACATATATAACTGATTTTACAAGTACTCGAATTTTATAAGTACTCGAATGTAAATTTGCATCGCTTGGACTTTTATAATTAGTTTAAAATTAAATATTTCAAACGAGGAGGGAGACATAGTGACCATCTGTTATTGAGTAATAAAGATTGAAAGCCAGGACGTTACATTTGTGTATCACTAACCAGATGTCCATTATATCCTAATCAGACAGGTAAGATAGACAAAAAAATAATGAGGGTTTCAATTCCCATTTCAATATATACATATTACTACCTTGTTTGGATAAATGCCAGTGTTTGGTACTATTGGTGGAGTTTCAATTTGATTGATCAGAAGTTCCTTTCAGTTCAGGTTAATCAAGGAGCAGTACTTGCACGAATCAATCGTTTGGCCTGTCGGAGGACATTCTTAGTAGAAGAGAAGTTTATTCTTTATTTCCGATTTGTATAGTTTACAAAAGGACATAGAATGACGCCTGAGAGTTGCGATTAAAAAATCAATAGTAATTTACAATTCTTTATCAAATAAATTCAAATAATATTATCTGTTCCTTGGAGTATTATAAATGATTTCGATGCACAGTTATAAAAACGTTTGTCGCTATAAACTAAATACGCACAGATTTGCATTCGTTGTGCATACGTCAGTGTGATGCAATGAGGCCGTAACAGTTGATCAGCTTGTTGTACATTGAGCTCTAAAATAGAATCTGTCAGTCCAATTGAAAACCTCGAGACCCAGTTATTTATTTGTTTTCTAGCCTGGGCTTAGATGACCTTTTCGATGGGATTAGCCCAGATTGTATGTCGAAGGAGTGGGAAATCAAACGTCCGATTAAATGGGATTTTCTTGGAAAAAAACAAAAGGCCACACTTACAAATAAACAGGTCAGAGGAAATTTCCGAGCTCGTTTGTCTGATCGTAGGATTGAAATTTGAGAAGTGACAGTTTTCATTGCAACCTTGTAACACTTTTTGAGTTGTGTGAGTATCGTAACGGCTATCGACACGGGAAGGAAAATGGGAGCGATGAGTTCAATTTCGTACAAAATACCTTTGGGAAAGGCATGAACACATCTTTTCTTTTAACGTCACCAACCCAGCTATGGGTTAAATAGCAAGGCGGACTTAACTCTAGCCTTGTGCGGTAACAGAAGGAAAATTCTGAATTCCAAACCATAGAAAAGGAAATATGAAACTACCCTTCCTATGAAATCTTTGTAATACACAATTCAAAAAAGAAATGGATTTGTGGAGAGATATGTTCACCTAAGTCCTTAATGATCGTGGCATGTAAATACCACTATTCAATAGTTTTTCTTAAAATAAAATTTCATTCGTTCCCGAACAATACTTGTAAAAATAAATGACACCTTAATGATGCCATCGATTAATAGTAGGAAGACTGTGTTTCATCAGCCTTCCAAGTAGAGAGATATTGCATACTTTAAGAATCGATATTTAGAATTCTGGTCTTCAGCTAGATTTCGAAAACCGATAGAAAATATTCTACATATCTCAGCTACAAAGAATGGTTTAGTTATCGATACTTGAATCTTAAGAGCAAAATTATCTAAAACTCTTATAAAAAAAACTATAACGGTATCAGTGGTTCTTAGTTAATTTTATCATGTAACCCGTTGTTTATAATTAAGACGAAAGACGTGCAAAACCTTTAACTGGTTTAATCATAACAGTAAATAGAAAAGACAACTCTGAATTGAAAACTGGTTGCACCTGGGGTTGCCAACTCCTCACCGTTTTGTTTTTTTCGGTCTCTGATCACAATGCCTGGGTGATTAGTTTTGATTGTTCTGTTTGTGTGTATTTTAAAGTCCCATAAAATTGCTACAGGTCCTATCTCCGTAAACGCGTCTGGGTGGTGTTCATACTAATTTCTTGCAGTTGCCTTTCCGTAAAAGTTACAGATTTTCCAATGCAGATATTGGCCCACTCTGTGATGCTGAGTTTTATCTTCAATGAGTGCCATTACCGCGCAACCTGATACAAGATGGCCAATTCTTTCTGGATATTTATTACAAAATCTGCATTTGGGGCTAACATAATTTTTCAGTATGCGTGCTTGGCAATTTTTAATAAGCAAGCACTGGTTCTGTGCAGCAAGAATAAAACATTCGGTTTTAGCTTTTAACCCAGCACTACATAACCACTAATGGGTAGGCGTTTGTCTAAATCAGCTTGTTTGGTACAGACAGAATATTGACTGTGAAGAGGTTGATCCTGTCATCGTTTCTGTGTCTGGTCGATTGCATTTGCCTCTACTTGCTTTTGTAAGATTTTTGCAGGTTCTGTAGGTGTATTATGTTTTACTTGCATTTCTTCGTCCACTTGAAACACCATTTTGAACTTGTTGGCTTCTTTTATTACTGAATAATCATCCAGCCTTCTGTAGTTTCCAGGTGTCTTTGAAGGCCAATTGTTTAGCTTTTTATGACATTTATAGTTGAACTAATCCTCTGCCTCCATCGGATCTGGAAACATAGACCATCGACATCAACCTTGGGATAATGCATGCGGTGGCAAGTGAGAAACGTTCTCGTTTTGACGTCCATTCGCTTAATGTCAGCTATGGTCCAGTTAAGGATGTTGAAACTGTATTGCATCACGGACACATCCAAGGTGTTTATGGTTGATATGACTGTTATTTTTTTAAATTCAACTCAGTATTCAACACCACATCTGTAGTATTCTTTTCTTACTTTCTCCTTCATTTGGATATACTGTATTCCATCTTTTCACTAATTCCTAGGTACTTATAAGCTTCTTCTTGTTCCTAATCTTTGTAACAAAATCTAGATCTATAAATTGTCTTTCTGTAATTCTCCATGTCTTGAATATTACTTTTTCGCATTTATCTAATTCGAAATCTATAACTATATCGTCACTGGAACATTTTAAAGTGTTGAGGAGATTTTTCAACTCATTGTCATCTTTGGAAAAGAGTTTGAGATCATCCATGTAGAGTAGGTGATTAAGTACTTTCTTGTTTACTTTGTATCCACAGCTATTATTGTGTAGTTCATGCGTAAGGGGGATTAAGGACAGAAAAAAAACAGAAGGGGTGGCAGGGAGTCTCCTTGAAATATTCATCGTCGAATATTCAGGGAGTTGAAAATGGCATTCCCTCTGACGTGATTTAGGTATAATGTGCTTTTCTACATTCCTATACTGTGTTTAAGGAAATATACTATCACCGAAGAAACTTTGTACATTTTCAAAGCCTGAAGGATTCAAGTGTGTGGCACACTATCAAAGGTTTTACAATGATCTATACATGCTCTGCTGAAATTTCTAACTCTTTTCCTGCAATTTTTCAGGTTTCATTTTGTTTATCTTTGCAACCATAGGAACCTTTCCGACACTGTAGTTCTTTAAGACAGTTCTAGTCCTCTGCCTCGTACGTATCTGGGCGCATACAGACGACCGACATCAGACTTGTGCTGATGCATGCGATTGCAAGTGAGAAGCTTTCTCATTTTGGCGTCCATTCGCTTAATGTCAGCTATGGTCCAGTTAAGGATGTTGAAACTGTATTGCACCACGGACACAGCCAAGGTTTTTATGGCTGATATGGCTGTTTTTTGAATTCAGCTTGATATTCAATGCTAGACGCACAAGTCTGTAGTATTCTTTTCTGACTTTACCCTTCATTTAGGTATACTGTTTTCCATCTTCTTCGCTAATTCATAGCTACCTAAAATCTCCTTGTTCCAGTTCCCTAATCTTTGCGATGAAATCTGAATCTACTGAGTGTGTTTCTGTAAATCTTCCTTTCTTGAATGTTACTTTTGCACATTTATCTAATCCGAAATCCATACCTATGTCGTCACTGAAACATTTTACAGTATTGAGGAGACCCTTCAACTCATTGTCGTCGTCTGCAGAGAGTTTGAGAGCATCCATGTAGAGTAGGTGATTGCACAATTTCTTGATTAGTTTGTATCCATAACTATTACTGTTTAGTCCATGCGTAAGGGGGATTAAGGACAGACAAAAGAGAAGTGGTAACAAGGAATCTCCTTGAAAGATTCCTCGACAGATATTCAAGGGGTGCCTTTAAGTGATTTAGGTATAATGAGGTTTTCCACATTTCCATGCTTTTTTTAAGGAAACTTGCTATCACCGAGGAGACTTTGTACATTTCCAAGACCTGAAGGATCCAGCAGTGTAGCACACTATCAAAGGCTTTACGGTAATCAATCCATTCTATGCTGAGATTTCTACCTTTTTTCTTGCAATTTTCCAGGATTTATCAATAGTTGATTTTTGCAACCATATAAACCGCTCCTGCACACCTTTTGTTCCAGCGGAAGAACGTTGCTTTCTTCGAGAAAAGAGCAAGTACGGTTCGTCAGGACAGACGTGATCAATTTATACGTGGTAAACAGACATGTTATTGGCCTATAATTTGTTTCACCCGTTGTTGGCAGGAGATATGTAATACCTGGGACTTCATTGCGATTACTAATAATTATTGATAAAGTTTGTACAAGGGTTTTATGGATTGATGACAGTTGATAGAGTCAAAAATTGGGTACTTTGTCATTTCCCGTGGCTTTCCAATTCTAAGATTTCGTTAGAGCTTGCTTTACATTAATCTTGGTTACACTTTCCCATTTTTGTAAGGGTTTATCCAACATTCGTTCTTCTTGACGTTCGATCCATTCTGCATTGGGGTTATATTCCTTTGGACTTCTTCAAATATTCTCCCAAAATTTATGCACTGTTTTAATAGAGGATTAAGTACAGACAAATCAGAAGGTGTGACAGAGAGTCTCCTTGAAAGATTCCTCCTTGGGTATCCAGTCGGTTGGGGGTGGTAGTGCCTTTTGTGTGATTTAGGTATATCATGGTTTTCTACATTCCCATGCTGTGTTTAAGGAAATTTACTACCACCGAGAAGAATTTGTAAAATTCCAAAATCTTAAGAATCAAAGAGTGTGGTACGCTATTAAAGGCTTTATGGTAAACTATGCTGAGATTTCTACCTCTTTTCCTGCAATTTTCCAGGAACATTTTGTTTATCAATAGTTGATCTTTGTAACCATATGAACCTCTTCGGCATCCCTTCTGTTCCAGTGGAAGGACGTTGTTTACCTCGAGAAAAGAATAAATACGTTTCGTTAGGAAAGACGTGATCAATTTAAACGTGGTGAACAGATATGTTATTAGCCTATAATTTTGAGGATCATCCGTTTTTGGTAGAAGGAATGTAATATCTTTAGTGATCCATTCTGGGACTTCATTGGGATTATTAATAAGCATTGATATTGTGCAAGGATTTTATGGATTGATGACATATGATAGAGACAAAAATTGGGTTCCTTGTCATTTCCAGGGAATTTCCATTTTTGGGATTACTTTAGAGCTTGCCTAACATTATTCGTGATTATATTTTCCCGATTATTGTAGAGGTTTATCCATCATTCGTTTTTCTTCTCATTGGATCCATTCTTTCGTGGAATTATATTCCTTTGGTTTGCTCCCAATACTCTCCCCAAATGTATGCAATGGTGGCTTTTTGACATGTATAACTGCTTTTCCAATTTCCCTGTAAAATTTCTTGAGGTCTGTTTGGAATATTTTATTTTGACGATAGAACCTAGAATGCTTTTCGTATCGTCTTGTTCTCTGTGCCTTTAACTGCAGTTTCTATTTTAGTATTTTCTTGATTGGTGGAATTTCATTTAGTAGTTTCATTTTATATTTCCGCCTGATATTTCTGCATTTGCGTGTTGAGACATTTGGGTTTCTTGAGATCTCATCTAGTTTCCTTTATTTCTCGCATCAATTTTGCCTTCCAAACTGGCTTTTTTGTTTGATATTTTCAGTGTCATGACCACAAGCTTCCCAGTATCTGCTAAAACTGTGGTGTATATGACATTATGTCTCTGATGTTTATCAGTGCTTTGTCAGTTAACATTGTTTGCAGTGCAGTGTATATTTACACAATATGTTTATTGGACTTTGTCATATAAAATTTTGGGAGATGTTCTTTGCCTGACATTTACGTGGGAGTTACTCTGCTGAGTACTTGGATGATGTGGTTTTTTGATTCGATGATTGTTTTCAAGGAATTCTACCCTAATGTAATTTAACTCATCTTCAGTGACGTAATGTGAAAAATTGCAGTTGTTTACGTCGCAGGTAAATTCTTCAGTTTTATTTCCTGAGAGATTATTATTTCGTATCGCATTTATTTTAGTTTTAACCTCATCCTCTGTCATGTTATTTATTTCCAGTCTCATCTCTTTATTGTTTGAGTGATGGGTTATTTTATTCTATATTTTGTTTTATTTGATCCATTTCCGCATTTGAGTGTCTTTTATTTCGCACGATGTCCCTGAAGATATTGGCAAGCATGTTTGGGTTGAGATAGAATCATAGACCATTCCCTACCATAGTTCTCTATATTTGGTATGTCTGATCTGTGATGTTCTTTTGAGGATTTTCGAGTGCGGTGGAAAAGGACGTCATGACTTGTTAATACTTTTCCTGGGTCCATTTCGTTCGCTTACTTTTTATTAATTGATTTGGCATCGAGTCACTTGGTCCAAGGTTGGAAATAGTCTGGCTTTGGCGACTAAGTGTCTCATCGTTGTTAGAAGAGTTTGTTCTAGTCACAGATTTTCGACCCCAAACTTGTTCCTCTCTGAGGGATAAGACCCTTGTTGACTCAGGTGACGTCCGATCCGGTGTGAGTATTTGTAAGCAATGAAATTTGTAATTTTCTGTGTTTTATCCTTGACCGCTAAGAGGTAATTTTGTTCAAGATATCAGCTCTAGGAGGACTGTCGAACAAGATTAAAGAACACGTCCTACCCATGAAATAGGGTGGGGTGTTACATTCAAGTATCCAGGGTTCACGAATTCATAAGTTAGTACCTGCATTCAGGAAGGTACCATAGGGATATAGAAATGGTATTGATTATAATGTTTCAACTTAGTTTTAGTCGCAATGGCCATTACCAGATAATAGGTCAGAGGTGGACATACATTGGGGGGGGTATCACTAAAAAAAGGAAAAAATAGGTAATCAACCAATACGATCCTTAACCATGCGCATACATGTATATACATATATACCTGTACATATACAGATATACACAGATCGAGAGAGATACACTATGCTTAGTTAAAAAGCGGAATTTAGTTACGGAAGGTTCCGCTGGAAGTGTGGAAAAATTAAGTCCACTGACGGCAAAAGTAATTGTGAGCGCAATTTTAGCCAATCCTAATGAACAGATGTACTCTCGTTGAAGCTCCTTTCTTCGAATGTTTATTGGGACTCAAGTTCACCCAACCACCTCAATTCCCCCCACCTGACCTCAATTCCCCCACCCCGGCTTTAAGTTCACCCACCCACCTCAAGTTCACCCCCCGACCTCAAGTTCACCCCCCACCGACTTCAAGTTTACCAACCAACCTCAAGTACCCCCCGACCTCAAGTTCACCCCCACCGACTTCAAGTTTACGAACCAACCTCAAGTACCACCCGACCTCAAGTTCACCCCCCACCAACTTCAAGTTTACCGACCAACCTCAAGTTCACCCCCCGACCTCAAGTTCACCCCCCATCGACTTCAAGTTTACCAACCAACCTCAAGTTCAACCCCCGACCTCAAGTTCACCCACCACCGACTTCAAGTTTACCAACCAACCTCAAGTTCACCCCCCGACCTCAAGTTCACCCCCCACCGACTTCAAGTTTACCAACCAACCTCAAGTCCACCCCCGACCTCAAGTTCACCCCCCGTGCACCTAGTATCTATACCCTCAAGTGCACCTGGTATCTATGCGATCCATCGCTAAAGCCGATGGTAAAATGGTTGATTCCTTGTACCCTCTTACTGTGCTCTATGTATGAATCAAATCCAATAATAGAGTTCTGTTGCCATATGTTAAGTTTAGCAGCCCATTCTTTAGTTCCACCAGTTCTTCATGGCTAAGACCGCACCATGCAACGTAACCTGGGACAAAATCGCCTTTTTCCCTCTGATTTCCATTGATATGAATGAAGTTCCATTCAAACAACTTCTTTTCAAAAATCGCTACATTATGGAACAGACTCCCGAATGGATACTTCCCTGATCGCTACAATATTAACCTCTTCAAGTTTAAGGTCAACCATTATCAACTGGTAAAAAAATTACTAGCCCGGATAGTACTGACGTATTGGAAATAGGGCAAGACGACATTATCCCATAGACAAGAAAAGGATTATATAAAGAACTCAGTTCACCAGAAGAAAGCTGGCGTGAAACAAGGCCGAAACTTTATGTTAATAACAACAAAGATGAAGAGATTAGTTCGAATATAAATAACAATCGCTATGTTTGTGTACTTGTAAAATCCAGTATATGCTATATTATTTGCATTAAAAATGTAGATTTTTTTATCGACTCCTATGTAATACTTAATGTTTAAAGTATCGTCCCATCCTTTAATCAAATCTCCATAAAGTTACGAAGGCAACATCCAGCTGAAATTCGAGTTGGTTAACCTGAAGCGCTAGACTTCCCGTGTAATGTTACATATCCACTCGTCCTTGTCTTCAAATGGACATTTGAACTGAATCTTATCTCTTGATGTCGTCTTTTCATGAGTTTTTACCACTGCACATGCGTATGAAGTAGCAAGTCGAAAGTTGTGATTATTCGACTAGAATAAGCGCTAATATAAAAGTTTTACTAAAAGAAAATCAACTCGAATATTGTGCGTTCTTCGGAGGCACGTGGGCGTCAAATTAAATTCTAAAATTTCATTTTACTTCATGGAAAAACTGACAAAAAAAGAAACACTCTGTTCTACGATTGTTCCTCTTTTTTTTCTTTTTCTTTTTCCTCTTTTTTTTCTTTTTCTTTTTCCTTTTTTTTTTTTTTTTTTTTTTCTAAATTCTCTACCAGAGAATCTGACAGGTGAAAGCTGATTTGTCACCCCACTTTGGTGATTATCGGATATAAAAGCAGGAAATGATTGTTTTGTCGTTGTTTCTTGTCTTGATTCCTACTCTTGACGATCTGGTTGATATTTTCGACACCAACAACGCGTATCAGACTTGATCTGTACGCACCATCGTTGACTATCATAAGTTTCGTGTTGTATTTATTGAGCATCGATTAGGATACGAGGTATGTCTGGAATGTAGCCAGCCATTTCGAATATCCCCAAAACCGCTTGCGCAACTTTTATGTAACTTAGCAACCAAACGTGGACCTTACAGCGTAAATAGATATTCTTTTGTTGGAGTACGCAGTCGATCCTGCGAGTAAATTCTTACTCTAGGCTTATTGACAAAAAAAAATCTCATCCAAACTTATCACAATTTCGTACAGTCCAACGACTTCTGCTTTTTTTGTTTGTTTTTTTTTTTAGTTTTCGTTTTTTCTTTTTTTAGTTTTCGTTTTTTTTTTGTTTTTTGCTTCTTTTTTTTCTCAAATCTAAAATTCGCGTTGATAAAAGTTGAAGATTTTCTTGCTTTTGAAAATGATTGCTTCCTTTTTTTTCCCTTGAATTCTTCTGCAGAGTTTTTAGAAATTCATTAGCATATACAGGAAATAAATGCTGATCAGTTCTAAATAATATTTTATGCGTACATTTTGGATTATCTTTTTCTTCAGTTCGTTAAATACTTATAGAAATGGACTTTAAAAATTATTTGTATTTTCTTGTTAGTTTTAGCTTTGTTCTTATGTTAATTGTCATTTTAATTGATTTGTTTTGTATTTTTTTCTTTCGTGTATTTTAATTTTTGGTATTTGGATAGAGTTTATTAGAATGAGATTATGAGATTTTATTTAGTCTTTTTGTTCATGATGTAAAGTAGGTAGCGCAGAAGGAAATTGTTTTCGTGTGTGCATTTGAAAATGAGCACCCATCTTTTGTTTAAGAGTTTGTCCTGCAAACATAATTATTGCTATTGTAAAGGTTAAGTCATTTTTAGACGTTACGATAAGATGGTAAAGTTTTTCTTGTTTTCTATTTAATGTTGCCTATATGCTTTGCGTATTTTCTGCTATTAAATTAGTATTTCCAAAGATTTAAAATGCATTTTTAAAAATGAAAAATCTTTCTTGAAGCTTTTATGTTTTTTTGTTTGTTTTTTTTTTTTTGTTGTTGTTTTTTTTTTAAGCATTAAGCCCCGAGCAAGGCGTGAAGTCACTAGGATACAGGGGGTTGCAGAAGATTTGGAGCGAGATCAGATAGGAGTGATAGAAGAAAGGATGAGGAGAAGGATAGTGGATGGATCAAGGTAACTGGAGATGTCGATTGACATTACATTTGAATAGTAGGAGATTATAGCTCTCAGGGAAACAGTAATTGGGAAAGGTGTTCCACAGGCGAGAGGTGCGAGGTATGAAGCTATTGGAGTAGAAGAGACGGCTACATTTAAAAGTTTCTACAGTGAAAGGGTGAGAGCGGGATGCCAGCCTCGTAGCGCGCTTGAATTCATGAAGTCTGGGAACCAGTGAAAGCAGCTCATCGCAGCAATTACCATGAAAGTACTTGTAAAAAAGACAGAGAGAGGCGACGGCGCGTCTGTGAGAGAGCAACTGTAGATGGGATGCCAGATCAGGTCCAATTATATTACATATCCGCCTCTGGATCTTGTCAAGAACTCCGAGGTAAACAGAAGGTGCACCAGGCCATATATGGCAGCAATACTCCATGCAAGGGCAAATGGTTGATTTGTAGATTTGAAGTATCAATTCCGGGGAGAAAAATTTCCTGGCGCGGCACAGAGAGCCAACTTTCCTCGCGGTGGACGAAGCAATGGACTCAATGTATTTGTTCCATCTCAGGTCAGCAGTCAACGTGAGACCGAGCAGACGCAGAGAGTTGCTCTCAAGAAGTTGACTATCAGACATTCTAATGGGGGGGGGCAGGGAAGGATCTCTATGGTGATTAATAGAGAGTAGTTTAGTTTTTGAGGCGTTAAAGTTGACAAGCCAATTCTTGCCCCAATTAACAACCGATTGGAGGTCCATTTCAAGACGAGCGGTCAGGTTAGTTTTGTCAGCGACACTAGATTTGTTTTTGAGGCAGGAGTAAACTGTAGTGTCGTCCGCGTAGATGCCAACTTGGGAATCTATGGCGTCAGGAAGGTCGTTGATGAAAATAAGGAATAGAGTGGGGCCAAGGATGGAGCCTTGGGGAACACCTGCGTTCGTGGGATTGGAACTGGAGGAGAATCCGTTGAGAACGACCTTCAATTCACGGTTTGACAGGAATGATTGTATTAGGTCAAACAATCGACCTGTAATACCATAACCCTGGAGCTTGCGAAGAAGGCCGGCATGCCAAACCCTATCAAACGCTTTGGAGATGTCTAGGGCCACGGCACGAGCCTCACCGTTGTTTTGAAGGGCTTGATAGACGGTTTCAGTGATGGCCGCAAGCACATCAGCTGTAGATCGGGCGTAGCGGAAACCATATTGCTTGTCTGAGAGCAGATCGTGTGAGGTAAGGTGGTTAACCACTTCGGCGTTTATTAGGGCTTAGAAGACTTTGCCGAAGAGGGCTAGGAGACTAATAGGACGGTAATTAGAGGTGCCAGAGGGATCACCAGAGTTCTTAAAGACAGGAACAATGGATGAGGACTTCCAGCAGTCAAGAAAACAGGATTCCTTGAAGCAGTAATTATATAGTTTAGAGAGGGCGGGCGCTAGCCCAGACGCGCATTTCTTCAAGACAATGGCTGGTATGCCATCTCCACCACTAGCCTTGTGGGGGTCTAAATTGGAGATAATGCCCAATAACAATGACGGGGTTATGCGTAATCCGCTCAATAGGGCCTCAGTTCTTAGAGAGAAGTCTGGTATGGGTACACCGGAGGAGTCGAGCGTTGAATTAAATGAGAATTTCCGAGCAAAGCATTCAGCCTTGTCGGTAGAGGAGGTCAGGACTTCGAACTGGTTGAACAAAGGAGGTATAGAGGGTTTTCTATTGTTCAGGACGCTCTTGCGGAGCCGCCAATAATCTTTGGAGCCAAATTTGCGAGATGCAATACGCTCCTTAATCCGAGCAGCAAATATTGACTTAGCTTCGTTGAGGACACGCTTACACTCGTTACGGGCAGAGTCAAAGAGACGTCTATTGTAGTCTGACATGTCGCTACGAAATAGGTGAAAGAAGTGGTTCCTATGGGCGATGGCGGCTGAGCAAGCAGCGGAGAACTAAGGGGAGGAGTGCGACTTAAATTTCCTTGAGGTGATGAAAGCGTCGATTCCAGCTTTAACCCAGGATGAGACCTCAGAAGCACATTCTTGGACAGGGAGTGTAAAGACAACATCCCAGGGGACATCGTGGAGGAAGTCACGGAACGAGTGCCAATCCGCTCATTGATAGTAGAACGAGGTTCTAGTGATAGGAGGTTCTTTGGGTGGAGTTGAAGGAAATGTTAACAGATACTACAGCATGATCGGAGTTACCAAGAGGGCAGAGTTGCGTGGCGCTACATGATTCGGGGATGGAGGTAAAACACAGAGTTTTAATTTCACGCTAATAGATTCAGTTTAATAATTTCAATAAGAAAAATACATTGCTGTATTTGAAAACTAATTAAAATTAACTGGAAGGAGTTTTCGTTTTGAAATCAATAACATTCGCTGATTTTAGCGCCATTTTTAGCCATCTATCGTCGCAATGTAATTCTCTTAATTAAAAAAATCTTTAAAAAAAATGTACTTTTCTGAAACTTTATTTGGAGAATATTATCTGATTTAAAGATTAATTAATCTGATTTGAAGCAAATATTATTTACTTCAAGTTTAAAATATCGGAGAAAAGCATTTTTAAGACGGTTGTAGCTGTTTATTTTAGGTGTTGACAGGTTAACAGCTTTAATGACAGACGTAGGTCTATCTAAGGTTTTGTCTATGGTGGATATGTCTGTAAAATTTACTTGAGGAATATAACGTGAGCGCCTTATATATATAATTGTTAACTACCCTGTAATCATTAAAATTTAGGAAAATATTCTCCATAATTAAAATTTTATTGAATTTGTTGTGGCCTGTTTAGGGGACAGAAAGAAAGACACGGAAGACGAAGGTAGGTTGAAAAAGTATATTGAAGATATATACAAAACAATAGTGTTAGTAATAAGCACTGCGTCTACTACTCCACTTCACTTCCCGACTCTCGCAGTTTGTATTTATGAGAGGAGGAAGAGTTCATTCTACTGTAAGAGGGTTTACCACAACAGAATTTTAGGTACTTTGACTTTAAATTTACTATAGTTTTCGCTCTTATTTTATAATATCGTGTATGGACGTCCTTATTTTTAAAAATAAATAAATTTTATAAGCACACAAAAGAAAATCAAAATATTATAGCAAAAATGGATTATTGTTGCCATATTTTTCTCCAGTGACACAATCATCTCTTTCCGGTTTTGATGGAATCCAAAGTCTAAGATTTTTCACTCTGCCACCCACCCCCACTTTCTCACTTATGCAAGACTCCGGCGACTTTTCAGCTATTTTCATCTTTTCAGCCAAGACACAACTGCGCCCACGGGGTCTGCTGCGTCCACGTGGTCTGCTGCGTCCACGGGGCCTACTGCGTCCACGGGGTCTGAACACGCTTACTCCCTCCGAATTTTTCAAGAACCGCCATTTTATAGAACAGGCTCCCGCGTGTATGCTTCCCTAAACTCTACAAATTAACCTTTTCATGTCATGGGTCAATTGTTACCTATCTTCCATATCCACATATCCCCACTTCCTACTCTGACATTCATTTCACACCTCTACTTTGTGTTGCTCTCGTGCCTTGTATTGGGTGAACATTAGTATAACAATGTTTATGAGGTCAATTCTAATGCCGATATTGTCATTTATACTCTAGAAGTCATTTTAAAAAGAATTTATGAACAGTGATCTTAATGAACGATTGACAGCTATCATCGATAGATACGAACAGACTAGATAGATAGATAGATAGATAGATAGATAGATAGATAGATAGATAGATAGATAGATAGATAGATATGAACAGAGTGAGATATATAGGTAGACGGGAGAATTAAAATATGAGAGATATCACGTGACATCTTAAATACTCATCTGACTTAACTCTCGTTATCAAAACTAATCAGAAACAGTGACAATTCAAATTAATCCAGATTAAATGTGTGAGTTTTTTTTTTTTGTTTTATCAATAGAAATTATCATTTTTTTAAATCATTTTCTGAATGGAAATCCTTTCCAAACAGGAGGTCAGTATTCTGAGATAAAGGTATGTGTAACAACGTTATTATTAAATATCGACGGGTGATAGAATATTGAATCAGTCCTTTTTGCGAAAAAAACCAAGCCTAACCATTTTCTAAGTAGCCAAGAACAGTACTATTTCGTAACTTTAACTGTTAAAGAATATTGAAACAGACTGTGTAACAAGGGTCATTCATTTTTATTCAAATCCTTTTCATTATTATGACGAAAAACAAAGTATGTTCCTTAACTCTCGAATCAGTAAAACACTATTTCCTGTTCAGCTGCCTGTTCCTACCCACTCACCCCCAATTGAGAACCACTGCCTTTCTTATTGTGCTCGCTTATTTCTTTTCCCAACCTATTCGCACCTCAATTCCCCACATTCCATGGTTACCCCTAACGCGTAAACGCCAGCTTGCACCTCCCAACAGCATAACAATGCTTCTGCTACGATTGTTATTTCATTTTATCCCCAGTAGTTGCCGGTGACGCCAGCATGAGATCAAATAATAGCCAGTGTCTTTTTCAGTACACCTGCACTCTTTTCAATGATTTTTATCAGTAATTCTGTCGTCTAGAGGACTAAAGTCCTTTCTCAGTCTATTTCGAATTGCTTTTCAGAATTGTTGCATTCCCGTACAATAATGATGAGTACGACTGTTGCCCTTTATATCCCACAATTAGTTTCACTCCACGTATTTTTCCAGATTTCGGTCCTATTTTAGTTCCACTCTGGGGTCCGCTGAACGTAACGTTTATTGTGGGGTTCAAATGTCGATGTTAGACGAACCCCGAAAACATTAAAATTGAAGAAGTGACACATACAGCGGAAGAATCGGGATGTTTCAAATGCCCTGGGTGATTGTGCTAGTCGTTAATTGTTTGGTCTTAGATGCGTCGACAGTTGATGATGATCGGATCAAACTGAGTGGTGTCGAATATTGATAGATAGTTGGTGTACTGAGTTGGTACTAGCTGACAGTCGTAGCCCAGGGCAGGCGAGTGTTGGTAACCGGAAGATGATCAGCTTAGGAGGTATCAAAGGACGATGGGCAGTCAGCGAAGGTCGACAGACAGTCGGCGTATTAAGTTGGAACTAGCGGGCAGCCTTAGTCGAGGGTAGGCTGTTGAAACTACGGTGCGCCGCAAGATGCTGAGTAGCAGGGAGTGAAACCTGGATCGCCGAGTGGATTGGTAGAAGACGTGATCGGCAGGAATTAGTTGGTCTCTGGTAATCATGGGTCGCTGGTGATAGTCGCTGGTCCGGATACTACCCAATCATGTTCTCTCTCTCCCCAGTCTCTCTGAAGAGCTGCTAGTCACTGCTAGTTTCATGGCGTAGGAGTATTACAATAGCGCAGGGGTCTTGATGCTAATTCCGGTTATAATAAAAGCCATAAATATAACTCTAGGTTATGAAGTATAATATCTTTGGTCATAACACTACGAACAGAAAAGAAATAGTACTGGTTTTCGATAACCAGCGTAAAATGTCTGCAAAACGATGTGCAGAATTAATAAAATAAAGTGTTTAACGTTAAACGGAAGGAGTCCGTTTACTGAAACAAAAATAACGGAGTAATATATCACTACGATATGTTCCCTGTCTGACAAATTTGTTACATGAAATTCTTCTGGAATCGACTGGATGAGTGTTTCACTTTCAAGCTTCCATAGAATTTTACTTTTTCTGTTCTCTGGTGAAATCCTTATTTTTGCACAATGACTGATCAACGGTCCTAACGAGTCATTTCTATTTTTTGTACATCATCCAGAGTCTAATTTCCTATCTTCACTTAATATGCTTCCACGTCAGAACCTCTGCACAAGCTATGATGTTCTGCTATATATATATATATATATATATATATATATATATATTGATTTAATATATTTCCTTTTTATATACTTTTTCTTCTGAATGTCCTGGGCATGATGATAAACAACATCCGCCTGCTGGGTAAGACGATAAACTACATCCAACAGCAAGACCTCTGATCAGGAGGTTTTGAATAGCGTGAAACCACATCTTAATTGCTGGTGTTCCCAGTTCCACCCTGACCAGTGGTGGTAGCACTTGTTAGGGTCCAAGCTATGGGCAAATACTTGACTCCCCTCTCCAAAAAAATGACGTCAAAATACCATGAAGGTTTTAATACAAGCAATACCTTTTGTAAAAAATTATTTCCAGCAATGAATTTTTGAAGGAAAAAGATATTACCGATAATACATTTTAAAAAGGAAAAAAAAATATTACCAACAATACATTTTTGGGAAAAAATACTACCAGCAATAAAAATCTTGTCGGCATCAAATAACCCATGGAGGTGTTGATATGCCGTAAAACAAAACAAACCAAATCAAAACTTTTCTTCTGAGATGCTGCTATGAGTAAAGACACCGTTTCTCTTTTATGGTGTCCTCTGCACAACTATGTCTATGTCTCTTTAACGATCCATAAAGATGTTTTGATCTCTTAGTTTCGTTTTCTTTTTTTTTTTTTTCTTACTTTTTATGAAAATTCTTTTCCAATATTTCCAGATTTTGACGATTTTTTTTTTCTTATTACGATTAGCGTTTCTTTACTGTTGTATTGTAATTACACTATCCTTATTGTTATGATTATTCTCTCTTTACTATTATGTATATACTGCTTTGCTATTATTATTATTATTACCCTCTCTATTATTATGATTATTACCACTTTACTATGATAATTATTATTTCTTTATTATTATCATTACCCCTTGTTTACTATTATGACTCTCATCTCTTTGATATTATGACTCATCTCTTTACTATTATGAATATTCTCTCTTTTCTATTATGACTCTCATCTCTTTTCTATTATGCTTACTACCGTTTGATTACTATGATTATTCTATCTTTGCTATCATGGATATTATCTCTTTACTATTATGGTTATTCAGTTTTTACCGCAATGATTAAGCTCTCTTTACTGTAGGACCGCATTTCTGTTGCCTTGTCCCCACTTCATCTGCGAAGAAATTGACCAGCATTCACTGCCATATAGAAGGATTGATATTACATGGCATTTCATCATTCTTTCTTTTGTTTCTGACGAAATGTTCCAGTTTCTTAATACTTTTCTGAACTTCTGAAAGACATATTTTCCTATTCAAATGTACATCCGGATTTCGAAGCTGGCAACCACATGTTTGTTCATTCTTACAATTCCTGGTTAATCCTTCCTTTCCGCTTTTATTCACTAGCGAGTCTAGGAATTCTTATATTTTTCTTTCTGCCATCAGCACAGTGTCATCCGCGTATCTTATGCTGTTAAGAATGTTCCCACTAATAATAAATCCTGTCAAGCATTATAATTCTCTTAGGATTGTTCCACTTTTTAGTCAGAATAAATCCGATGAGAAGACAAATCCTTGTCTTACGCCATTTTTATTTTTGTGTACTGAATTCAACTTCTCTCCTTATATGGTTTGCTCCCGGTATATATTCTATATTATTCTAATATAATTTCCAGATAAAGCACTTTTCTGACAGTTCAAATAGATCTTTGTGTCGTATGTACTTTATCAAATACTTTTGCATAATCTATAAAACATAGGCAGACGATATTTTGCATTTGTATTGGTCGTTCTAATGTAATTCTGATCATAAATATGACATTTCTTATTTTGCATACTTTCTTGTCTTTTAAATTTATTCTCATTCAATATTTTCGCTTTTTTTTACTCCTACAAATTTAACCAAAAACACAGAATTTGCCGCACTATTCCTCTTGGCCAAATACGCTCCGCCATGAGAGTTATCTTCTTCTTCTTCTTCTTCTTCTTCTTCTTCTTCTTCTTCTTCTTCTTCAACGATCTTACGTCTTACGATCCCACGCCTACCATGTTTGAAGAGAAACTAAACAAACCAGACAAAACTTAAAGCATTTGCACAAACTCCACAGCCCTGATGAAGTAGCGCGTTGAGTGAGGTAGCAGGCAAGACGCAACGAAAATTGGCCAAACAGTGGGATAGAAAAATGCCGTAGCAAAGAAACATTTAATTTTCCTTGTCCTAAATTAAGAGTTCACAAAATCAGAGAGAGAACATTCAAAGGTCACGCTTTTCTTTCTTTCTATCTATCTATCTATCTATCTACGTATCTATGTATCTATTTATCTCAGTCTGTTCATATCTATCTATCTTAGCATTCTTCTCTTATATTATATCAAAGCCTGTTATTACCACATTAGTCCATTAGTATGTTTGCCTGTCTGTCTCTCTCTCGTTCTCTCTCTCTCTCTCTCTCTCTCTCTATATATATATATATATATATATATATATATATATATATATATATTATAAATTAACTGATTTAAAATGTGGTTTCTTCGCTACACAATAATAACCATGTTTCAAAAACCGAAGCTAAAAACTTCAAATTTAATTATATAATTAAATTAAAGGCATTTTGGTTCCAAAAATTCGCTTGAAGAGGAAACAGAACTAATGCCTTTAATTTAATTATATAATTAAATTTGAAGTTTTTAGCTTCGGTTTTTGAAACATGGTTATTATTGTGTAGCGAAGAAACCATATTTTAAATCAGTTAATTTATAATATTTATGCTCCCTAAATTTACATTGAGCACTGTTTTGTAAAAAAAAAATATCAATAAGAACACCGGATTATATATCTTACTGTTCTTTCTTTTTATTATTATATACATATATATATATATATATATATATATATATATATATATATATATATATATATATATATATTAGGTTGGTGCAAAAATAATGACGTAATAATGTCGTTTTTTGACGTTAAAAATACGTCAAAAAACGACATTATTTAGAATTTATTCTAACCAATATCCAATAACTATTGGTTAGAATAAATTCTTTTTTAATACCACACATTTTTTAAACATCTGAATAGATATTATAACATGACTTCGTTGTCAAGCTTTTTGAATTTTCCTATACTTGTATTTTGATTGGTCCATCTAGCTTTTGTAACGTTTCCCGCTTGCGAAGGATTGTTAATTAATTTGAAACTTTTAAAACCATTTATTTTACATTCAACGTCATCACTTGATAAGACACCGAGGGTGTTGAAACAAAATGGCTATTTTTGTAGTGATTTTATAACATATTTATGTTATAATTTTTTTTTTAAATAATTATATCTGCTCTACTTTGTATTGAGCACTCTTTTAAGAATAGTAATTGTTGGTTATTGGAATTCATTCCATATACACCAATCATATACTTGGGTATATATATATATATATATATATATATATATATATATATATATATATATATATATATCGTAGTATTTTCATATATATATATATTTCTCTCTTTCTCTCTCTCTACACACACACAAACACACACACATACACACACACACACACATACACACACACATATATATATATATAGTAAAAAAAAGAACAACAGTAAGATATATAATCCGGTGTTCTTATTGGTATTTTTAATTTTACAAAACAGTGCTCAATGTAAATTTACAGGACATAAATATTATAAATTAATTGATTTAAAAATATGGTTTCATCGCTACACAGAAATTACCATGTTTCAAAGACAGAAAATAAAAACTTCAAATTCAATTATATTAAATTAAAAGCATTACTTCTGTTTCATCTTCAAGCGAATTTTGGAATAACATTTTTTTTAAATTTACTGATATATATATATATATATATATATATATATATATATATATATATATATATATATATATATATATATATATATATATATAATTCATGAATCATTCATACAAAAAACAAATATAGATGTTAATGATTTAAATGGCGAGAATACATCGTCGCAAAAAATATAAATAAGATACATCTACCCCGAACCTGTATATTGTTTGCGACGATGTATTCTCGCCATTTAAATCATTAACCTCTATATTTGTTTTTGTATGAATGATTCATGTATTTATAAATTATAATTGCACCTTTTAATTGAAACATATATATATGTTTATACCTATTTCGGTTAATATCTCACTAGCTAGCTGTCACAGTCAATTTATATCTATCTATTTATCCTACACAGTTTGTTCATACCTATCTATGTTCATATCCATCATTTGTCCAAAATTCTCTTCGTATTTTTCTGAGTGGCCACACCCGATAGCACCTGCTCTATATACCCGCATCTAGCTCTCCACCATACCCTATAGAACACTTATACGGGTACACCTAGACTCTTTTTATTTACAAGGCTGAAAATAAGTGACTTACACAAATAGATCCCTTTCCTCAAAGGATTATTTGTTTTCTTCATGATCGACAACTTCTGGGTCTCAGTAAACTGTAAAATTTTACGCGGGCAGCGTCTAACACGAGTTGTTTTAGTAAAGGCGAATGTGTTCACACAGATGATCATGAAGAAATATTATCGATTATTATTCATACAGCTAATCACTGCTATACGAATATTGTGATCTTGCGAAAGGTTTCTAAAATTAATAATTATCGACAAAAAATATTTTATCGATTATTATTAATTTTCGAATCATATTCTTTGTATCTTATTTTCAGCTGCTACACCACCACAAAAAATGAGTTAATAATTCGAATCCGAGAGGAGAATTAATCTTTGTTTCAGATTCGCACTGTTTATTAGCGGTCGTTGAATGAGGCTCTGAAAGATTGCGATAAAAAGCAACTAAAATTAAGATGAAAGGAAGACAAGTCAAAAATTAATCATAATTAGCAATGCTTTACCTTAGAAATTCAAGCAAATTCAGACAATTACTTCTAGGCGTAAAATCAAGAGAAATGAGATTAAAGAAATAGTAATCAAAAATCAATGTTGTATCAGTGTTGTAGCATACCTACGTACGATAATGGGTATGTCTCCATTCCCATAAATACAGTAGTAAATACTGTATATTGGTCTGCAGTTGAAGATTCGTCTTAAGCTGTGCTGGTCAAACTCACTGTCTCCGGGCAGAGGGGATTCCCAGACGAGGCTATGTCGAAGGCCAGAGTTTCGTCTCGAGAAACAGCTACCCGACCCCGTTTTATACGAGGTCTACGAGGAATTTTTGGCCGAGCCTACGGGTTCGGATACTCCACATTAAATGCGGCTTTGTACCACATCTGACCGCGTGGGGCGGTTGGTAGATATCCTGCAGTTGGAGATTCATTGTGGGATTCACTTTACTCACTTCTAACAGTTGATTATTTCTTCTACACGCTGCTGTCAAATCTTATATGTGTTGTTCTTGTCCTAAGTATTATGGTTCATTATCAACCTTCGTTTGATTATTCTATTCAGTAAGCTTCCCTAGGTTACAACACTAATAATGCTTCATTCAAAATAATGCCTCTCCTCATTCATATATGCCACTATGATAGGATGTAGTCACTAACCATTCCTAAGAACACTTCATGCAGAAAATTGTCAAAAGTAATGTCCATAGCTCATGTTAGCTTTCAATAGATGACAGGGGGAATCACGTATGAAAAAGTAAGTTAATTTTCACAAGCGTGCATAAAAACACACTAATATTATCCGACTCACTTTAGTTAATGACAGAATAGAGTTTGCGCTCAAATGTCACAAAAAAACTATCAAAGATTCCAAGTGCAGAGTTGACCAGGGAAATGACATCCAAGCCACTGGGTGCAGACCAGCTCTTTACACGAAGACGGTAACTGCCTTGACATGAGAACACGTGATAAAGACAACTGCGCCAAGAACCGTATGACAGATATATCAACGCAACCCCAGAGATCGTGGTTTCATATATTCTAGAGTCGACGTTCTGAGGAGGCCTTCGAAATCACCTACACACATGCCAACGGTAAATCGATTTTTACATATGGCAGATTCAGTGCTAATAATTAGCATTTAGATGTATTTAATTCTCACTTAATGAAAATTTGCCGTTTGTTTTGTCTTGTATAGCCTTTATCTTGTGTAGCCTTGACCTTGCATAACCTTGACCTTGTATAGCCTTGACTTTGTAGATGATACAGTTCTCAGTAATAACGCACCATTAATTACGGAAGATTGTATTATGAAAATGAATAGCCATAGCTTCTGTCGTTTTCACATTACTTTTTCTCAGATTGACTAAGAATGTAAAAAATATATCTGCCTTAAAATAATAGTAGCAACGTAAAGGCAGAAATATTGTAATTGCTTGAACGTTTTTCATTGGTACAGGCCATAACCTACAAGCTTTAAGCTAAAGAGTGTAATCATACAAGACAATGCTCTTAGTGTGTAACTTACTCTTTTTGAGTAGGTACACATCTGCTTATCATCTCTAGTTGCGTTTCTGTCTTTGGACAGAGTGCGCTCAAGGGCGGCTCCGTCAAAGGATAGAGTCGCAACTGAGGAAAATTATACTGAAGAGGTGCCCAGCCCTGGGGAACAGCTGTCCTTCCATTGCCTCAGAGGAAGGTATCGGTGCTCACATCGAGGCCAGCGCAACCGACGGTTGTGGGGGCTCGGGGAATTTTTGTTCCTTGCCCGGGTGCACGCGCTCGGGCTCCCCACATTAAATTGATCTTGTGTCACAACCTGACCTCGTGGAGGGTTGAGTAAATATCTACTCTTTTTCAGTAGTTACACGTCTACATATCATCTCTCAGTTGCGTCTCTGTCTTTGGGCAGAGTACACTCAGGGGCGACTCCGTCAAAAGACAGAGCCGCAATTGAGGAAAATTATACTGAGATGTGCCGGCCCTGGGGAGCAGCTGCCCGAGGCCGCACCTTCTCATTGCACTAGGGAGAAGGATCAGTGCACGCACCGAGGCCAGCGGAACCGACGGTTGCGAGGGCTCGGAAAATTTTTGGGTTTTTTTTGCCCCGGTACACGCGCTCAGGCTCCCCATATTAATCCGACCTTGTGTCACAACCTGACCTCGTGGGGGGTTGAGTAAATATTTACAAGACAATGCTCTTAGTGTGTAACTTACTCTTTTTGAGTAAATTCACGTCTACTTATCATCTCTCAGTTGCGTCTCTTACCTTGGGCAGAGTGCGCTCAGGGGCTTCTCTGTCAAAGGACAGAGGGGCAACTGAGGAAAATAATACTGAAGAAGTACCCAGCGCTGGGGAACAGCTGCCCGAGGCCGCGGCCTCCCATTGCATCAGAGGGAGGGATCGGTACTCGCACCAAGGCCAGCGCAACCGACGGTTGCGGGGTCTGAGCGGAATTTTTCTTCCTGTCCCGGGTGTACGCGCTTGGGTTCCCACCTAAAAATAGACTTTGTGTCACATCTCGTCCCAGTGTGGGGACAGAGTCAATGCTTACAAGACAATGCTCTTTTATATTCTGCAAAACTGACTATTGCCCATCTAGCTAAACAAAGATAGCAAATTAATACAATGATACCAGTTTTTCCAGGTATTTATTTAATAGAAAATGAGATGTATATGTGAATGAAAAGAGATGTATATGTGAATGAAAAGAGATGTATATGAGAATGAAAAGAGATGTATATGTGAATGAAAAGAGATGTATATGAGAATGAAAAGAGATGTATATGTGAATGAAAAGAGATGTATATGAGAATGAAAAGAGATGTATATGGGAATGAAAAGAGATGTATATGAGAATGAAAAGAGATGTATATGGGAATGAAAAGAGATGTATATGGGAATGAAAAGAGATGTATATGAGAATGAAAAGAGATCAAGCAAATATCGCTTGGAAACAATACAAACTACAAAGAAGTATTAAAAGAAAAATTAATAAAATGAATGGTTGAAAAACTGAAGAAGGTTATAGAATGTCAAGAAGTTCATCTTAAAATGTAAACTAGTAATTTATTCAACTACATGAAACATTGTATAAATGAAATATATGTTTTTGTGACCTAAATCTTTTGAATTTATTTATAGGTGTAATATGTTGCACTAAGGTCGTTTGTATAATAAAATTTGGCACTCGAAAAACAAGTTGCTTTCAATTCTATTCTTAAAGAGAGAGATTATAAACTGAAACTGACATGATATTTTATTCTCATATTCGATTCGTTACTTAATATCAGTTTTATTGTGAGAACATTGACATGTAACGTAGAAATTGTCATTGTGTAATGTCGATATAGAGTGTTCTCTTATCGTGACTAGTTGTTAAACAAACAGGTGTGTAAATTCGTTGGCAAAGTAAGTTTCATACTCACTGAGAATGTCAGCTGCGGTCAACTTGTAATAGACAAAGCTTAGTGAATAGACGTACATGGGAGTAGAGACAGACACACGCGCGCACACAAAAACATACACGCGCACACATAAACACACACATATGTGTGTGTGTTTCTTCTTCCTATAAACGTGATATTTAGTGGCTACATGTGTTGGAGTAGATGTCCTTTTTTAAGAGAATAGAGTAGATATTAATTTCATCGCTTCAAAAATCAGGTATGTCTGCTGAAACACGTGTACCAGTTTATGTTGATAAGAAATAATTTCAGGTCTTAAAAAAATCCATTACTTGCATTTTTTAAAGTTTGTGTTTAACGTTTGAACTGATGTAGAAACAAAATAACAACAGAAGTATACCTCATTATTTCTATGGGTTTTATTTATAAAGATTTATCCATCTAGATAAATGTTTATCAGCCCTTTGTCCGAAACGAGGCGTGGTATCTGTTTTCTCCTTATTTCAAATGGGAGAAAGCGCCCGGTAGCGGGGATTCGAACGCAGCAGCAGCATCTTCCTCGTTGCACTAAGAGAGATCGGGACAGTTGTCCAGAGCATTTTTTATCCTTGTCCAATATTCATGTGTATAGGTACTGTACGTAAAAAAATGACCTTGTGTCACATCCTGTAGATAGTGGAAAGGTCAGATAAATAACGGTTCTCGGCCTTTTGGCTGTGATGAAAGCGTAGTATCTGTTCTCTCCTTATCATAGATGGGAAATTACACCCGGTTCCAGTGATTCCAACCCTGAGGCAGCCCCTTCCTCGTTGCACTAAGAGAGGTAGGGATTGATGTAATATTGACCTCGCGGGTACTAGGGAATTTTTGGATTGGCCGACGGCAGCCCAACATAAAAATGGCTACTAAATAACCTCGGCTATATGATGATTTTATGAGGTAATACGCAAAGTGGTAATGTCGTTTGACTATGGGATCATTGTTGACACACTCGATCTTTGATAGCGCCACAACTTTAGTTGTTTTTTTCCCGGGCCATAATAGCATGGATATAGGTAATGATGTGAATTCTGGACAGACATCAGTGGCACGTGAAAACTGCGGCCACCCATAGGTGATGTAGGGCAGGGTCGGCGGCAACTAGCAAAGAGGAATATGGCGTCAAATGATATCCCAATTCCACGCTGGTACGGTTTCAATTCGGCAGTGAATGCCCTCAACCGCGTACATTACATCCATCGTTGACCAATATGGGTGCCATTATTGACACAGTGACAGCCGTCACCACGCCTCACCTGGGTCAGAGAACATTGCCAGTGTACTGTGGAAGACTGGCGACGTATCGCTTTGTCAGACGAGTCACGTTTCCAGATCTTCCGGACAGAGGCTAAAGTTAGTGTGGGGAACAGACTACAGGAGCCTGTTGGTCTAGCCTGTCGCTAAAGTGATGTGCAAGATATCAAATGCTTTATAATTATGTAAAGGAGGAGTTCCCAATGACCCCTAATAAAACTAGAATCTGTTGTCGGATGTGATATACACAGATATTGTTGCTAATAATTTGTACCCCTTTATTTACACCACGTTTCTCAGTGGGGATTTTTTTGTAGATTTCACACAATTCAAGGCTCAAGAACAACTCAAGGTAGAGAGTAACTGAATAAGCAGAGTGTAGACAGTAAAGATTACGTAGATATGAAGGATAAGATTGACCCTTGACATGAAGAGTTTAATATTGTAGCGTTCGAAGAAGACTCCATGCGAGTCTGTTACACAAAGCAGCGATTCGTCGGAAAATTTGCTCTTTACAACTGAAATACGTAGGAAGTGAAGCCGGTGCAAACCGAAGCAGCACTTCGTGTCTTAGCTGGAAAGCTCTGAATTGGTGAAACTGAGGAACATTTGCAATGGAAATAGCTATAAACTAGCAACCCTCTTGCGAATCCCTACCCGTGGAAATGGAGCTGCAGGGCGAAAAATATATCTTCACCTATAACGACTTTAGAATCTATGAAAGCTGGAAAATGAGGTTTGGGGCAGTTCCAGGCTAGAGATTGCAATAATACTGAATTTTTGGTTTGTTCTACAAGAGTGACATGTGCAGATGGCACGAAATTGCTTAGAGGAATAATCGTCTGATTTCCAGATATTCCATTAGCTCTACCACTTACCAGATTTAAAGCCCATTGAATCCGTGTGTGACATATTGCAAACCATACTGCTCTAGAGCTACACCCAATTAACACAACTCAGAGAAGTCTGGGACGTGCTTGGAAAGATACAGTCACACAACGACTCCAGCAACTTGTCGACTCTATACCACGTGTCATGTAACCATCATTTACCAGGCAAGTTTGCAAGCTACACTTTATCAAGTGGCTGCTTTTAATTTTTGACTCTTCAACACACACACACACACACACACTATATATATATATATATATATATATATATATATATATATATATATATATATATATATATATTTGTGTGTGTGTGTGTGTATCGGGCGATATGGGTGTCCTTCACAATGAAGAAATCGTATTTTTCCTGCCACTTATAAAACACTGATCTTGTATGTATTACGCTGTATTAAATCCGAATCAAGTTCGAGGTTGTTGATTATTTTATTCCCACTTAACCCATTTGAAAATGTTTTCCTGTCGATATGGTAGACAAAATATCAGTCCTTCTGGCCACCCTCACAAAAATTGTAAGTGGTGTATTTTCTCTTTGTTTGCAAGCAGCCATGACCGCTCCTATTTCCGAGACTCTTCGCGCCCACTGAAGAATTCCCATGTGTTCCGGGAGAGAGAGAGAGAGAGAGAGAGAGAGTGTGTGTGTGTGTGTGTGTGTGTGTGTGTGTGTGTGTGTGTGTGTGTGTGTGTGCGTGCGTGTGTGTGTGTGTATCGTTGCTGCCAGACGAAGCTGGCCTTCTCAATTCCACATGTTTCCTTTCTTAATCGAAAGAATTTACACTGCTGCCATATATATAATAATCTTCCCTTTTCGCTATACAAAATTCTCTCTTTCTTTCTCTTTCTCTCTCTTTTCTCTCTCTCTCTTTATATCTATCTATCTATCTATTATATATATATATATATATATATATATATATATATATATATATATACATCATTAAAGACGACTGCGGTTAAGCTTTTTACTTAATTTTCTTTTGTCCGTGTAAGTACTAATGAAGATCAACTTAAACAATTTTACACATTTTATGCCCAGAAAAGAAAGCTCTTGTTCGAACACAAGAAAAATTATATAAAAAATCTTAACTGTAGTACCTTGTCAATTGTCGTTAATGAACCATGTATAAAAGAGTGATTGTTTCCCAAATACCTAATATAGATGTAGATAGATAGAGAGAGAGAGAGAGAGAGAGAGAGAGAGAGAGAGAGAGAGAGTGAGTGAGTGAATGAGTGAGTGAGTGAGAGATTCTGTGTTAAGGTAACAAATGTTCTTTAAGGCAAATAATAATAAAAAATAAAGCAAATTAAAAACTACAGACATTATTTGTCGATTAATTTTAATGTTCGACTTTTCCCGATTACGAATAATCCTACTCAGACAAGAAGGAAATTCCATGAGAAATTGTCCAAGAAAAAAAATTTTCGCTGGGGCAAATTTTATATCCGATTCATATTTTCGGGTTTTGTTTCTTTATCTTTATCTTATTTATTAGGTTTATTTTATTATTTATTTATATTATTTTGTTGTTAGTTTTTTCGCTTCTGAATTATAGTATTTTAAATAAAGTTTATTACATTTAATTTACGTGTTATTTTGTAGTCTTTAGAATTGTGATGTTGTCAGTTGCGTTTTAGGAATTTATTTTCGTGTCTCCTTTTGGAAATGAACTCTAACCTTTTAGGATTTTATATTTTATTATTGCTATTTTCTCCCCTAGACAAAAATTCCTTGAAAATGTTGTTGTAAGTTGGGGCTGTTTTTCTCATTTCCCATGTTATTTTTATGCGTTTTGATTTGTTTTTGATATTCATCAATGGTTTTGATATTCAGAAATGTTTTTGATATTCAGAAATGTTTTTGATATTCAGAAATGTTTTTAGCACGCCGTGCTGCTTGAATATTTTTTAAATGTTACTTCATGTCAGTTACCTCCTTTTTCCAGGATCCTTCTGCTGTTCTTATAATGTTCTTTCTTTCTTCTAAATCTTACATTAGTTTATTACGTTGGTTTGTAGGTTGTTAGTGATATATTTCTCAAATGTATTGTATATAAACGCTATCAATGGTGAGAACTGTAATAAAACTTTTTTTTTTATTTAAACAGACAAATATTTACCCTTTTTATCTCTAGGAAGGACTCATAATCCTTGTAATATTTTTCTCGACACCATTTATGAAACGCAAAGAGGAAAAAATCAGCCAAATATAAATCATTTAGATAAACTGAATTTGGTAAAATACCACAGTTGTGCAATATCCCAAAAGATTACTATTCACTATACTAACAATAATCTTTAAGATTAAATCGTGGCTTTTCGGGGATTGTCAGTCTGTATTGAGAGCGCTGAATAACTGCCACTTCGTAAATATATATTTCATTTCATCAAGACACTCAGCACCGTTGAAAATAATTCAAATATCTATTCCTGACTACATAAAATCGAGTATCTACTCAGAGGAAATAACAGAACTATATCTATATATATATATATATATATATATATATATATATATATATATATATATATATATATATATATATAAAAGATAATCCTAAGGAGCCAGGCAAATCTTACCTATGTTTCACCTAAACGGATCTTCAGGGTAAAGCCGGCTGAAAAGGACTTAGACCTTAAACACTGGACCGATTGTTTTCGCCTTGTTTTAATGTTCTTTCTTTTATTATTCTACATGTTTTCCCAAACAAGTACCACCATTTATATATATATATATATATATATATATATATATATATATATATATATATATATATATACATATATATAATGAATGGAACCCAGTGATGAAAAATCTTTATCTTTTACTGTTTACCAAGCTACTTTCGTCGGCTATTACAACTGTAATCATCACACAGTGCACCATACACGTGATCTTGTGCTAAACTAAACTTCGTAAATAATTAAACCTGTGTCCGAACTGAGCAACTTTTGTACGTTGTCACCGAATAGTGTCTGAGCCCAGGTAAAAGTTAGAATTTTGAACGCTGATTTTCCAAGCCTGCATACTGTCTACTCTTGGAGGTTTGTTGCGACAAAACCTTCCTAATTTCTGCTTTTGTTTATTTGGTCCTATTTATGACCTGCTGCATGGGTAAGCTCAATACTCATGAACAACCTGTAAAAACTCCAGGGGTGACATGAGTTCTTGGTATATAATGAGGATGTGTTTCCTAAAAGCCTCATATTAAATTTTTCTGTTGATCAAACCATTAATCTTTATGTATTTTTATTACAATCGATGAATTTATGCATATCTTTCTCTTGTGAAAATGAATATTAAAAGGATCATCTTTTAAAACATTTCTCCTGTAATTAATTCGACCCTCCCCAAGCTCCACATAGTCGTGGCTTACCAATGCATTCTACTAAGTTAGATAATAAGACCATAAAGACTTGATGATGGACTGGATGTCCACTGTTGGCTTTTAATTAGTATTTGTTAGTGAAATCTTTCGTTAGCATTTCTAGAAAACGAGACAGAAATCAAATTTGTTCCAAATTTATTAGTAGCTAAGACTTTGGTGATTAAAATTAAACTATTTGACTGAAAGACAACCAGTTAAGCATTTCAAGTGGTTACTAAAAACACTCAAATTCATTTTTTCTGGCATTATTCAACGGCTTCAGTGATCTAATCCCCGCCCCTCCCGGGCCAGTATTGTTTGCTTTAGAAAATTCTTGATACTACTTACCCGACTCGAAACCGAATCATTGCCTTAAAGTGAGTTTTACATGATTGACTGATTGTCTTTTTACGGCTTATCAACCCTTTGCAGGTTATTTAAAGCCAAAAAATATTTTTAGATTGTAAGAACTTTTTTTGGGGGGGGATAGTAATGATTTACAGATACAATTTCTATTAATTAATCCATAGCTTGAGGCAGAAGGGGTTGATTCATTTCTTTCCCAAAAGTATTTGCACGTAAGTAAATATAATGAACCTGACGGGAATTGGAACTCGGCTCTCCGTTATCCACTACACTACTCGTACATCCAAGCTTACAGCAGCTTTTATTCCCAAGTGGTCACCCATCGAGGTACTGACCAGGCTCGACGTTGCTTAAATTCCCTGATCGTAAGAAAACCAGTAAGAAAACTCTGTTTACAAGGTCATACGATTTTCTTATGAAAATATTACTGACCTTGGCTAATTTCAGTAAAACGGCGGCTTTATTCGCTAAGACTGTACTTGAAAGTTACAAAAAAATAAAGTTCTTGACAATTACTATTTTGTGTTTGGTAAAGATTCCAAGTGAAACCAAATTATAAGACACGCCTGTTTTAGCACAAGCGAGACGGAACAAAGATGGAATTGACCCTACCTCCCCACCCCCATCGTTAACCAAAGAAGCATTTTCTTTTACTAAATTTGCCTGCGATATTTACTTTTGGGTGGTAAAGCAGAAAAAAAGGTTTCTAACTAAAAAGCTACAAGTTGAAGGTTTCATCTGCAGTCGTTGGGTTAAAGTTCGATTTTCATTGGGTGCTCGATACTCGTGGTCTTGTGCCAAGCTAAGCTCAGAATATCTGCAGTCGTTGGATGAAAATAGAAATACAAAAACGTTGCTTCTCTATTAGCAAAGATAGTCTTGTTAACTTCAAGTTTGATTTTCATTGGGTGCTTAATACTCATGGTCTTGTGCCAAGCTAAGCTCAGAATATCATTTTTAAACGCCATGTTTTTTTTCATCATGTACCTTTTTATAGGTTGCCAGATTCCTTTTCTTTATTATTTGGGAATTTCTATGCATTCTTAGGGGATGAGTGGAGAGGATTCACATTGGCATCACCTTGATTTGGAATTCAGAGTTTTCCTTCTCTTAGACTGGTTGCCACCCAAAGCTAGGGAATCAAGTCTACCCTACTATTTAATTCATAGCTGGGTGATATCAATTACGGCGCAGAATTTCAAATATTATAAACAATATATAAGTTCAGTCGTAGAGATTAAAAAAAAAAAAACATGAGTTCTGGAAAGCAATGAATGGAGAACTGAAAGAAATAAAAAATATATTTTGTATTTAGACTTGCAAACAATCTTATTTAAAATGTTAAATAATATCCAAAGCTGTTGAATACTTTTTAATGAGATGTAAATGACTGTCTAATTAGCAGAGCTAAGTCATATAGATATAAATGCCCAAGCAGTAAGTGTAGACTAGCTCTCGGTATACGAGATAAAAGACCGCCGATGGTCGGATAAAATACGAAACAAATCCCACTTCATAACATATTTGTCATTCATATATTACAGGATTTGTCGATTAAAACACGTCTTAACAATCAAAGTATATCAAAACGCGACATTCAATGCATTGATATAAATATTTACTGATTTTAACTAATTCTATCACAAGACCACAAAATAAGAGTAACCAGTTAGTATAAACTCCCTACAGTTATTGCTACCCTGCTGCGAAGCGCACTTGAATATATATTGTACTTAGCATAGTCTGGCGCAAGGGTACAGGAAACGAGTATCAGTGAAAATCGAACATATGAATGGTCGACAAAACGAGTTTGCTAGACCTCAATCTTTCGTAAAATAAAAACCTCCAAAGCGTTAATATTAATAATAGTAGAAGTACTGAAGACTGTACAGTTCCAGAGTCAGGATGAGTTACGCCAAGAAAGAGTCTGAGAAACATGTTTATTTGAAAAAAAAAAAGCTACTTTCACCATAACACAAGATATGCCTTTCGAAATGTCATTTTTGACAATGGTTACAAATTAATGTCAATGCTAGAAATTTTGGATTATAAGTACAATCAAGGATTAACGATATTCCTGTCAGATAATTGCTGAGACAACCGCCATTTTGACACTGGAACCATCTTGACGTTTATTGGTTACAGTTTGAATCGTTCTTGGAAAACATTTAGAATGTAAATAATAATAAAAAAAATAGTTATCAGCTAATAGAAGAGAAGAGGATGTTTTCCAACTGGGAAGGTTATTTGTTGCTGGTTGATTTTATTAAAATATGATCAGGTAATGAAAAAAAATTCTCTTTTCCTTTCTATTCCTCTTCATCCTTTGAATTCTTTCACCACGAAAAGAAGTTAAGAATGTGTAAGATGATGACGAAAAAAAAAACAGCTTATAGAGCCAATAGGCATCACTGAAAGGAAAAAAAGAAGAAGGATAGAGGGGATAAAAAGATGAGGAAAAAGAAGAAAGTAGACGAAAGAAGAAGAAAGAAAGAGTAAAGTGAAAATACCGGAAGAGAAAGAAAAGGTGAAAAAACTAGCGGAAGTTGAGGTAGGAGGGAAAGATAGTAAAGAAAGTGTTGCGATAACAGGTCAGTTGGCCTTGACCCACGTAAAGCTGAGGAGGCGTAGATAAGGCAATGAAATCTGGTGTTATCCAACGTAAACGTACATCTAAATCAACACACTTCTATTACTATCACCATAGCAAGTACAATTATTATCTTAGCTGCCATACTATTACTCACCATTAATGCCATCGCCATGAAAAAACACACACACAAACGCACACACACTGCTGATCACGGTGTTTATCGTTACTCCTTCTACAGCTCCAATAATTGCCTTTTGTGCATATGGCGAATGCTAAAAGCATTGATTGGTCAGAAGCCGTGCCAAAATCTGTGACGGTTCCATGAAAAACACTCGAACATCTTCATGGCTTTTCACTTCTTATTACTTAAACATATACCAAGAAACCTTATTTGCAATCGGATTGGTCGACAGCAAGAAAACGAATCAGATAATTTTTAAAAAAGCTATCTTTTATTTATTTTTTTCATTCCAAGGATACTCACCATAGTGCAGTAGTTAGCATTATAATCAAGTCCTGCCATTAAAAAGTTAGTTCTGTCTCCACTGAGAGTTATGGGACAAAATAATTATGATGGAGGCCAGTTGATAAGTAGATAGATGCATGCTGCTAATAAAGTTGGTTCCCGGTGGCGTCTACCAGACAATTTTTGCCAGACGTACCAGACAATCTTGCACCTTTATAAGCATTCGACTGTGAATCGAATATTGTGGTCAAATCTGGTCTGGTATTTCTGCTGTATATCTAAAGAGTTTCAAGATAAATTCCAGAGAAGTTTTTGTAATATTTATCGGTCCTGACCTGATATTTTGGCTTCAATCTCTTCCCTACATCTGTAACGTGGCTACCCTGTGCCTTTTCTATAAATATTTTCATGACAATTGTTCTGACAAGGTTTTCTCTTTCGTACCTGGATTTCATGAATCTAAACGCAGTTCTAAATTCGCAGATATGTCTCATCATTTTATTGTTGAAATTTGCTAAGTTCTTTATTTACATTATTCGGACTATTGTCCTCATCTTTGTCGCCATATTTATTGCAATGTTTCGGTCCTTCAGTATCTGTCTATATTTCTGAGATGCGGTATTATGTACACTATTCACATTATTCGGACTATTGTCCTCATCTTTATCGCCATATTTATTACAATGTTTCGGCCCTTCAGTATTTGTCTATATTTCTGAGATGCGGTATTATGTACACTATTCACATTATTCGGACTAATTTCCTCATCTTTGTCTCCATATTTATCACAACGTTTCGGCCTTTCAGTATCTGTCTATATTTCTGAGATGAGGTATTATGTACACTATTTACATTATTCGGACTATTGTCCTCATCTTTATGGTCATATTTATTACAACGTTTCGGTCGTTGTACGCTCCGGCCTTCTTCAGGTGGTTGGAATGTCGAACTGAACCCTTTATTTTGCTCACTGGGGTAGACTGTTCTAGTTCCACATGCCATGTTTAAATGTCCTCAAAGACACATGGCACAGTCGATAAAGGCGTTAGTTAGACCCACTGACAGAACCCAAAGAGTGTGAGTTCAATACCCGGTTAAGGCAGTGGAGAACTTTCAGATGGAAATTAACAGGAGATAACTGATAACGTGGAACTAGAACAGTCTACCCAAGTGAGCGTACAACGGCCGAAACGTTGTAATAATATGGCGACAAAGATGAGAACAATAGTCCGAATAATGTAAATAATGTACATAATACCTCATCTCAAAAATATAGACAGATACTTGCTAAGTTCTGTTCTATCAGTTTCTTCTCTCGCACTTCTAGCCTATGGAAAAATTTTTTCCAGCTTCTTACTTTCCTGTCAACTACAATATCGGAAAATCATAATCGTCCCACTTCTTGAAAAACCGTTCTTTTATTGTCCTTTCTCCTCGGTAACATTTTATCAATTTCTTTCACACTCAGTAAAACCTTTCGTCTTAGTGATTAAGAATGTATAACGTGATAAGTACAATTTTTTTCTGAGACCAATGTAACTTTGAAAAAAAATCTTCATGAGCGCGTGTGTGGATTTTGCAAGAAAATAAACAGGAATTTTAAAACATAAAAACAGAAAAGGAAATATATTTTTATATTTTGATAATCTAGATGTAAATAAATGTTTTATTAACAGGATTAAATGGCGTCTCTTTACGTTGTAATGATTAAGTTGCAAGTTTTGCAAATTATGACAACAGTCAGTTTGATCCTCACTCTGGCCCCATGCTTCAGATCTTCTGCAAATACTGCGCTCCTTTTAAAAAATGATTATTCATAACACCAAATAATAGTTTATGGTACAAGATTTGTGTGACGGAGCTGAGGTAGATTAGCGGAGAGATAAGCGTATCGCACAGGGAGAACTGTTTTGGTTTTCTTTCAGTGACTTTAATCAACAAAGACAGACCTCCCATGTTGACTTTTTGGTGTAAATAGCGATAATCATGAAAAATGCTATTTCTTCAAATAAATGACTATTTTTTCTACGAACAGATTCGAAATAAAAAAAAAGGATAGTGAGCAGTATAAACTAGAAGGGCTTTTTTAGGCTTTTGCAATCTCAACGGCTTACGCGTTCAAACTGACTTCATTTTGACCCTCCATTTGCTGATACGCCATTGACCTTAAGAAAGAAAGAATTGAAAAACCCTTAATGCATGAATTTCTGGTATTAGTTTTCATTATATACATTCGGGAAAATGTCCTCGTCGTTATTACCACAACGTTTTGTCTGTTGTGCTCCCCCCCCCGGCCTTCATCACATGTCTATGAATCCGGGTAACCTCCAGGGAATTTCAATTTGAACCCTGTATTTAATATAGAAGGGTAGATTTCTCTCCTGTTTTTGTCCATGTCCAGAGATGACAAATCTTGTTCACTTTTTCGTATTGCTCAGTTACTGGTCGACACTTATGCCACACTGAACATGAGTTTGTACAACCTGGGCCAGGGATTAAACTCACAATTACCTTCTTTCTTACTGTTCAGTTATTGCTTTCTCCTTATGCCACACTGAACGTGAGTCTGTACAACCTGGGCCAGGGATTGAACTCACAATTATCTTCTTTCATACTGCTCAGATATTGCTTTCTCCTTATGCCACTGAACGTAAATCTGTACAACCTGGGCCAGGGATTGAACTCACAATTACCTTCTTTGTTACTGCTCAGGAATTGCTTTATCCTTATGCCACACTGAACGTGAGTCTGTACAACCTGTGCCAGGGATTGAACTCACAATTATCTTCTTTCTTACAGCTCAGTTATTGCTTTGTCCTTATGCCACTGAACGTGAGTCTGTACAAACTGGGCCTGGGATTGAAATCACAATCATCTTCTTTCTTACTGCTCAAATATTGCTTTCTCCTGATGCCACTGAACGTGAGTCTGTACAAACTGAACCAGGGATTGAACTTACAATTATCTTCTTTCTTACTGCTCAGTTATTGCTTTCTCCTTATGCCACTGATCGTCAGTCTGTACGACCCGACCCAGAGTACGGTACAGAGGGGCAATAACCTTAATGGATTTAAGTCATGTACAACAAAGCGAGAACAATATACCCACATAGTTTAAATAAATGGTGCAGTTCGACAGACACCTGAAGAAGATCGGAAGGCGTAATGGCCGAAACTCTGTGGGAATAAACAAAAACAAAAACGATGACATCATTCCGAATGTAAATAATGTTTCCAAATAAAATTTAATTTCTTTATATATTAATCTTGTCTTGTTTCTCTTGGAGGAACTGAAAAAATCGAAGACACAAACTGTGATTAATTCCACTGGGAATTACATGCCGAGAAAATTTGTTTCTTGCTGTGTGTGAAAGCAAATAAACACATCAACGCCATAGAAGCTTTTGTCGTTATCATTTAGCAAATCAGCCTTTCCTTTCCAGAATTTATTTTCAATAATATACAAGAAATATTAGACTTCATTTTCAAGTGATATTACTAAAAAAAAACCTCCTCCTCCTTTATCTCTATCTCCTACTTCCTCTTCTCCTTCTTCGTCTTTTTCTCTTCTGTCTTGCTAGACTTCATTAGATTTTTCTCTTCTGTCTTGCTAGACTTCATTACACCAAAAAAAAACATACAAAGTCTGTCCGGATATTATCCAGCTATTTTAAATATCCAGGAAACCGATTTGGTGGCGTTTATGTAACTGCAATTATTTGGAGGAGACCATACAGTGGAAGCACAAACAAATACTCTCCCTCGTCTTTACTCAGACGACAATAAGACGCCATTCAGTGAGCATGCGCCTTGTAGAATTTTCTTATTCACAGCAAATATGAATCAAAATATTTTTGCTGAGAAACGAAAACTGAACGATGAAGAATGCTTTCGGTTATGATTCAAAGAGCGAAGGCTAGAAAATAAATTTAATAACAACGCGCTTCAAATTTGATTGGACATTCGCAGAAAGTGATTCACGTTCTAGGTGGCATTCCACAAAACAGAACAATGAATAATGTTGAAAGTTGCAATCAAAAGAAAAGGAGAACTTAATTATAAGAAATACGTTTTGGCATTTTTATCTGAACTCCGACTCGAATGAACGAGGCCAAAAGTTTAAAGAGGGCCTCACATGTAACCAGAGGCCAAAAATACTTCAGTACCTGCGGTATTTTTCCTTTGGCGACGCTTCAGGTGCCGGGATTTACCTCTAGCCCTCATCCGTAGAAGAAGGACAATCTTTGTCCATGTTAGCATTAATTTGGGCATATATTATTGTATACACAATAATTTCCTTTCATATGTTAGATACATAAGAAAGCATTTTATTTTAGACATAATAATATTAAAGAAAATAAAGAAAATAAAAAAGATATAAAGAAATAAAAATAAAAGCATATACGATTAACGAGACGGATCAAATATTTACTTCTCGATCCCTTGTAAAACAAGGCGCGATACGATTTGTTAAGCTAAAAAGTTTGAAAACCAGCGGGTGGGTCTTCCCTCAAACCAATACCATTGCTGTTAATTCATTGACCTGCTTGTAAAATCTCTCTTCCGTCGGGAGAAAACCTCAACATAGTTATATGATGAAGAATTTAGGGTAAGTCTGCTCAGGGCGTGAGAAAGCCTTTGGAGCCAACTAATATAGCTTATAATGATATTGCTAAGAACTATGGGTGAATGCAACCCAAAGACAAGTAAAGATGACGTCTCTCTTGATGTGTATATAATAAAAAATCAAGTGTATTTTTCTTTTACTGTACAGCACATTAATTATAAGAGGAAAATGATGCAGTGTGACACGCCATCAAGCAAGAAACATTCCCATTGGAAGACATTATATCCACCATCATGAAGAGGAAATTGAAATGGTATGAACACGTCACAAGCGCCAACAATCGTCCCGCTGACATCCTACAAGCGACCCTACGACCACGCCCGGTCGTCGAACTGATCACGATGATTATGATGATTATGATCACGATGAAACATAGTTCCAAAACCTATTCTGCATATATGTGCCCGCAAAAAGTAATCCAGATCAACATACATATTTGATGATAAATCAATAAGTTTCGTAGCCTGACACCTAATAGCTGATTTGGTTTGGTTTGTTTTACGGTATATCAACACCTCAATGGGCTATTTAATGCCGACAATATTTTTATTACTGGTAATATTTTTTTCTTCAAAAAGGCATTGCTGATATTTTTCCAAAGCTGTATTGCTGGTAATAATTTTTTTCTTCTTCAAAAATTCATTGTTGGTAATAATTTTTTAGAAAAATGTTTATACTAGTATTAAAATTTATTTTTACACTTTCATAGCATTTTGACCCCAGTTTGAGGGTTAACTTAAACTGGGGTCAAAACGTTATGAAAGCTATAGCTAACAGGTGCTACCACCCCGGGTTAGGGTAGACCTCGGAACACCACCAATTAAGAGGTGGTTCCACTCTTTTCCAAACCTCCTGATCAAAGGCCTCGCTGTTGGACGTAGTTTATCGTCTTACCCAGGGCGTAATTATGATATGAATTTTGATCTGAAATGCTCACTGTATAATGTTTGTTGATGTGATTATGAATTGTAAATGAATGAGATACTTTGGTAAAAGAGATTATGAATAAAGACAAAATGAAAACTTATGTTAGCCGACGGGTTTCGTCATCTGATTTTATCAAGGTAAATGTGAATATTTTTGTAATATCTGGAATTTTTCACAAAGGATAAAAAATTGTTAAAAAATTTTGAAAAAAGGAATGTATTTTTCATCATTAGATTACCGATTTGCTGGTCTATCAATGGATGTTTAGTTGTTAAATAAAATGTTATATAATTCAAACCGCCTGCTTATTCGTTGCTCAGTGCGATAACATAATAACAGTGAAATTGAAATTCCAGAATTGGGCCTCTTTTGTCTGATGCCGTTCGTTAAGAAGTCAACTCATGAATAATTGCTTGTGAAAAGGTACAATAAATAGGAGTATTTGTTTTCTTTGTGTTGTTTTTTTTTTTACTAATATTCACCAAATTCAAGCCCCAAGAGCCACTCATTGTAGAGACCACTGAAGGAGGAAATAGCGGTTAAACCCAGACCTGAAGAGGTTATGATTGTAGTGACCAGGAAAATATCCTCTCGGTAGTCTGTTCCATAAAATAGCAGTTTTTGGAAGAAAGTTATCTCAGTGGAACTACTTTGTTACTAATGGAATATGAAAGGAATGAGGATGTATGCAGTATGGCGGGTCTTAGATGCAAAGACCAACACTGGTGGAACTAAAGACTGGAGCTCGTCAGAATCTTTAACATGGAACAAGCGATAAAGTAAGGTAGGAAATAATTCCCCATTCACGGAGACGCTTATCAAAATAGAAAAGTGGGGACTGAGCAGCTCCAGCTCAGAAATAACAGCAAACACCATTTTGAGTTTGATCTGGCCCTTGTAAAGATAGAATATGGCAGGTGGAGTCAGGTACTTACAAGGAACCGATCATTTTTCCAGCGTCTTTAGCGATGGACCGGATATACAAGTTCCATTTGAAGTCTGAAACCCAATAGGAGTCTCTTTGAGAAAGCAACCATTCATTATGATGACTGGTTTGATTTTGGGTGTATTGAATACTACAAAGCCGCCCTGCCACCATGTTGAACCGCCACGGTTAGATCAGAAAAGAGATCAGCTGCATCGATTCTGCTCCTTTAGATTGTTGTATGTGCACCGATGCACCGTTGTCTCATCTGCATTCACTAATAATATGGCAATGTTCCTAAGCAAATCCTTAATACCAAGTAGAAAAAACTGTAGGACCGAGAAGGATTTGATTAACTGATCTGTTTAACGGTATATGAACACCTTTATGGGTCATTTAATGCCGAAATTAAATTTTCTTGGAAGTGATAAAAATATATTCGTTATTCTGCTTTCACAGTTGAATACATGGTAGAAGATACTCAGCTTTTGCGCATATACATGTTTGTGTGGACATAATTACTAAAGGCAGTGATATGTGTGTTTTATGTTGAAAGTTCATTATGTAGGATATTATATAGATTAATGTCATGAAAGAATTCATATTGGTTGTTTGGTAGGATTTTAAACGGATTTGGCTGAAGTCACTACAATTTGTTAGTATGTGCATATATTTGGTAATTTTACTGTATTGCTGGTGTTTTTACTATAAAAATGTATTTTTATACTTTCATAGTGTTTTGTTTGGGGGTTCACTATTTGCCGATAGGTGGGACCCTAACAGGTGCTACCACCCCGGTGTTACAAATTCATGACGGTCGTCTTCGAGTATAGAATCCAGAGGTCAGTAGTGAATATTTCGGAGACAGTAGGAAAGCGTAGTTCAGGTTCGCAGTGGATATCGTGGCAAAGTAGCAGAGCGTAGTACTTCCTTCTGTCATCTTCGCCTGACAAGTTGGCATTGGTCCTTCGGATAGGGTAAACAAAAATGGCCGCCTTTATACACGACGGATACCATGTATCTAATTTTTTGCAAAACGAGTTGATAGGCAGGTCCCAAACGTTGAATTTCTGCATCCAGTCGATACCTACTAAATTTTCAGTATCTTTCATGACGTATATCTTAAGTTTTTTGTTTTGCCATGAAATTTAACATTCACTATTATTTCTCCCTCAAATTTTATTCGTTTTCCTGTAACCGACTTGTCAATTTTTTGAGTGTGTAACATGGTAGGTCTGTTGAGTTTTTTCTGTGTCTGTAAGTTGATTATCGTGTGGTCGGAACCCGAATCCAGCTGTAATTTAATCTTTTTACTTAAAATTTTCAGTTCCACATATTTCCTTACATTGGTGTTGTCATCATTATTCATCCTTGTAGCTCTTATTCTATTAGTATCTTTTCTATTTCTACATTGGGATGCCTTGTGGCCTTTTTTTCCACATTCATGACAGTTTTTATATCTGAAGCGGCAATCCTTGTTCCAATGTAATCCTCCACATCGATAACATGCTTGATGGAGGGGGGTTATATTTGTTTCGATATTCGTCATAATTTGTCCTGTATGTTGTACTTTTTCTCTTGTCATAAAATTTCATTTTTCTTTCCGGGGAGGGTGAGAATCTTTTTTCATTGTCGTAAAATTTTAGTTTTCTTTCCGGGGAGGGTGAAGAACGTAGACTTTTGTTTAACTTACGTATATGAGAAACAGCTGAATCTTCAATGTCCTTTGCGTCTTTCTTTATGCTTAAACATCTCTGGCAATCTTCCGATAATTGCTGTAATGTTAGACCCGGTTCATTTTGTAATTTTGCAAGCATTCTTCTACGCATTTCGCTATCTTTTGTAGAAACTAGCCCTTGAACAAAAATGAGATATATGAAATTGTCCGGTGTTAATTCCGCTACTTTGAAGTCGTCACAATGTTTATTTACGATCACGGCAAACGTGGAATAATCCTCATTATCGCCCTTTACCAGGTTAAGGCATTTCCACTTCCTATGGAAGAGTGATGTTTTGGGGCTGAAGAGTTCTTTAAGACATGTCACTGCTTCGTCAAATTTTAATTCGTTCGTCTTTTTTGGCAAGATATAATCCACGAACTTTGTATATTCTTCAGTTCCTAATTTTCTAAGCAATAGACGTAGCTTTTTTGCTTCTGTCCAATTTTGACAGTCTATGTTAAAGATGTCTTCATGTCTTCTGAAGTAATCTCCAAAATATTTGTCCTCATCTAGAGAATATTTGAAAATCTCTATGGTATTCCACACTGCGTCTTACGAAAATGTTGCTTCTTTTTCCATATCTAATTGCTTGTTGTCCGCTAATTTCAATATTAGTTCCTGGAGCTCTGTTTGTCTATCTTGATTTTCCTTTTGCGTTTGTAATAATTGCTTTTGCCATTTTTCTTGAAGCTGTAACTGTTGATCATTTTGGTATTTTATCTGTTCTACCAACATATTTTTAAAATCTTCCATGATAACTCAATTTTATGTATTTTTACTCCTCGAAATTGTTTGTCGCTAATTTGTTGTTGTAACGACGAGGGAAGGATTTTTCTTTTGTTGATTAGTTTTCCGCGTGTGTTCACCAAGTTGTTTGTTGGTTAGGCGTACGAAAATTTTTTCTTTCCCCGTGTGAGTTTCGAATCCTCGTTCGCCAAGTTCTTGTGGTTATCCGCGTGAGTTCGAATCCTCGTTCGCCAAGTTGTTGTGGATTCCGAGATGAATTCGGTCTCCAAGGAATGACAAACGCAATAATTAAATATAAGAAATAAAATGTATTTACACAATCATACAAAGAGTAATACTGTTAGTAAGTCCAGGAACGTGGTTAGTAGCAAATACAGATAGATATATATAGTCTCGAAATAGGACTTCCTTAGAGTCTAAGTGCTTGTAACTGACGTCTACAAGAGGTTATCTCACACTATCTCCGTTCGTATATTCTCTCACTCTCCGACTGCCGACCACCGACTAGTATTTAGTCAGCCCCCACGAGGGTATCATGTGGCACAAGGCCGGTTTAACGTGGGATCTCCGAGCCCGTGGGATCTCCGAGCCCGTGGGCTCGGCAAAAAATATACCCTCTGAACCCGTAAAATGGGTTCAGGGTCAGTTTACCTCCCCGAACGAGACTCCGCCCTTCGGCGTAGCCTCGTTCGGGTTCCTCCCCGCCCGAAAGCTGAGAGTTCAACCGTTCGACTGACATCCGACCACCGACTGCTTCTCACTGACTGTAACTC
>OZ010588.1:10913971-10923971 GCA_963932145.1 Acanthosepion lycidas
TAGTTTAACATATGTGGGGAAAAAAGGAATGGCTTACCTCCCAAACGCCCTCGCGTCTGTCTGGCCTGTGGGTTAAGAAAGGAAAGGGTCCAAGATGGCGTCCGTGACTTTTAATATTTACGGTCTCGTGCAGTCACGCAAAGTCGCGTTACACGCATGGTAATGAGGTGTTTCTGGACTCCATAAAAGCAGGTCGCTTGGAAAAATGAACAGAACAGCATTACACCAGTGTTCGGTGTACATGGCTTTGCGTTGCAGCGTGTAAGACATTTTCCGACGGAAAGAGTTGCGTACCTTTCACCATTGAATTTGACACCCTTGCTACAAGCTATTTCGGCCATTACTACAACATGGACAGATTCGACTTGAAGTTGATACCAGAGTTCGACGGTTCCCCTGTTGGCCCGTCTGTGGTCGAGTGGTGGGAAAAGGCCGAGCGGGTCTGCCGGCTGTGTAAAGTTAAAGATCCCGCACTGGTCATCCCTCTGAGGCTCACCAAAGGAGCTTACGCCGTGTATCAGCAGCTCAGGGATGACGCAGACTTGGAGGAAATTAAGCAGGCTCTATACGTGGCATTCGGTGCGGACCCCTTTGTCTCCTGGAGGCAGTTCACCGAACGGCGGCTTGGGCCAGATGAAACGGTAGATGTCTATCTGGCCGATTTGAGGAAGCTGGCCGCACCGTTCGGTGGAGCAAGCGACCAAATCCTAGGATGCGCCTTTCTGGCCGGACTCCCAGACAACGCCAGTCGACTGCTACGAGCATCGTCAAGGCTCAATGAGCTGGGGTTAGACGAGTTACTGGCCAGAGCCCGGAATATTCTGAAGGACGGCGCGGAGCCTGTCTCAGCAGCTGTGGAAGCACCCGCACCGCCAACTGAGGACACAAGGTGCTATAAATGTGGCGAACTGAACCACTTCTCCAAAGACTGCCGAAGCCGAAGCAGTGCGAAGGATACGCATAACCGAGGAACACGGAGACGTATGCGTTGCTACAGGTGCAACATGCTGGGCCACGTAGCAAGAATCTGTCCTGGAAACGAGCAAGGGGAGTAAGCTACAGCGCCAGTCTTCTCTCCAGATCTCCGCTGAACAAGGCGCTACCCGCAGTGAGCGTGCGGATTAACGGGCGTGAGCGCTTCGCGCTTGTAGACACCGGGTGCACCCAGACCCTTGTGCGCAAGTCATATTGTGACACGTGGGATGAGAAAAAGATTCCAATTCTGACTGTTGGCGGGGGCTCGCTAGCCTCTTGTGGAGTGAGCGTCATCCACGCAAGCATCGACGATGGGCCTGCAGTAGCCGTACAAGCCCTGGTCGTGGACGGAGAACTGCTCGGCTATGATCTGCTCCTGGGAATGGACGTCATCAAAAAAGTAGGTGGCGTCCATGTTGACGAAGAGGATCGGGCGCGTTTCACTGAAACTGGTCTTGCAGCAATGGAGCTAGAACGGCCTGACTTTCTTGCGGAATTCGACCAGCGCACAAAGTCCTGGACGGTTTCCTGGAAATGGTCGGACGATCAACCGCCAGAGAAGCTGTACAACAGCGTGCCAGAGTATAAAATCCCCCCGCTAGCTCGTGCGGAATGCGACAAGGAGTTGCGAGCCTGGATTAATAACGGGTGGTTGGTTCCTTATCCAGAGAAGGAATTGGGGCCCCCGAAGGGCCTGATCCCGCTAATGACGGTTTTCCAGCACAACAAACAAAAGGTGAGGCCGGTGCTCGACTATCGGGAACTGAACGAGCACGTGGACCCTTTTACAGCCCGCGCGGACGTGTGTACCGAGAAGCTAAGGGAATGGCGACAGGCAGGATCAAATGTATCTGTGCTGGATCTTCGCAAGGCATACCTTCAAGTGCGTGTGAACCAATCACTGTGGCCCTATCAAACTGTGCTTATCAAGGGGCAAAGGTATTGCCTGACCCGCATGGGGTTTGGACTCAATGTGGCGCCATCAATTATGCAGATGATTGTTGACGCCATTCTGACGAAGGATGAGCGTATACGGCGGGCAACATCTGTATATATTGATGACGTGTACGTGAACGAGGGAGTCATATCTGCGGCGCGCGTAAAGGAGCATCTCTACAACTTTGGCCTCCTCAGCAAGGAACCGGAGAGGCTGCAGGATGGTGCAATAGTGCTTGGTTTGCACGTCTGGGGAGAGGATGACGTTCTGTATTGGAAACGAGGAAACGAGGTCCCAGACATGCCCACCGTTGTCACGCGGCGAAGCATATTTTCCTTGTGCGGCAAGTTAGTTGGGCACCTTCCCGTAGGTGGCTGGCTGCGTGTTGCGGTGGCGTTCATCAAGCGGAGAGCATCTGATGTCACCACTGGATGGGATGACGAAGTTCACGACGCCCCTCACCTCACCATGATGAGGGAGGTCCTCGCTAGAGTACGCAAGGAAGACCCAGCGCAGGGCAGATGGTGCGTCGACAGCCAAGACCTCAGTGTGTGGGTTGACGCAAGCTCTCTTGCAACCGGTGTATCGATAGTTCACGATGGAGCCGTGGTGGAAGATGCTTGCTTGTTACGTCCAGAAAAGGACCCAACACATAAACCTAGCAGAGCTCGATGCTGTCATCAAGGGGATCAACTTGGCGATCCTCTGGAAGTCGACCACCCTGCGTCTGTTCACGGATTCCGCTTGCGTCTATAAGTGGATCTCGGATACCCTTACCGGGAGGCCCAGAGTGCGGACTAAAGCCGCCAGCGAGATGCTTATCCTACGACGGCTCGACACGATCGTGAAGCTGGTGCAAGAGTACGCATTGACAATGGAGGTGTCCCTGGTCAAATCTAGCCTCAACAAGGCAGATTGTTTAACGAGGGTGCCCCAAAGGTGGCTTGACGCCACTAAGAAAGCTATTGAGCCCGTGCAACCCGCCTGAGCTGCGTCCATGAGTCCCGTTCGATCTAATCGAATCAAAGAAGTCCACCAACAAAGCGGGCACCCTGGAGTCAAGCGGACCCTGTATTTCGCCAAATTGGTTGACCCAGGAGTACAAAAGACAGACGTCAGAAGAGTGGTCAGAAACTGCGTGGCGTGCCAGTCTATAGACCCAGCACCCGTTCGCTGGAAGAAAGGGCAGCTGAGCGTGAGGAACCACTGGAGCCGGCTGGCGATAGACGTTACTCACCACAACGGCGAGGATTTCCTGACGCTCATTGATTGTGGTCCATCCAGGTTTGCGATATGGCGGCTGCTGCGTCGGCAAGATTCAGCTACCATCATCCGTCAGTTAAACAGTATCTTCCTTGAACGTGGCCCCCCAACGGAGATATTAACCGACAATGGCACTGCATTCAACAGTGAGCAGTTCAGGAGGTTTGCGGATGCCTGGGGAGTGCACCTACGGTTCCGGTGCGCCCACGTACCGATTGGAAATGGGATCATCGAGCGGAACTACAGGACCGTCAAGACCATCGCAGCCAGGACGGGCTGCGCGGTGTCTGAGGCGGTCTACTTGTACAACGTGACCCCGAAGGATGATGTCTCACCCTCTACGACGCCAGCAGACACATTGCATAGGTACCACGTCAGAGTGAGGGGCATAGAGACCAACCCGCTGACGGAACTGAAAGTAACCGGAGAGAGGCTGAAGAAAGGCGATGTCGTCTGGGTTAAAAACCCGCGCAGCAAGTGCACGACGAAATACGGAACCGGACGCGTCACTGAGGTGATCAGCCCACAGGCGGTGCGGGTCGACGGTGTGCCCCGTCACGTTAAGGACCTGCGGCCGGCGACGCAGTTGCAACCATCGCTGGACGACGGGAGCGAATCGGAATCTGAGACCAGTGAGGCATCGCTCTGGTTCATGCCAGCTCCATCATGCAGTGACTCAGATATCAGCAGCCTTCCAAGGGACGCGGTGTTTTTCGACCCTCAGACCGCGGACATGAGCGCAAACGACGATGAGGCTCGCAGCGTCCCTCTTCGAAGAAGCACCCGGCGAAAGCGATCGCCGCCTCCCTGTCACCTCTGTGATCATGAGATCAGGGGGGGGGGGAGTGTGGGGAAAAAAGGAATGGCTTACCTCCCAAACGCCCTCGCGTCTGTCTGGCCTGTGGGTTAAGAAAGGAAAGGGTCCAAGATGGCGTCCGTGATTTTTAATATTTACGGTCTCGTGCAGTCACGCAAAGTCGCGTTACACGCATGGTAATGAGGTGTTTCTGGACTCCATAAAAGCAGGTCGCTTGGAAAAATGAACAGAACAGCATTACACCAGTGTTCGGTGTACATGGCTTTGCGTTGCAGCGTGTAAGACATTTTCCGACGGAAAGAGTTGCGTACCTTTCACCCTTGAATTTGACACCCTTGCTACAACATATGACTAAAAAATTGTAGAATATATGAAAATCATGACACGAGGAAGTAATCGAACCATATTATATTGATTCTTGATTATTATTGATTCTCTAATTCTGGAATAGAAATGGAAGATTATGACAACAGGTGAGTAACGTATTAAAAAGTAAATGATTAGTAATATATATATATATATATATATATATATATATAAACAAACTAAACCACATTATCCGATGACCGTTTATAAGGTCAAAGTAACATAATGTTCCTTTATAACTTTTATTGAAGTAGCAGGAAGTTACCAATTTCCTCTCCAAGTACATGCAAAATATTGTACTGTTTTACACGGCAGCGAAATCAGGAAATAATCCCTGATCTGGGCTGTTGGGAGATGTGGATTCATGCCTTTCCAGGGGAAATTAAGGAGAGGAAAATCCTGTCAATATTAGAAAGAGCTATAACAGTTAGTGGACTTAAAAAGAGGTTATCTCGGCAATGTCCACCTTTCCTCCAAGTAACATGCAACATATTGTACTAGGTTACATGGTGCCAACATCAGGAAATAAACTCTGACCTGAACTATTGTGAGTCATAGATTTATACCTTTCCTGGGAAAATTAAGGGAAGGAAACGCCTATCATTATTAGAAAGAGCTATAACAGTTAGTGGGCTTAACAGGGGTTGCCTTGGCAGTTCCAAACTAACCTCCACGTAACATGAAGCAATTTGAAATATTTCTTACCACTTTTCGTATAATGTTAAATTTATGAAAAATAGTGACAATGAATTCATAAAGAATAGCTTGTGAGATGAAACAAAAGTTAATCGCACTACAACTGGAGTCGAGTAAAATTAAAAAGCAAATTGAAATATAAGGTAAGCAAATATTTGAAAAGTATGCTTATCAAATTCAAAGAAAAACGCAGGAAGAAATTTGATGAAAATCTCAGGAAGCAAATTGAAAGAAAAAAGCAAGAAAGCAAATTGAAAGAAAAACTCGGGAAGCAAATTGAAAGAAAAACTCGGGAAGCAAATTGAAAGAAAAACTCAGGAAGCAAATTGATGAAAAACTCAGGAAGCAAATTGATGAAAAACTCAGGAAGCAAATTGATGAAAAACTCAGGAAGCAAATTGAAAGAAAAACTCAGGAAGCAAATTGATGAACAACTCAGGAAGCAAATTGATGAAAAACTCAGGAAGCAAATTGAAAGAAAAACTCAGGAAGCAAATTGATGAAAAACTCAGGAAGCAAATTGATGAAAAACTCAGGAAGCAAATTGAAAGAAAAACTCAGGAAGCAAATTGATGAAAAACTCAGGAAGCAAATTGATGAAAAACTCAGGAAGCAAATTGATGAAAAACTCAGGAAGCAAATTGAAAGAAAAACTCAGGAAGCAAATTGATGAAAAACTCAGGAAGCAAATTGAAAGAAAAAAGGAGGAAAAATTGAAAGAAAAACGTAGGAAGAAAATTCCAAGAAAAACGCAGTAAGGAAATTAAAAGAAAGAAGCAGGAAGTAAATTGAAAGAAAAAATTTGAAGCAAATTGAAAGAAAAATCAGGAAGCAAATTAAAGGGAAAACGTAGGAAGGAAAAAAATGTAGTATGGAAATTAAAAAAGACACAGAATGAAAATTAAACAAAGAAGCAGGAATCAAACTGAAAGAAAAACGCAGTAAGGAAATTAAAAGAAAAAGCATGAAGCAAATTAAAAGAAAAAGCAGGAAGCAAATTGAAAAAAAAAACACAGCAAGCAAAAACTCAATAAGGAATTTAAACCAAAGAAGCAAGAAGCAAATTGAAAGAATAAAGCAGGAAGCAAAGTGAGAGAAAAAAGAAAGAAATTGAAAGAAAAACGCACTAAGCAGATTCAAGCAAAAAGGCCGGAAACTAATTGAAAGAAAAACATAGGTTGCAAATTGAAAAAAAAAAAAAAAAAATTGAAAGAAAAACGCCCTGAATAAATTGACATAAAAACTCAGTAAGCAAAATGGAAAAAAAACGCGGTTAGTAATTTGAAAGAAAAACGCAGGAAGGAAGTTGAACTAAAATGCAGTGTGCAAATTGAACATAAAACACAGAAAGCAAATTTTAAGAAAACCGCAGGACAAAAATGAAAAATGCAGGAGGCAAATTGAATTAAAATGCAGGAAGCAAATTTAAAAATGCAGTAAACTAATTGAAAGACAAAAGCAGGAAGCAAATCGAATGAAAAAACAGGAAGCAAATTGAAAGAAAAACGCTGTGAATCAATTGAAAGACAAATGCAGTGAGCAAATTGAAATTACAAAGCAGAAAGCAAATTGAAAGAAAAATGCATGAAGCAAATTAAAACAAAGCGCAGTAAGCAAATTCAAGCAAAAACGCTGGAAACTAATTGAAGAAAAATAGAGGAAGCAAATTAAAAGAAAAATGCAGTAAGTACATTGAAAAAGCTCAGTAAGCAAAATAAAAGAAAAATGCAGGAAGCAAATTAATGAAAATGCGGCCAGCAAATTGAAAGAAAAACCCAGTGAGTAAATTGTACGTAAAACACGGGAAGCAAATCGAAAGAAAAATGCTGAAAACAAATTCAAAGAAAAACGCATTAAGCAAATTGATAGAATAAAGCAGTAAGCAAATTGATAGAATAAAGCAGTAAACAAAATGAAAGAAATGACATGAAGCAAGAAAAACGCTGTAAGCAAATTGGAATTTCTGGAAACAAATTGAAAGAAAAACGCAAGAATCAGCTTAAATGAAAACGCTTGAAGCCAATTGAAAGAAAAACGCAGTAAACAAATTGAAATACCAAAGGAGTAAGCAAATTGAAAAAAAATACTTGAAGAAAAACGCAGGAACAAACTGAAAGAAACATTATCAAGCAAATTAAATTAAGAAAGGAAACTGAAAAAAGAACGCAGCAAAGAACTTGAAAGAAAAAGCTTCAAACAATTTGAAAGAAAAAGCAGGAAGTCAACTGAAAGGTAAGCGGACTGAAAGAAAAAAAACAAGCAAAAGGAAACAAACTGAGAAAATGCAGTAAGCAAATTGAAAGAAAAAAGCTACAAGAAAACTGGAAGAAATGCAGTAAGCAAATTGAAAGACTAACGCAGTGAGCAAATTGAAATACCAAAGCAATAAGCAAATTGAAAGAAAAACTTGAAGTAAGTTCAAAGAAAACACAGGAAGCCTATTGAAAGATAAACACAGTAGACAAAATGAAAGAAAAACGCATGCAGCAAATTGAAAAAAAAAAACGCATGCAGCAAATTGAAAGAAAAACGGAGGAAGCAAATTGAAAAGAAACGCAGGAAGGACATTGAAAAAACGCGACAAACAACTTGAAAGAAAAGCATGAAGCAAAATGAAAGAAAACGCTTCAAGCAATTTGAAAGAAAAACGCAGGAAGCCAACTGAGAGAAAAACGCTGTAAGCAAATTGAAAGAAGCAGCAGGAAGCACATTGAAAGAAAACGCTGGAAGTTAATTGAAAGAAAAACGCAGTAGGCAAAGTGAAAGAAAAACGCAGTAAACAAATGGAAAGAAAAAAGCAAGAATAGAATTGAAAGACAAACGCAAGGAGCAAACTGAAAAAAAAACGTAGGAAGCAAATACCAAGAAAAATGCATCAAGCAAAGTGAAAGAAAAACTCAGGAAGCAAAATGAAAAAAGAACGCTGTAAGCATTTTGGAAAAAAAAGAAGCTGTATGCAAACTGAAAGAAAAACGCAGTAACCAAACTGAAAGAGAAAATGAAGGGAAAAACATGAAAGAAAAACGCAGTAATGGAATTGAAAGAAAAATGCATGAAGCAAATTGAAAAAAAACGCAGTAAGCAAATTGAAAGAAAAACGGAGGAAGCAAATTGGAAGATTTCCAAGCAACGACAAACTCGTGCATACGAGACGCTGGAAGCGAAAATCGCACCACAGTTCATAACGTTATACATGAGCACGCGAGAGTGAAAATGAGAAGTATTAAGTATCGGAATCCATTGGTATAAACCAATGGCTTCTGTTATCAATTATAGGCTTTTAAGAATATTTGTGGAGAGTCATTTACGCACTAACAAACTAAATATGTATATCTGTATGAAGAGAAAACACCAAATTTTGAAAAAAAAGGGATTGTCAGTGGGCAGGAATTAAAACGAACGTTAGACAGAACCGAACCATTTTATCTATAATTATTTTAAATTTTTTTCTTCGATTATTTTCATCGTTTAAGAGATCATTTTTTTTTTTATTTCAACTCTTGAATAAATTTATTTAATTTTTGTTTCATTTTATTTTTTCTTAAACAATTTAAATGTTGTTTACTTGTCAAAATATCTCAAAAGAGTACATTAAAAATTTTAAGTTTTGATATTTACGATGAAATAAAAAATAAAATGCCTTGAAATAAAAATAAAAATGTAAACATTTTTCCCTTCTCTCTCCCTCTCTCCCTCTCTCTCTCTCTATCTCCCTCTCTCTCTCGCCCTCTCTCGCTCTCTCTCTCTTTCTCTCTCTCTCTTTCTGTGCAAGTAAAAATCAACAAAAAACTAGCCACTTTCATTTACCGTTGATAACTGAGAAAGTATTGACCGGCTTCGACAAACCCGTCTCTTCTTCTCTTTGTATTCATTCCAATTGATTTTTTTTAATTGTTTTCGATTTATTTGCTTGCTTCATGTTTGATAAAATAGTTAAATGCAAAGCATCCGATATAAATTTAATATCAAAGATTAATAAGCTCAGAAAAGACTTCAATTATTCCCGCTTAAGCTGCTTGCACACACACACGCACGAGCGCGCGCATACACACACACACACACGCACACATACAAGGCCTTTGCAGGCGTTTGTAGGTATTATTTTTACCAGTGACGTAACGCAAGGGAGACTAAATTTTAACTCATTTTCGTAATTAGCGCTTTTCGGGAGGGGGTAGTTGTTCGCAGCGTGGCTGGGGGTCTAATCAACCGTCCCTGTATATGCTGTCCATATTGGTGTGTGTCATATTAAGAAGAGATGGGAAAAGTAATAGGAAGACTGAGCAATTGGAGGACGAGGAGGATTTTGAGAAAAAAGAGAAAACAAGATGAAGAAATTGAAGGTTAATAACAATTGAGAAAGGGAAGAAGAAAGAAATAAAAAAACAATTTTGACAAAAAGAATTAAAAATCAGAAAAAAATAAAGAAGAGAGTGTAAAAAAGAAAAGTAAAAATAGTGAGTTTAGAAAAGGAAAAGAGGGAGGAGATGAAAGTAGCAAAAGAAGAGGGTGGTAGAAAGAAAGAAAGAAAGAAAGAAAGAAAGAAAGAAAGAAAGAAAGAAAGAAAGAAAGAAAGAAAACGAGTAAAAAAGAAAGTGTTGCAAACGTAGTTGCGAGAAACGAAGAAAAAATTTTGAGGAATGATAGATGAAGAGAAGACTTATGATTAGATGAACATATTCGACAGCAAGAGGGTGATGAGTGGAGTGGCGATGCCATGTCGAGTCGAGAGCCTGACTCAGCTGATACAGCTTCCCACCAATAAAAGTACTGCTTTTTTGTCGGTCGCCGGAGTCACGTGATTTTATTGAGTGCGTGTGAACCTCGCCAGCCTCCATATCACATAGCGGCGGTGGAGGCAAAAATGAGGAGGCAGCGGTAAGAGGGGGGGGTGATGTGGGCGTCAAGCTACAAGTGAGGCTTACCCCGGCACCTACTTTTTTTTT
>OZ010588.1:10928971-10943971 GCA_963932145.1 Acanthosepion lycidas
AAGGCTATTGAGTAGAAATAATTGTTCATTTGTAGCTCAATGCAGAGTGTGGTTTGTTAGAATTTAACTTATAACTCATCCTTTATTACTTTGTACATTTTGGATTTATTCATTATTCATTATTCATTCGTATTATTATATTTATTTGTGTTCGCTTGGACATTCCTAGTTTGTTAATTTGCTTATCAATTTAGTTGAATTATTTTTATTTGTTATTTTCTCTTCCTTTTCAGAGGTTGGTCAGTTCATATATATATGTGTGTGTGTATATATATATATATATATATATATATATATATATATATATATATATATATATATAAGAAATATAGTCTTAAGGTGTGCTATATTTATGGGATAAAGTGCTCAATATCAGAGATAGAGTGGCCTGACGATTGCATATAGCATGAAACAGACTGTCGCCTCTAAGTGTTGACTTCTATGTTCACTTTTATATATATATATATATATATATATATATATATATATATATATATATATATATATATATAAAGAAAGAACAGTAAGATATATAATCCGGTGTTCTTATAGATATTTTTATTTTTTAAAAATAGTGCTCAATGTAAATTTACAGAGCATTAATATTATAAATTAACTGATTTAAAATATTTTTTTTTTTACTACACAGTTTTAACTATGTTTCAAAAATGGAAGCTAAAAGCTTCGAATTTAATTTTGTAATTAAATTAAAGACATTAGTTCCATTTCATTCTTAAGCGAATTTTGGAGTCCAAAATTCGCTTGAGGATGAAATGGAACTAATGTCTTTAATTTAATTACAAAATCAAATTCGAAGCTTTTAGCTTCCATTGTCTCGACTGTCGATTAGTTATCCTACGGCCATTGTCTGCGATGGACGTTACTCCAAGAAAGTGTACGAAAATTGTAACGCAGCATGAACACACTGACAAGCTTTACCATTGACCAAATCAAAGTACTATAGACTGGCCCGGAGGATCTCCTGATTTAAATCCAATCGAGAAACTGCGATTAAGCTTTTTATTTTTTTTATTCGTATAATTATTTTCTTTTCTGGACACAAAGTTTGTAAAAACTGTCCAAAAGTTTTGCATATCCTTGCGCTTTCGACTATTCTTTTCTCTAATATCAAGGAGGATTTTTATTCTTTTATTTTTAAATAAATCTGTGGGTTTTTTTATGTATGAAGTTATAGGAATGTATTATTTTTCGAACTCGGAATTAGAAGAATAATGTAATTCAAGGTTGATTTATATTAAAAAATCTCTCAAAACGCAAGAACCTGCTTCGCGCGTGTTAAATATATTTAAATATTAGTGAATATTAAATGAATTTATTTCTTTGCTAACTTATGTTGTCTTCTTCTTTACTGCTTCAAGGTCATATCTTCCTCCATGTTGGTGTGAATGCTGGCATGCAAGAAGAGACGTTATTAGAAACATTCATGCGTATTTTGTTGTTTTGTTTTGTTTTTTTTTCTTTTATTTGTTCTTTGTTAATGCACTGGTATAAGTGGTTGCATGCAAGCGCCTACTTGCATCCTGAGAAGAGGAGAACATACGCACCGGCAGGCACAATTATCCACCACAAGTCGCCTAACCTCTACCATTAAGACACGCTCTTGTCTTGCTTCTACTCAAAGACACGTGCTAGCACTTGCAAGATTAGCTCGATTGTTGAAGACGAGGAACAAACGCTGAGAAAAGTTATCAGTAATAACAAGACCGCGTTATTCAAAGCTGATATAAATATGAATGCGTTACAAAAGCTCATCGATTCTGATAATTTTTTTCATTTAGCATTAAGAAGATATTTTGAGACATCCATACGTAATTAATCGGTGTTTGCTTTTGGGTAAAGTTTACTTTAGCGCTTTTAACAGTATTGGGAAAGATATCTTTGTTGCCTTATCAGGATTTGGCTGAGGCCAAAATTTCACCAACTGCCGTGACGTAAATATTACGAAAGATTTTTAAAAAGTCTTAGTTTTGTATTGGGATTTCAATCAATATGACCTTGCACCAAACACTTTTCCATAGACACTTTTGTCTTCTTGTTAAATTTGCTAGGCCACTGAAATGCCGACAGTTGATAAATATTTTGATATATTTTAGAGACGATGATTCAATTCTAGGGCGATTGTTTTATTTTTAAATATTTTATTGATATTTCTTCATTCTTTTTTCTCGTCCAACCTGTCATCCATCGAAAGGAAGATATTTTATTATTTAATAAACGCTTCCTCTCCTCAGTTGATAAGAGAACATAGAGTTTTGGATTCGATAATGTCTACTTCGCAGGCAACATTAAGATTTTCATTTCTGTTGCAAAAGAATTCTTCATTCTTGATGTTTTTCAAATACAAAAACTTATTCATCGGGTTGGATTCAAATAGGATCCGCTAAATGTGGTGTCAAAGGAATTATCACTTAAGACGTAGCACATTAGAATTTAGGATCCGCTCAAAATATCTTATAAAATAAAACTGAGAAGAGTAAGGATTTAATGAAATTCAAGAGAATAAGGAATTAATAGAGAAAGCAAGGCAAGAATCTGGCAAAGAATGAGAGAAGCATGAAAGACAAATGACTCTTTCTTCACTTAAAGGATTCATGCATACAAATATATATATATATATATATATATACATATATATATATATATATATATGTGTGTGTGTGTGTGTGTATGTATATATATACATATATATATATATATATATATATATATATATATATATATATATAAAGGAGTAACACTTTAATTTTGAAATTTTCTTAAAAATGAGTAACACTTTTAATTTTGAAATTTTCCTTAAAAATATTTAATAACCAGTAACTTACCATCGCTGAAGAAGTACAACCGTGTGCCGAAACACGAAAGCTATTGTGTAGCGATTTCAACATGTTTTTGTTCTAATTTTCTTATATTAAAATATATATATATATATATATATATATATATATATATATATAAACGGTTAATGGTCAGAGTTGAATCAGACAGGAAAGAGTAATATTAAAAAGTGCTCATAGTATAATAGTAAAATAACATTAATTTGAACTTTAAAAATCATTGAATCCGCTAAATTACAATCGCCAGAGGATACCGTAAGGTTGAAACCAAGGTAGTGGATTCTGCTGACCTCCTGATTTTTAAAGTATATATATATATATATATATATATATATATATATATATATATGTGTGTGTGTGTGTGTGTGTGTGTGTGTGTGTGTGTGTGTGTGTGTGTGCGTGGGTGTGTACAAGTAGACATTGAGATCAAAAACCAGCAGCGAGTGTCAGTTTGATGCTTAAACACAATCTTCAAACATGGCGTGATGATTGCGTTGAAGCATTAAACAGACTGTCGCCGCTGGGTACTGAACTCAATATTCCACTTTTATATTTACATTACACTCTATCCCTGATAATTGAGCACTTTAACCCATAAAAATAGCACACCTTAAAAATATATTTTTATCATATATGTTGATTTACGTAACAGGAATTCATCAAATATATTTCGTTAAATTCAATCGATAAGGAGTTTTTTTTCAGTCATTAGCAAGATCTCGTTGTTGTCAGTTAAGTCAACAACATTTTTTGTCGTCTACATTCTTTTTTTTTTCTTTTTTTCTAGAATTCAAATGTTTCAATACACATTGATGTCATGCGTAAAACTCTTAAAATATCAGAGAAAACTTCAGATCCGAATTCGCCCAAGACAATTACTGCTTTTTGATCTGAAATTTTACCAGTATAATGTTCGATCTCTGTAATCAATAGAGAAATGTTGAGTTAAGTGCAATGACAAGCAAAGAAATTCTTTACATAAAGAATTTTTCCCATAGATTAAGCTACGAAATTATCTATGTGTATATACACACGTATACACACACGTGTACACACACATATACATGTGTGATGGATAGGGCACCTCGCTAGAACAATTACGACTGGATTGTGAGTTCAATCCTCACTGGGTGCCCCATACTTTCGGCCTTGTGCCACATCTAAGCTATGCTTAGAAAATGACTACAGGTGTGATGGATAAACTGTCGTTTAAATTACAATTAAAATGAAAATAACATTGAAATCTCATTTTAACAGATGTATTTACCAAAATTACACAAAAATATCTTGAAATACTAAAGAGCAATTTTTTTCAATAAAATCGCTATTGGCTTCAACAACAGTCTTCAGACAACTTCGGAATCTCCTTCAACTCTTCAGGACGTTCTCCTTATTTATTTGGTGAAAGCTGCCATCATCTTTGCCTTCAATTCATCTTTGATGTTACAAGGAGTTTTGTTGGTCTCTCACTCAACTGCGCCCTACACATAATAATCAAGGGATTTGAAGCCGGAGGAGATAGGTGGCCAGATGTAAGGGTTGATATGGTCGTAGAAACTGTCTGACAGCCATGATTGGGTTCTCTTGCTTGTGTAACATGGTGCAGAGTCTTGTTACTAGATATATAGTCTTATAGTAGCCACCCTCTTGATTCAGGGCAGCACTATCTCTTCAAGACACTTTGTGTTGAGTTTGAGGTCCTCACCAACAAATTCGGAAGTTCTTTTCTTATAAGAATGATCAGAGTGAATTTTCCGAGCTGCCATACCTTCGTAATTACCATTAGACTCATCCAACTCTTTCCGAATCTTCTGCACTATCCTCAGATTTCCACCTAAACACTCTGAAATGTTCGTATTGGATCTTCCGGCGTGATTACCAAGCAGTACAGCATACCGATTCCAAATTTCTGCCTGAGTGAATTGCGCCATGGTGTTATTTTTCTCACAGACAGTGCCCAACTGACCCTACTATATTGTGCAGTCGACAAAATAAAAAACAACGCGCATGCGCGAAATTAAAATATAAAATGGCGACAATTTATCCATTGCACCCTTTATATATATATATGTGTGTGCGTGCCTGTGTACTTAAGCAGCAAATTTTTAATTACAGGTAATGTCCAGCAATCGAACGAATGGTTGCTTTAAGAGTCGTACTGAAATTATTCCTATTTTATCATCGCTTCAGCCATTTTGTCTTGAAAACGCGAAAGTCTCTGTCTAGAGATGAGGTATTATGTACACTATTTACATTACTCGGACTATCATCCCCATCTTTGTTGCCATATTTATCACAATGCTTCAGGTGGTTGGAATATCGAACTGAACCCTTTATTTTGCTTGTTGGGGTAGACTATTCGAGTTCTAATGTCAGTTATCTCCTTGCTAATTCCCCTCTCCAAGTTCTCCACCGCCTTAACCAGGTATTGAACTCATACTCTTTGGGTCCGGTCACTGGATCTAACCAACGCCTTTATCCACTGTGCCATATGTTTTTGAGGACATCTGTTTGTTAATTTCTGGGTATTATAAACCTAATGTCATCAGCAACCATTTTTACCAGTGCTCATATTGCAATTTTAACCAGCGCCTTGACAGATGGCACAGTGGTGAATTAACAAGAGATAACTGATAACTGACATTCATTAGACATGGATGAGGACAATAATCCGAATAATTTAAATAGTGAATGCCAAAGTATTTCTGCAAGAGCAGTGGCATTCATATATACTATGTCTAGTGATATCATGAGGTATTGCTGGTGTTCCTTAATGTAGTGATTTTACAGATTCGAAAACCATCCTTGACCCCAACATCTTCATCTGATGAAGGATTTGTGGGAGATATTGTTTTGCAAGGAGTAACTGCATGAATTTATAAAACATATGTAGCTACATGTATAATCTACGAATAGATTCTACAATTAGATGAACACAGGCGTCCTCCAAGCTAATCTTCTCGGTCCTCAACTTGATTTTTATTAACGACCTGCCTAGTAACATTCGTCCGTCATTAGTAACATGTATACAGATGATACCATTGTTTATGGAAGGCAATTCCAAAAAACGAAATGAACAAAATGCCTTGAATCTGATCTCACATCTGCTCTAGCTCTAACAGCTCAATGAAAAAATAATTACCTTGAAAATCAGCATTGAAATCGTGACTTTTCATTGAATGCAGCACTGATTGCAGATGCCAGAAACATGAAATTGGATCAATAAGTCAGTAACCTGACACGTGGTTTAATACTATATAATGTTTGATCAATGTAGTTAATATTCAACATATTGAATTAAGTGCATTAACAAGGAAGTCTATCTTGCATTCACACTCGCTCGCAGCCATTAAATTTGCATATTTTAAATTCTTTTAAACCATTATGGTATATTTTTTCTTTCCTCTGGTCATATTGCAGTTCAAAACTTTGCTATTCGATTGTCCATTTAACACATTCATAGAAAATGTTTAATCCCAGGACAGCTTCAGACAATTCGAACGAAACAAAAAATGAAACAATGTCCTGCTTCGTTTAAATCTTCTCGTCGTATGTCAGTTAATTTCAGGCGCTTTCATGTGATTTATTTTATTAGAAAAATTAGGGTATTTTTCCCACGTCCACAATAAAACCGTTTCTTTTTACTATGGGTGAAGTACTATTTGAATGCTTTTATTTTTTCGATTAAGTAACCACAAAATTCTTTGAACACTTTGACTCCAAACTCGAGGTGATTTTTAAAGTCCAAATTGGCATGAATTGTATCTTATGGAGAGCTGTCAAAATATTTTCAAGTCATTTTAACGCACAATGTTTGTACTTCTAAAATCCATTTTAAGCATAATCCTTAACTCGGTTTGGTGTTGTCTCGAATTTTTCTTCTTATACTGGAGCCACTTAGTTCAATGGCGAGCAATTTTAGACAGGAAAAATAGGGTACGTAGACTTTATAGTTATATGTAACCGTAAGTTCTATGCTAACAATTTCTTCTCTTGCATTTTTTTGTTTTTGCAACTCTCTTTCGGCTTCTGGCTTTCCAGTCAACTTTGATCTTCAAAAATTTAAATACAATGTCAATCGTTATCTTCTGTCTTTTCTCTCTCTATGTTTTCTTTTCCTCATATTCTTTCACACTCAGTAACATCTTCCGTCTTAGTGGCTTTATTGCCTTACTTGGGATGAAATGATTAAAAAAACGAGAATGCATTTCAGTTATAGGCATAAGTTATACATATAACGGTGAAGAAAAGTACGACAATTCAAGATGAAGCGGGTGGAATCCTCGTATCTCAAAGGGAGGAATGTGACCCCCTGAGACTCTGAAAGAGGGAGGAATGTGACCCCTGGGACTCTGAGAGGCATGAGTCTCGCACAAAAGGAATTGCGAGAAAAAATGGGGTTTTGACAATTATGTTAAGATAATCTTCCAAGTAGCACGCGATCCTTGAAAATCAACATTCGAAATATTCTAACTTTTAATTTGATGCAGACACTTACTGCTGAAACCAGTAGAAAATACACAACTATCACGGCCACAAGGCTAGATGAAGCCACCATTGATATCTACTATGAATATCATCTTGTAATGATTGCGTTGCCTTAAAATAATCGTATTTGATGCTTACTTGCATTATTTACATCATTCGGACTCTTATCCTCATCTTCATTGCCATATTCACAACATTTCGGCCATTATACGCTCCGGTCTTCTTCAGGTGATTTGAATCAAATCTCCAAGTTTTTGGTTCACCACTGAAACTAACATTTTTATTCAGTGGTTAGATCCAGTGACTAGACCCAAAGAGTTGTGAGTTCAATACCACACCACAGCAGTAGTGAACCAAAACTTGGGGAGTTGAGTTAAAGGAAATAACTGAGACATCCGGAGGAGGCATGGCACGTGGAATTAGAACAATCTATCCCAGTAGACGAAATAAAGGGTTCGGTTCAAAATTCAAATCACCTGAAGAAGGCCGGAGCGTACAAAGGCCGAAACGTGAATATGGCAATGAAGATGCGGATAACAGTCCGAATAATGTACATAATGCAAGTAATCATAATACCTCATCTCAGAGATATAATCGCCTGAAGAAGGCCGGAACGTACAACGGCCGTGACGTTGTGAATATGGCAATGAATATGAGGATAGCAGTCCGAATAATGTAAATAATGCAAGTAATCATAATACCTCATCTCAGAGATTCAATCACCTGAAGACGACCGGAGAGTACAACGGCCGAGGCGTTGTGAATATGGTAATGAAGATGAGGATAGCAGTCCGAATAATGTAAATAATGCAAGTAATCATAATACCTCATCTCAGAGATATAAACAAGTATTTAATGCTATATCGATTGGCTCCAGTTTGACCCGACGATTACGTTTTAGGTAAATGAGACGTAGATTAGAAGTCGGGTGACCGAAAGGACAAATAATCGTCGTACCAAATTTTATTAGGAGAAAAATGAAATTAAATGTAAGATTTTTAAAGACGGTCAATTTCGTATTTGTCAAAGATCGGTCAGACTTTTTGTTGTCAGAATGCTATTGACAATTAAATGTGTTTTTGTTTGTTTCTTTGTTTGTTTTTATCCGGCGTTAGAAACGGGCATAGAAATATTTGCCAAATTCTAAATGACCGCACTAAAAGTTGAACAAGAGCCAACCACATAACCGACATAGTATCAAGTGAAAATAAAATAGGTTTGCTCCATCGACAAAGAGAGAAACATTTTATATAGCATCCCGGGAAAGTATTCGTATTTTTCTCAAAATAGCGATGACATCAACCGTTCATATGTGTGTGCGCGCACCCGCGTGTCACCCATGCGCGTGTGTGTAAGGGAGGGAGGGAGAGAGAGAAAGAGAAAGAACGAGAAAAAAAAAACGCCTACATTGTAGTAATAAGCGCCATCGTATAATAACGACAAAATCCGAACCATTGGAATGTTTCAAAATTATAATTACATTGTTTGTCATTCTGATAAAAAAACATTTTCATTATTTTATCTTATCATTTTGTTTAATATATTCACCACCTCCCCAATCTTTACGATGTTCAAATAGATTTTCCTGATGAAAAAAAAAATACTGAAAACAAAAGTTAAACGTTATAAAAATGTATGTGTTCAATCAATCGTCTGCTCAACATTAGTGAGCGATTTAAATACTTACAATAAAATTTCTTCGTTTAAAAAAAATTATTTCTGTTCGCATAACAAGAATAATATGTCTGGCGATGATAATTCCATCTACTACAAAAGTAAATAACTCTCATGAAATCAACCAGCTACTTAGATTTATTTTAAAAAAAAACAGCCCAATTGAGTAATATGCTGGCACATGATTTTTGTATGGCTGGAAAGAAAGAAATGAGGCTAAGTTTTTGTATGAAGGCGGTGAAGTGGATACTTTAATTAAAATATGCACGCTTGAAAAGATGATGAGAAAAAGGCGGTATAAAACAGAGATCGATATCAGTTTGTAAACTGACGCTATGTACGGATAGATAGATAGATAGATAGATAGATAGATAGATAGATAGATAGATAGATAAGAACAGAATAAGATATAAACATTATAGTTAGTGGTGGTACACATGTTCGATTGAACATTCCTGATTTATTTATTTTATTTTTGCTTTTTTGTTTTTGCTTATTGATGTCCACCCGTCCAGAGGAAGTCCTATTAAATAAATGTACCTTCCGACAATTTCTTTAATAGGAATTTCGATCTCTAGGCCGGTGGACATTAATTGTACTGTCGAAAAAACAGGGATGTCTAAACACAATAAATCTAATGTTTACAGTAATAAAAATAATGGCAGTTTTTTTTAATTATTAATGGATGAAAAAATACTGACACTTTTCAAAACCTGACCAAATGTATTTTGGGATCCTCTCTTGGTCAAACAGAGACCTTTTTCCCTTTTTTTAAAAAATGAAACTTGTATAAAAAAAGAGAGATTTCTGTCCAAATACACAACTATATAGATAGATAGATAGATAGATAGATAGATAGATGCGTGTGCGTACGTTGGTATATGTGCATGTTTGAACGCACACAAATTTATTTTTTAAATATGTATCTATACTACATATATACACATATGCAATATAAATTATATATACAGGATAGGTATATATAAACCATATATATATACATGCATACATATATACAATTTCGTTCACTGAGTGCGGATTGACGAACTACTGATAATAGTTTTCATGTTCTTCTTATAATATATAATAAATGAAACACAATATTTTGTGTGTTATGCACACAGAGTTTTCCATACTTTATGTTCCTTTCAAGTGAGATAATCTTTTAGTGGGAAACTTAGAAGAAATAGGTTACCGACATTTCAACCAATCAAATGATGTTATCAAGGCTTTGAAAGCAGAGACGCGTTGCTTAATGTATGACGTGTAGTGACTTCCAATACTCAAGTCAGCAATTCTAATTTTCTACCATTCTATTCCCTTTATTTATTTATTTATTATAATTTAAAGAGATCCCCAAATATTTCGTATTAAAAAAATCTCTTTAAAGATAAAAAAAAGCATTTAAATTAAGTGAAAATCATTATGTAATTTTGGCCTCTTAAATTTGATCTATTTTTTTTTTTTTTGCTTTGAATCAACGTATATGTCAAAAATGTAATTTAATATATATATATATATATATATATATATATATATATATAGTTGTAGAGTGGCTAAATGAAATGGCCAAATATAAGTAGGTGTGTACGCGTATGCTGGTGTGCATACGCAGGCAAGCAAATAAATAATTGTTAAATTTATGCATGCTGTGTAAACGTAATAGCGGTTATACAGAGCAAAGATATGTATTAATTAGTAGATATACGCGTATCTACAAACATAGACACCGTGCCTGACGAACTGGGAACACCACCCAGCGAAACTATAGTCGCACGCCAAAAACATATATGTACTAATTAATACAAACACACACACACACACATATATATATATATATATATATATATATATATATATATATATATATATATATACACGCACACACACAAAAAGCGACACCTTAAAAATGGAAAAATCTTGAAGTTTTATATTTGTTTTAATTCCAAGCTTAAAGATTAAATTTCCAGTAAGTAAAATACTTTGCTGTATTTCAAACCAAATTAAAACTGATTGCAATTTTTTTTTCTTTTTTGAAATTATTAAAATCGGTCACATTAACAAATCTGTCATAATTATCTTTATTAGAAATCTTTCACGAATAAAATATACTTTTCTGAAACTATATTTGAAGATTAACTGATTTAAGTTTTAATTAATCTGAATTAGAACAAATATTGCTTATTTTTAGTTTAGGATATTACAGAAAAGTATTTTTAACAGGGAATGTTTTATGAGGTGTTCATAGTTTTATCGATAGTTTAATGTTTGACATTTTAAATAAAGGATACATAACTATAAAAATTACTTGATGGATACAATGTGAATGCCTTTTTTATACATTATTTTAACTACCGAGTATTCTTTAAAAATTAGGAAAATATTTATCGTCTTACTGATGAAAACACTTACTGTGGAAATAAAAGTTTCATTAAAATCCGCCAATTAACTGATTTGCGCATGAATTGGAAAATATATGTTTTTCACTACAAAATGACGCTCAAATTTCTCATGGTCCCCATTGACGCAAGAAAAACAAATTTTGTAAGCAAAATTTCAAACGCTCTAAAAAAGATAAAAAATCTAATTTAATGATCAAAACTTCTTTGGTATTTCCTCTTAATAATCACATAAATATTACTTTAATGATAAAAGTTAGTTTTTCTAAGTTTTGAGCATTTTTTCATCATGTATGTTCATTTTTTAGCGAATTTTTGGAGTTACATATATATATATATATATATATATATATATATATATATATATATACATACAGAGAGAGAGAGAGACAGAGAAAGAGAGAGTACAGGTAATAGATTCGTTGATATATAATCCAGGTCAATCCTAATAATATCAAGTATTAAAACTAATATATATATATATATATATATATATATATATATATACAAATGAAAGAAAGCATGGATGGAGTAAAATTCCATTGTTCGTAGCATTTACTTTTAAAACAGTGCTCAATAAAATGTAGAGCAATATATTATTATTATTATTATTATTATTATTATTATTATTATTATTATTATTATTACTATAAAAGATTAAAATAATTTATTTATTATTTTATTATAAGAGAATTAGGGTTACTTACCATCGCCTGAAGAAACACAATCATAGTATTGAAACATGAAGCCAATTTTACGTTTTACATTTCTACATTTTACTAGTTCTTTAATATGGTAGACAGTATCAACAGAACTAGTAAAACTATTACTGAAAAATCAAGAATAAGCGATAGGGTAGGCAAACTAGCTGAAAAGGAATGCTACATCACTCTTAAGGATCACAAACAGGATTTTGAGGAAGACCCCACATAGGAATGATAACCAAAAGAATCCTAGAAAGGATCACTATTCAAATCAAAAAATGCCTTGGATTAACACTCTGGATTAATCCCAAAGAAGTCATCAATTGGTTTACCAACATCAACAATAAGCCTGATTGCACCCTAAAACAGTTTGATATTGTGGATTATTACCAGTCATTATCAAGAGATCTCTTCACGACTGCCCTGGAGTTTGTTACTGTATATTCTGATTTAAGTAAGGAAGAAATTAACATAATTCTTAGTGCAAAAAAATCTGTCCTCATCCATAATGGGGACCAATGGATTAAAAAACGATAATGGCAATTTTGACATTACCATGGGATCTTTAGACTCTGCAGAGTCTTCTGACCTTGTCGGTCTATTTATACTATACAATCTAACAGCGCACCGTGAATTAGACATTAAGGACATCGGGCTATACAGAGATGATGGGCTCAGGGTAGTAAGGAGCTCCACAAATTTTAAAATATATTAAATTAGAAAGATAATATATAGTGAATTCAAAAAACTAGACTTAAAAGTTAGTCAATACTAAATTAAAAAGGGTAAACTTCCTCGACGTAACTCTAGACTTAATGAACAACATTACCCACCTTACAGAAAACTTACACTAATCCCTTGTATGTACACCCTAAGTCAAACCACCCTCCATCTATAATTAAGCATATACCCACATCAATAGAGAAAATAATCAGCATGAACTCCGCTAATAAGAAAATATCAAAGACAGTAATTTTTATAACACAACCCTAAAAAATAATGGATACAAAAACGCTAATATAAATTATAGAAACAATAGTACTGACCAGAAGAAAAACAGAAAAAGGAAAATTATTTGGTATACCTCTCCGTTCAACCAAATGGTTAGTAAGCTAGGACATAAGTTCCTAGCTTTAATTGAAAAACACTTTCCTACTAATAGCAGACTTAGCAAGATCTTTAATAAAAACACCTTAAAATTAAGTTACAGTTGCACTGAGAATCTAAAAATAATCATAAAAAAACATAATAATAAAATCCTGGAAAAACACGCGCGCCAAAACAGTATTAATAAAAATCCTAAACTAAAATTAGACAAAAATAATGAAAAATTATGTGATTGTAGAAACCCTGAAGACTGCCCTTTGGAAAATAAATGCCGCACAAAATCTGTGGTATACAAATGCACTATTTCATCCATTGAGAGTCCTAACACTGATAGGATATACATTGGTTCAACGATGAATGAATTTAAAATTAGATGGAGACAGCATAAAAGCTCCTTCAATAATATTAGAAATAGAAATCAGACATCCCTATTCAAATATTTTTAGCATTTAAAAGAAATGAATAAAACACCAAAAGTAAAATGAAAAATAATAAATAGAACAAGAATTTGTAAAATCTGGGATGACCCATGCCCTTTAAAAACTACATGAGAAACTACATTATTAAGTTTCTAAATAATGAAAATTTAGTAAACAATTAACATGAGTTAATGGTTTTCTGCCGACATCAACAAATTTTCGCATTAAATAATTAGCATAAAAAATAAATTTCATAGTCTAATAAAAAGTTTAAAAGCTTAACACAATCAAAAGATAGAAAAACCCTTTATGAATTACGTCAAAAAAGAAAATTGTAGTTCAGTGCGACACGTTTAAGTACGAAAAAAAAAAATAAATAAATAGATAAAATAAAACAAAATTCTCTAGACACTTAACGACATATTAAGAAGCCAAAAGTAATCTTTCGCTGGGACTGACGAGACGATGTGCGCACATGAATGCCATCATTCGCTTTGAAATGGATACCCCCACCCTACCTCGGCTTGGCCTCTTTCCGAAGGTGACTGATATATGGATAAAATTTATCTCTTATGTCCCTTACAAAAATGGTCACCCCAGCCGTTTCCATAGTAATTAAATTTTCGAATGAAGATGCTTATAAAGATGCGTAAATTTCAAGATTGGTTATTCCGAAATTTTCGCTTGAGAATGAAACAGGGCTTGTTACTTTAACTCAATTTAATTTTAATAATTATATTGAGGTTTTCGTTTCTCGTTTTTGAAACATGAGAACTCTTATGTAGAGAAGGAATCATATTTTTTTTAAATAATTATATATATATATATATATATATATATATATATATATATATATATATATTCCAGTCGAATCCATTACATTCACTTTCGTACTAATACCCTTGGGAAAGGTATGAATCCTCTTCTTCTCCCTCCAGCTATGGGTAAATAGCAGGACAGACTGGGTTCTATAGTCTTGGATGGCAACTGGTCTAAGAGAACTCTGAATTCAAAACCTGCGGAAAGTCATTTGGGGACCTTGTGGCACGTGGTGCACCAGGCCTCTGTATTCGGCCCTTCAAAAAGTGTGGATGGTCCTGCACGAAACCTTCACCACTATAATCAAATCTCATGTGCTGTTGTCGGGCTGTCTGTTTCCTAGGAACTGATCTGCTTGACCCTCATACGTCGAATTCGACGGGAGAGTCGAGTATATATATCCATATATATATATTTGAATGAACACCGGCCTTTACAAACACAATCCCTTGCATTATAAATTCTTCTAAAGAATCCACTTACTGTTTTGGCTGGCTTTTAAGTACGAAACATTTAAATATATTTCAGTATTTCT
>OZ010588.1:10946471-11086471 GCA_963932145.1 Acanthosepion lycidas
AGCTCAATGTAAATCCAGAGCTAATATTTAAAAGAAAAACAGACCACTTTAAGGTACCATTTTTATAATGGTACTTTAAAGTGGTCTGTTTTTCTTTTATATATATATATATATATATATTAGTGACTATACATAATATTCAACGTCAATATCTTATCCATTCACACACATAGATACATACATATATATATATATATATATATATATATATATATACATACACACACATTCATATCTATCTATCTTTGTCTTTTATCTCTGTTTGTTTACTTCCTGAGTAAGACGATAAACTACATCCGCGTCCTGTTGGATGTAGTTTATCCCAAATCCAACAGCAAGGCCTTTGATCAGGAAGTCATGAGGAGCTTGGAACTACCTCTTAATTGCTAATATTCCCAGGCCACCCTGACCCGGGGTGGTAGCACCTGTCAAGGTCCCAGCTATGGGCAAATAGTTAACACCCACAAAAGGTGTCAAAACACTATGAAAATGTAAAATTAGGTTTTGATACCAGAAATACTTTGTTTTTGAAAGATTATTAGCAGCAGTACATTTTTGAAAAAGAAAAAATATTACCAGCAATAAAAATCTTGTCATTAAATTACCTATTAAGGTTGGTATGACGTCAAACAAAACCAAACAAACCAAATCTGTTTGTTTATATCTATAACCACTATATATATATATGTTGAAGATGTCGAGGTTTTATAGCCGTCCGTGCATATAGTTGATTTTTGGTCTGTATGTGACAATATATGTGACAATATATGTGACAATATATGTGACAATATATGTGACGTGAGTAATAATGTTCTTCGCTTATCTTTCTGTCCTTTGTATTCTGTAGATTTTGCATAATTTACAAAAGCTGCCATTGTGTCCATCATAAACGTTTGGCCATTTGCATTTTAAAACATTCTTCCCTTTTCAGACATTAACATCGATTAATGCAGTGTCGTGAAAGGAGAGAACCGTCCTGGTTGAAAACAATGCAGAAAAACCGGAATCAATTCTCCAACTGACATAGTTTAGACATTTACACTTTATATTTGACGATATCTACGATCGTATGCTGAAAAGTTCTCGGCCCTGTCCACTTCCAGAATTCAGTTTAAGAAAGGAAGAAGTCTTGGAGAATTTAACACTCAAAAAGCAAGGGAAGCAGGCGGAAGCAGCGAGTGAATTCTTGATGCATTTTGAGTATATCGGACAAGTTCAAAAAATGGAATCGTCAAAGTTTGCAACAAATTAAGACTTTGGAGAACATAAACGAAAGCTTCAACTATTTTCACAGTTTTTCTTATCTATCTTGAATTCAAATTTGTTAATCACTGTTTGCGTTTGAATCAATTACATCAGCTGTATCGAACCGAGTTTGAAAAAGCTAGAAAAATTAATAGCATTTGAAGTGTTTGTAAATAGTAATTAATAGGAAAGGTCGAGACAAAGAAAGAAAGAAAGAAAGAAAGAAAGAAAGAAAGAAAGAAAGAAAGAAACTGGGCAAATATTTTGAAAAAGAAGCAAGAAAGAAAACGAAACACTGAAGGGTAAAAGAGAATTAAAGGATATAAAGAAGGGGTTGTGATGCAAAGAGAGTGAGAAGGGAAGGGAGAGAAAATAGTAAAAGAGAAGGCATATTTTCAGTCTACGACAAAATAACAAAATGGCATCCTCTCAAAATAAAATTTGTCTGTAAAGTAAATGCAGAAACCAAGCATTAATAGACTTCGTATAGTTTCAAAGCGCCTACAGTAGTACGATCATTGGCAAATCTTTCTCGTCAACCTGTTCGATAGTTTAGTGAATTTGATCCTCACCAAGTGCGCCACTATTGTTGTCATTAGATTGAGCTAAGATTAATAAATATTCCTTTTTGCGACAACTGTAAGTCTATTCATGTTCATAATGTCTGTTGTCGACTAATCCTTTACTAAAATGAATTCAGTCCCGAGTAGTTAGTCCCCTACCATAGACCACTGCCTGGTTGTATTAATTTTAGTATATAACTAATTTCATCAGCAACTTTCTTTTTCAATTTGTGTTATTCTCACACATAAACTGTCTTCTGAATTTTACATCAACGCCTGCTATATCTTGTCTTCTTTTGACACAGGTTAGTGAAAATGTCTCTCTGTCTTCCAAACACCGGATGAAAACTTTGAAAGTTTAACGTAAATTGCCATAAAGATTAGCATATGCACATGCGATAAGAGTTCGTATATATACCGTTGTGCAAATTAATTAAAACAACCGCTTTAGTCTCCTTTCTTTCATCATACAGTCAGTTTTAGACCCACTGAAGTGACAGGGTGTAGTCGATTTCTATTTTTTCTTCAGATTAGGTCATTTGCAGTGGTGCAAAGTAATATGAATCTATTTTCGAGGTGTGTGATGAAATTTGTATGGCCTTGAAAAATATTGCATCATCCCTGATTTCATCAGATTTTCATCACGCACTGTTGTCTCGACTGTCGATTAATTATCCTACGACCATTGTTTGCGATGGACATTACTCAAAGGAAGCGTACGAAAATTGTAACGCTACGCGAACACAATGGCAAGCATTGCCAGTGAGCAAATCAATAGCTCGGACATTCTGCTGATTTAAATCCAATCGAGAAACTGTGGTCAACCTGTGAGGAATGGACATAAAAAGTAGATAATAACGGAATTATTCGTTTTGTTTGAATTAATTTGCACAAGGCTGTACTGCCTGTGTACGAGTGACTATAAGAGTTAGTCTATATTGTGTCACAAATAACAGTTTATGATTTAGAAGCACACACATACACACACACTTTGTTTTTCGTCTATATTTTTACTCATGTCTTTTTTCAGCGTTTGTAATAAAGATTATTTGCCTGTTTGGACTTAACAAGGACGTGAGAATTTCTGAATAGAAAAATAAATATGCTTAGTGTGAGCAAAAGTTTTTATAGCTGTCGATTTTGAAAACTAGAAATTGAAGGCACAAAAGAAAACAGCTTTAATAATTGTTCCAAATTCTAGAAACATTTGGTTCATATATATATATATATATATATATATATATATATATATATATATATATATATATATATATAATATTATATTATAGACATATAATATAATATATATATATATATATAATTATATATATATATATATGTATATATATAAATTATATATATATATATATATATATATATATATATATATATATATATACATATATATATAAAGAAAGAACAGTAAGATATATAATCCAGTGTTCTTGTCATTTTTTTTTTTACAAAAGAGTGCTCAATGTAAATTTACAGAGCATAAATATTATAAATTAACTGACTTAAAATATGGTTTATCGCTACACAGTAATAACCATGTTTCAAAAATGGAAGCTGAAAACTTTAAATTTAATTATATAATTAAATTAAAAGCATTACTTCCGTTTCATCTTCAAGCGAATATTGGAATTATATATATTTATTCGCTTGAAGATGAAACGGAATTAATGCTTTTAATTTAATTATATAATTAAATTTAAAGTTTTTAGCTTCTATTTTTGAAATATGGTTATTACTGTGTAGCGAAAAACCCTATTTTTAATCAGTTAATTTATAATATATATATATATATATATATATATATATATATATATATATATATATATATATATATATATATATGACGTGTGCGTCACGGAAAGTGGTATCGGCGTTCTAATTCTGGCTGTGATCGTTGCATTTACTTTCTCAGAGAGAGGAAGATATAAATCCACCGTGTTTCCTCTTTAAGCTATAGGCTAAATAGCAGAGAAAACTGGTGTCATTTAGGCTTTGGTTTTCAATCAGACTAGGAAACTGAGGACATCTCAAAATTCAAAACCGGTTGGGTATGGAGCTTGCAACTCCATTTACCTTGTAAAAACCAACAGAAATCACAGCTGCAACATGTGCCAAGAGGTACGTACATTACTTCAAATAGAAACCAACACACATACTGTCGACCTATTATTCTTCATACGACAATTTAATGTCAATAAGATGGAGGAAGAAGAATAGATATATTAATTGTACTCAAACGATCACATTTGATCTCTCTCTCTCTGTCTCTCTCTCTCTCTCTCTCTCTCTCTCTCTCCTTCCTTTCCTTCAGTCTATGACGATCTCTTATTTTCTACTTTTGTATTAAAATAAGAAAAAAAAAAGATAAGAAAAATAAAAGCATTTTTTGTTATTATTTTGATAACAAAGAAAAAAGTAAATGAGAAAATATAGAGAGAAAAGAGGAAAAAAAGACGAAAGAAAGAAAAATGAAACTATTTCAATAGAGCGTGAAGACAGTGAAAAGAAAGAAAGAAAGACGAACTCATTTCAATAGGGCGTGTGTCCATAATACAGACGAGACTCGGAAACACGTGACAGAAGACAAAACCTGACAAGTTCGGAGTTGATAATGAAAGAGTGTTTAGAAGAGCAGGAAATGGAGGAACGAGTGGGAGAAGCAAGGCTGTGATGCGCGATTACCATGACAACGCTATTGACCAATCACATGATCTCACGTCTGACCGACTTTCTGTTATTCCGGTCAACGAATGCGCATGGGGAAGGGGTTTCAAGTAAACAAACAACAAAAGAAGGGAAAAGTATAAATCGATCTATTGTTTTTTTCGGCAGAAACTCCCTTGTGAATTTATGCACAGAACGTCTGTTCGGGGTGGGATTTTTTTCCTGATGTATCGCTTTGTGCTTGTCACACATGCACCAGACACAGACACACACATGTATGCGCACACACACTTTGTTTTTCGTCTATATTTTTACTTGTGTCTTTTTTCAGCGTTTGTAATAAAGATTAATGCGTTTTTGGAATTTTTGCCTCTTCATGTCATGTGAGGGTCATAGCGCTCCACAACTTTCTATACTTTTTAGCTCTAAGCAATGTTTGTCCACTTACTATCCCTCCCAGTCCCTGTTCAGCAATCCATTTACACAAATACATCAGGTTGGTTACTCTTGTTTCTCTCTACTCTTCTTGCCTTCAATATGTGCTATCAGTGTCAAATTCTCCAAAAACTCTTTCCTAACTGCCTTTTAGAGGTGTATTCCTTGTTTCCTGTTTAGGATTGGGTTTCTGCTTCCTTCTAAAGTCTTCTTCAGCTCTGTACTCGTAATGTCTTCGCTTGAACTTTGAAATTTAACTATTTATTTCATTTTTTTTCTTCTCTCCTTCACCAAGAGAAGATAGATTTAAAACTTCCTCGATGCTCTGTTCATGGTATTCTCGACCTTCTTCTGTAGAACCACATCTCTGTTACGTTAAGTCTCCTCTTTATCTGTAAAGAATTTGTCCCGCGTTCACTGCCATATAAGAGGATTATCATGACATAACAGTTTAGCACTTTTTTCTTTGTGGCTAGCTATATTTTCATGTTTCTTAATACTTTGTTTAGATTTTCGAAGATATCTTTCGTTATTCCAACGCAACTTCGGATTTTGGTGTCACCTTTTCTGTCGTCTGTTAAAACACTTCGCAAATACTTTTAGAAAGTGACTCAAGAGGTAGAATTAAAATATTTTGTTCAAATTTAAACCATGGTCACTAATATCACTTTTATGTTAATTAATTTGAGAAGCAAACAAAAATCAATCAAAGATAATAGCAGTATATAGGCTCGCCTATCGAGCGGTTCATATGCCTTCTCCGGACAGGAGTAAAGGTTTATCCCTTGTTTGGCTTTCCAATTCCTTCAAAAATCTTCTCATTCTCTTTCACTTACAGTAACCCCTTGCGTTTTAGCGGCATTTTTTCCGTGCTTGGGGTGAAAAAAGTCTCTCCAGATCTCATACCAGGCATAATTGTCTTGGGCTTTGTTTCTACTCACAACGAATGATGACATTAAATTGAGAGCTTTGTATCGAGAGTATTTTATTCAAATTAATCTCTAAATATTTTAATTTAATTTAAATATTTAAATCAATTATTTAAATTAATGTCTATGTCTGCCCCTTGTATCCGCTCAAATAAAAAGCGACTGCGTAATTGAAAATGGCTGACTGTTAATAGTGTTCATGTTTGTGTATTGATTTAAGACTATTTAACAAGTTATGATAATTATTTTAAAATGAATATTTCAAAGAATATATTTGAAACACTTTTGGTAGCTATTAGAAGATGCTCTCTCTTCCCACTTTAGTTATATTTGGGAGGTACTGTCAGGGGGATAGATCCAGTGTCAGGAAAATTATTTTGCAACTTCCACTAGAAATTGAATAAAATCCCAATTTCGACTTAATGCTGTTTTTGACTAAAAGAGAAAAAATATTATGGTTATATGTGTTGAAAATACAATAATTTCAGAATTTTCTCAGTAAATCAACAGCCAAGATCATACAACATACTGAGGTATAAAAAAAATTACTACTACTACTAATAATAATAATAATAATAAACTCTTTGCCAAAGACGACAATGAGTTGAAGGGACTCTTCAATATTGTAAAATACTTCAGTGACGACATAGGTATGGACTTCGGATTATATAAATGTACAAAAGTAACATTCAAGAAAGGTAGAATTACAGAAACACCCTTAATAGATTTAGATTTTGTCACAAAGATTAGGAACTGGAGCATGATGAAGCTTATAAGTACCTAGGAATTAGCGAAGGAGATGGCATAAAACACCCCCAAATGAACGAAAAAATAAGAAAAGAGTACTACAGGCGTGTACGTTTGGTACTAAATACTGAGCTAAACTCAAAAAAACAGAATATCAGCCATAAACACATTGGCTGTCACTGTGGTGCAATACAGCTTAACTAGGCCATAGCTGAAATTAAGCGAATGGACGCCAAAACGAGAAAGCTTCTCACTTGCTATCGCATGCATCATCCCAAAGCTGATGTTGTTCGTCTGTATGCGCCCAGATCCGATGGAGGCAGAGGATTAGTTCAACTAGAACTGTCCTACAAAACTACAACAATTGGCCTCCAAAGATCCTTGGAAACTACAGGAGACTGGATGATGGTATCTGTCAAGGAACATGAAAGTAGTAAGCGTCTTTACTCCGTAATAAAAGAAGCCAACAAATTCAAAATGGAGTTTCAAATGGGTACAGAAATGCAAGTACAGCACAATACACCGACTGAAACTGCAAAATATTTAAAAAAGACAGCAAAGACAAATGCAACCGACCAGATACAGAAGCGATGGCAAGATAAATCACTTCATGGCCAATACTCTGCCCGTACCAAACAAGCTGACGTAGACAAAACCCGTACCCATCAGTGGCTACGTAATGCAGGGCTGAAAGCTAAAACTGTTTTTATCCTTGCTGCACAGGACCAAACTAGGAATTATCAAGCGCATATACTAAAATATTGTGTCAGCCCAAAATGCAGATTCTGTGATAAATATCCAGAAACGATTGATAATCTTGTATCAGGTTGCACGATATTGGCACCTACTGAATATAAAACCCGGCATGACAGAGTGGGCCAATATCTGCACTGGAAAATTTGCAACTTCTACGGGAAGGAAACTGAAAGAAAATGGTATGAACACCACCCAGACCCGGTTACGGAGATAGGACCTGTTACAATTCTATGGGACTACACAATACACACTGACAGAACAATCAAAGCCAGCCGCCCAGACATTGTTATTAAAGACCACAAACAAAAAAAGTGCCTCCTTATTGATATGGCAGTCCCTGCTGACTGCAATGTATCTTTGAAGATATTCAAAAAGCTGTCAAAATACAAGGACCTTGAAATAGAAATCTCGAAAATGTGGCACATGGGAACATCAACAATCCCTGTTGTAGTTGGAGCCCTAGGATTGGTTGGAAAAGATTCCAGTAGACTAATTGAAGGGATTCCTGGAAGAAGTCCATGCCTCAAGGAGATACAAAAAATTGTTCTGACAAGTACAGCCCGCACTTTACGAAGGGCTTTATCTATGTATTTTTTATTTTTTTTTTTTTGTCAGTGGAAAGTGTCATGATACCATTTCTAACCTTAGGTCCCTGGGTGGGACCCGGAAAGAAATGTGTCATCGCCAGAAATCAAAGAAAATAATAATAATAATAATAATAATAATAATAATAATAATAATAATAATAAATAAATAAAAGAATAATAACAAATATAAAAGAGATAGAAAACTGAACAATATGTACTAATTTTAGCATCTTGGTCCATCGGATTTCAAACCAAATTTAAATGTTGAACTTCACTCTACCTTTAAAGTTTCGATGGAAACTGTAACCGGTGTTTACTTTATTTCTCCTTCAAATATTTTCCATTTTTTATTTAAGAATAAAACCGTTATATTGTTTGAAAAGTTTCCTTCTCAGAACAGAATGCCTCGCTATTTAGTTTTTCATCTTGCCATTTCAGACGATGCAATTATAGAGAAACTTCGAAGAAAATTTTAATCCAACTTGCCAAATATTTATTTGAACCTTTTGTTAAAGAAAATTTTACATAAAATTTTAGTGATCTATAACAGATAGTCATTGGTCTGTAACTTGTATTAAGCAAAGATATTTGCCAACCGCCCCACGCGGTCAGATGTGGCACAAGGCCGAATTTAACATGGGGTATCCGAGCCCGTAGGCTCGGGCAAAAATTCCTCGTAGACCCCGTAAAAAACGGGATCGGATAGCTGTCTACCACCCCAGACGAGACTCTGCCCTTCGGTATAGCCTCGTCTAGGTTCCTCTCTGCCAGGCAGAGAGTTCGACTAGCTTAGCTGGAGACGAATCTCCAACTAATTGCCGAAGTAATTGTATTAAGCAAAAGAATACTTAGCTCCTCCTAATCAATAAAGAACTCTTCATTACAGGTGAGTGTTTGACATAATGGTGAGTTGAAAGAAACAGGAAGAAAAAAGCATTGTAAAAGAGAGAGAGAGAGAAAAAAAAGGAAGAAGTGGAAACTCTTTATGTTAATGTTTATTTTTATTGGTCAATTTATTATATTCGAATTTCGATTAGGAAAGGCATGAATTTAATTCTCCCTTTGCTCGGTTTACGAGTCAAGTAATGTCACTCTCACGCTGTGATAACTGAATAATAAATAATGAATGAATAGACGGCCTATTCACTCTCCTACATTAACTTATCAATTGCCCATTGTCAGTTTTCTAGACGGAATATTAGTCATTAAATGAAAAATATAAAATGAAAGTACTTTTTTTTAACTATTTTCTTTATCTAATGTGAATATTTTTTACAACTCTACGTTGTGTTTCCTTATGGTCTCGTTAGACAGATCAGAAACAGATGTTACGCTCTCAGTGAGGAGACTTCGTATTGTTGTATTAGGTGGGAGGGGGTAGTGTCGAAAGTTCTTACACGGCTTCTCTTGTCAGTAAGTCGCCGTAATATGTCTTCTACGAGAGATGCGTCATGTTCGCTTAGAAAAATCTTCAGGCGCTAACTTCTATTAATATATATCTCTATATCCTAAAAAGATGACGTCATCCTTTCTGGTACCCTGAATAGGAATAACAATGCAGAAACTACATACAGAAAAGATATAATTCTCGTTGTGGAAGGAGATAATTTTAAAATACGAAACAATTCCTCTAGAGAGAAGAAAGTGGATCAGTCTTTTCATATGTGAGTAACATCTATAGAATCGCTTTTTAGATACGTAGATTCACTTTCATTCTTGAGTGGTTTTCGTTTCGTTTCGTTTCGTTTGTTTAACGGCATATCAACTCCTTAATTTCCTTGTGAGCTTTGGTATTTTTTAATTAAAATCTATTGCTGGAAATGTTTATTATAAAAATATATATTTTTTACTTTCATAGTGTTTGACCCCAGTTTGGGGGTTCACTATTTGCCTATAACTGGGGGTTGTAACAAGTGCTACCACCCCGAGTCAGGGTGGACCTTGGAACAACAGCAATTGAGAGGTGATTACACACTGTTCAAAATCTCCCGATCAGAGGCCTTGCTGCCGGATGTAGTTTATCGCCATACCCAGGATGCATTCTTGAATGGATATATCGTTCTGGGGTTCCATTATCTGTCTTTCTGTTAGTGTTAATTAACATCATACCGGTAAAACCGCACAAAGAAAAGTCAGTTCAAACTTACTTTGAAATATGCTAGCCACACAACCAAGAAAAGATCTTTTTTTCTTGTAACGTTTCATTCGGCTTATAAATATATGTAACTCATTTAACCGGCTAAGTGTTCTATGGTCTGAATGTTTAACTTTGAATTGTGAATAATGCTTCAAACATATTTTATTAATTTTACTTTTATTTGATTCCTTTTTGCTTGTGTCCAAAACATTTGCTTCTTGTCTGTTAATATAGAAGTCATGTGTTAAAGCTATTAGTTTTCTTCGTGGTAACAACTTGAAATCACCTGCTTCTTTCTCGTATACAAATAGAAAAATTCTTCAGATATTCTAATTTTATTTCAAAAAAATTACAAGAGTCTATAAGTATTTAAATACTTTCTTAGTCCATTAATAAATTACATTTAGTAAATACTAGCAGTAGAGCCCGGCGTTTCCCGGGGATGTAACAGTAAGAGATAGATCAAGTATCGACCATCGTAAAGACTGAAAAATAAAATTGACAAAGATTATCGTTTAAGGCTGACGGACACGCGTGTCTTAATTAGTTTTTTTTTTTTACGAATTGGTCAAACCCAAACTAAAAAAAAAACATTGTTTTCAATCGTTATGAGTCTACCGATTGAATAGAATTTTATTATAAACAATTGTCTTGTAAATGGAATTTTTAAAGCATTCTTAATGTAAAAATAAAGAAAAAAGTGTGCATGACAATAAGAAACGCTACCTGCCAAAAAAAAGTGAAGTTTTGTTGAAATCGGTTGAAAAATGTAGGAAATCCGTATCCCATATATAAACGAACACACACACACGCACAAACAACCTGGGTTTTATAATAAATACTTATACATACTCGATATGAGTTGTGCCCCTAAAATTCTGGCGACAGAATTGTGTTTTATCGTGTTTTCAAATTGATTTCGTGCAAAAACAATTGTGTTTTTCCAATTTTTGGCGCTGTCAGAACCACCGCAAGGTAATTTTACGCAGTCCTGTGAAGTTTTTTTAAATCAGTTGAAAAATGTAGGAAATCCGATCCAATATATAAACGTACAGACACACGCACAATCTGAGTTTTATAATAAGTAAGATATAGAGATTTTTTAATATACAGGGTGGTCCGAAAGTGTTGTCACCCCATACAGAATATAATTTTCTATTTCAGGTGGCTGACACAAACTCCTATAGTTTGGAAGAGAGACTGCTTGCGAGTGTATGCACACATGATTGAGTGTTAAGGCAAGAAGAGTCTTTCACACGAACTATACCAGAATTCCTCATCAGTTGAAGGACGCCGTTCGGAGAGCCATTGCAACAATCAACAAAGTACAGCTTCGTAAAATATCACACGGGACATCATTTTCTGCCACGAAAAATGACGGTTTTCATAAAGACTTTCTCAATGTGTGACAGCGTCAATGAAAATAAATAAACTGAATCCAGTACATGTGTTTTTGTATTACTGTTTTAATTGTAGTTCTGTTATTCTTATTACATTCTATGTATGAGTGACAAGACTTTTGGACCACTCTGTACATTACAAGAAAAGTATTGGACTCATTAGATTTTTAGTTTTTGTTTGTTTGTTTTTTACAGAAATAAATAATCTCTAATGTAGCTACAAACTTAGACATTGAGTTAAACATACCATACACTTAGGATATTCTATACCTAAGCAGAAATAAGCAATTTCTTGTCTATTCACAAATTTGTTGGCAATTTAAAAGTAGCGCGTAGAAATTTTGGGCATCTCATTTTAACAGATATATTTACCAAAATTACACAAAAATATCTTGAAATACTAGGATAGTAGTGATAAGTGACTTAGGAATATTCTGCAACTCTACTGGGCGGTTTCCTTGTTTATTTAATATCATTCCATCGAAACAAGGTTATGTGACAAACATTTAATATCATTCCATCGAAACAAGGTTATGTGACAAACATTTAATATCATTCCATTGAAACAAGGTTATGTGACAAACATTTAATATCATTCCATCGAAACAAGGTTATGTGACAAACATTTAATATCATTCCATTGAAACAAGGTTATGTGACAAACATTTGTAACAAATAGGCGCAATTAATCAAACTTACGACTAAGTAACGATTATAGTCAATTAAAAAGCTGTGTGAGGAAGAAAGATCCTTTAATTTTATTTTTAATTGGACATGACAACCCAAAGTACTTTGGGGTGACACATCTATCTATCCCCGATTAGTCATCTTTGAGCTGGGAGCTAGGATTTATGAATTTTCTTAATTAGGATAGAGGAGTTCAAGTTCCATAAAACAATTTTGCTAGCAATCGGCAATCCGACCCGGTCACCGCTAAGTAAGACGAACCCTATCTGACACTTTTCACTTTCTATTTTTGCCATCGTCGCTTTCTATCGATGTTGAAACACTTGAATAAACCAGAATGTTTCCTTCAACTATTTTTAGTCATTTTTTTCTTTTCAACCACGTAGTCACATTCCGATCACATCATTTCCTTCTGCATCCAGCCATTACTGGCATCTAAAACCCAACCAGGTACCAATCCAAGGCGTAAAGTTACAATCATTCTGAAATCTCGTATTTGTAGAAATTATGTCTACGGGTAAGTGTGAGATTGCATACAGCAATTGAAAATTCCCAAATAGCGGACAAATATTTTTAAAATATACGAAAACGCCAATATTGATATCATATGCATTTATTGTTTACTTTTTATTTTAAGTTACTGCAACTCAGATAGTTATGGGAGAGTGGTTTGCTAAAAAGTTCATTCATTCGCCTATTTCAGTGACGAGATATTTTATCAAGATATTTGGATAAAGCAGAGAATAAGGATAATTTGGTTCATGCCTTTCCTAAGAATATCAGTGCGAAATGAACATAAAACAGCGACAACCGAAATTCGAACTCGACTCGCCGAATCCGTTTTCCGTACTTCCATAAATGTTGCGCGGGAATAGTAAGAAGACACACCCTCTTATCTATAAACAGCTTTTAGCCACATGCCGTACAGCAATGTTACTCACCTATCTAGCTCATTATCGGCGCTTGTTTTTATACACCTGGAAGAAATCCTGTATAAGTTTATTGAATTCGTAGCGAAAGCAGAGACAATAGTTTGAGAAATAAAAGAACTTGTTTACCTGTATTGGTTTTTATGCTGAACTGATATACGTGATGCTACATGACATATCAAGCACCCGTGGTAAGGAAAACCTGTTTAATTCTTTATTCTGAATATTCTAATCTTTCTGCCTAAATGGTTATGACAAAAAAATGTAGATACACTTAAAAAGGATTTTATGTCATCGATTAATCGATATTTGTTTAATATTTATTTATTGGCTTGTGTACATAAAAATAATATTTATAAAACAAACTAATTAGAATATAAAGGATAAAAAGAAACGAGAAACAGAAGGACGTTCTGGTTTGGTTGGCTGATTTTGTTTAGCGGCATATCAACACCTCTATGGGTTATTTAATGCCGAAATCTAAATATTTGGAACACAATTTTATGGCTTTAACTAAATATATTTTGAACACAGTTGTATGCCTTGAACTACAGATAAAATGTATTGTTGGTCAGGTGGGGGTACAAACGTTTTGCAAAAACCGAGGCATAGTTACACGCGAACAGACTTTTTACTAGATGAGCTGATGTTCTTTGCAATTAATGCAAAATATAGCTCATGTTACGGGGGTTTATGCAAAGTAATTGTTTTCCTGCGACATTGACTTCACACAAAAAATTGCAAAAACTTGTAAAAAAAATCGGGTTTTTCCTACTACTTAAAATAAAAAATTGAATAACTTCCTCATTTTTCATCCGATTTTCATCAAACATGCCGCAAAAAAAAATGCCATCATGCAAGAAATGAGATAGTGTGGTTTTAGTCCTGTTCACTTCCCCATCGTATAACGAAAAACCACGAAAAACTGTTAAAAAAACGTTTTTGGTCATAGACCCCTGGTTTTTCATCCGATATTTTCCAAATTTAGCATGTAAATTCCATAGGACACACAAATTGTCTTGCGTCAATGTTTGGTTTAGATTATTTCAGTTAAGTGGACAAAATATGTGACAAACTAGATTCAAAATCGACTTTTGCCATTTAGGCAATAGTTTCTTCATATGATTCCATCCTAAATTGGATTATTAAAGCGTTAAAAGGGAAATATTCCCAAAGAACCTCTTATTAACCCCAGCTTTACAGTAAAATTGCGATGAAGTATGGGGCGGGGGACATTCATGCGTTTATACTTGTATTTGAATCAAACTCTGATGCTTTATCCCTGTTTTTTTATTATTAGATTTGTGAACAATGCCTTACTATTTGGAAGTTATTACGGCCTTAGGCATTTTACTGAATATCTAAAACATTGAAACAATTTAAACCCGAGCAACGACCACACAAGAAGGTTTTATCGATGGCATTCCTTTATTAAGAACACTAAAACCCTTGCGTAAAAAAGATGAACAGGGAGAGTAGCTTAGTATATCAACGGATGATGCATGTAAGCGGCGACGCAGGCAGACATTTCTAGACAGGAAATGCGGGTACACAGGTGGGTCCGCTTATACAATTGCTGCCACGTACACCCGGGCAACGCTGGATACCTCGGCTAGTTTTACTATAAATATGTATTGTTGGTAATTTTTTATATATAAAAATGTATTGCTGGTAATTTTTAGTATAAAAATATCTTTTTATACTTTCATAATGTTTTGTTTTTGTTTGGGAGTTCACTATGTGCCCATAGCTGGAACCCCAACAGGTGCTGCCACTTCAGGTAAGAGTGGACCTGGGAACAACAAAAATTAGGAGGTGGTTCTACACACGTCAAAACCTGATTGGCCTTTACTGCTGGGTGTAGTTTATGGGGATGTTTTAATAAAATAAGTTTAAAAAGATCAGTGGTTAATCTTAAATACGGAAAAGCCTGATCAGTCGATTAATTCTAAATTTCCATCAGTTTAGAATCTCATTTTACTTAAACATGTTGATGAAGAGTGTGTTTATATCTCGAAGAGAGATAAAGTCGTTTAAGATTTCAAATGGTTAATATATTAATACATGAACGCGTCCTTACTTCATTATCAACAACTTTATAATGTTTCCGCTTACACCATTGAAAATAAATTCTCAGTATGCCGATATGAATATTCAGTTATTTTTTTAATAGATGCACTAATATTCTAAACCATTTTTATTGAAAAGAGATTCACTGGAGAGACACAAAAACTCTAAAGGCTTCTTACACTAAACAAATACTATCTTTATCGGTCAACCTACTAAATTCATCAATCATTGTTATTTTGCTATTCACGCTATGTGAACGTATTTTTATATGTTGTTTCCTTTTTATGCGTTAATAACCAAGTATTTTTATTATTCTCATGTATCATACGTTAATATTAAATTTCTTTGCAATTATTAGGTTGGTGCAAAAATAATGACGTAATAATGTCGTTTTTTGACGTATTTTTTAACGTCAAAAAACGACATTATTACGTCATTATTTTTGCACCAACCTAATATTATGGCGAACCTGATATGAAAAAACAGGTTTATAAGAGCTACTCATTGCTTTAATCTCTTAAAAAATTTTCTTAGCGAAACTGTTTTAATTTTGAATTGATTTTTTTTTAAGCGTTTCACCCCAAGCAAGGCGAGAAGCTACTAGGACGCAAGGTTGTTACAGAAGATTTGGAGCAAGATCAGATAGCGGATAGGATGAGAAGAAGGATAGTGGATAGATCAAGGGAACTGGAGATGTCGATTGACATTACACTTGAATAGTTGGAGATTATAGCTATCAGGGAAACTGGAATAGGGAAGGTGCGAGATATGAAGCTATTGGATTAGAAGAGACGGCTACATTTAATAGTTTCGACAGTGAAAGGGTGAGAGCGGGATGCCAGCCTCGTAGGGCGCTTAAATTCATGAAGTCTGGGAACCAGCGAATGCAGCTTATTGGAGCAATTACCATGAAAGTATTTGTAAAAAAGACAGAGAGCGGCGACGGCGCGTCTGTGAGAGAGCGACTGTAGACGAGATGCCAGAACAGGGCCAATTATATTGCATATCCGCCGCTAGAGCTTATCAAGAACCCCGAGTCAAACAAGTCTACAATACACCCATATAGAATATAATATATAATCATTTTTTATAAATTTCATGACGAAAATTCATCCAAAGATTAACTCAATAGAGATTTTTTCCGACATATACCACGTCCGCCATTTCTTCAATTTTCAATGCAATGACAATTTTACAATTCTGCGTGAGATATGACTTTCCAATTCAAATTGCCGATTCCACTGGTAAAGTTCCTGATTTCATTACAATTAAGATTTGAACTTTTCTTTATCAAAATAGAGACTGAAAAACAAACCAGAACTGATCTGTTTTCACACCTGCAACGCTGATAATATATTCACGCATAATAAATTTCAATGAACGAAAAAACTCGTTTTTCTATGGCAAAAAAAAAAAAAAATCTCCAATGAAGGACTAAACGAATGGGTTATTTTAAAGTTTCGGCAGATGCACAAAATAAACTTTTGTAGTTGTTGATTGTAGAAGAAAGAAAACCAAATACACGACGCAGAAAAAATGTTTTCGTTTAGTGCTCAAAATATTAGAAATAATAAGAGTGAAAGAATTTTATTTTTGTACTGGAGGTTTTAGAACGAGAATACTTGATATAATCTTTATACATTTAGTAAACACTGGTAATCGGTTTAATCCGCAGAAGGTTAAAAGACACCTTGAACTGTGCAAATATGTAAGTTCAACGTCATCAATTATTTTACATACCTGTGCATACAGGAATTATTTTAGTCTATGAATCTTCGGAATTATTCTTTGACACGTGTCTCATCAGAAAGAAAAATATTCGCCCAGATTTGAGGATATAACGTAATGAATAAAAAAATGTATAATAAATAGTAAATCCTCGTGAAATGTTCAACTCTCTGCATTATAGCGAACCAGTCTCCTTCTCTTCCGTATTCCATTAGTGAGAAGTAAGTTCCACTCTAGCAGCTCCATCTCGCAAACCACTGCTCCCAAGAGGATGTTTTCCCTATCATTATAATATTAATATGTTCAAGTCTAGGGTTAACCGTTATCTTCTCTACCTACCAGCATAAACTGTGCCTCTTACTCTTACTCTACCTCGAATGGTATGTACTGGGTGAACCTCATGGTAAAAAAAGTGTACTTCCTCTAGGTGGGTGTCAAGTATTTTGGGTGTAACTCTGACCTCGAGAAAGGGTTAAGAGTTGTTTAACACTTGGTTTGAAACTCTCCCCCAAATATGTGTTGTAGTCATATGATTTGGTATATTGGCACTTGGAATGAAAGGTCGCGTCCATATTTCTCAAAGTAATATTCTTTCGTTGGGCAAAGACAAGCCTATGCACTAGAAGACGCTAACGCATTAATGTTGTTGATTAAGAAGACAAAATCTAGAAATATTCTAGAATCTGATTTAAGTAAAAAGAAAAACTTTAGTTAGAAGCAAAACCATTAATGTTCCAGGGCCATTTTTATCACGGAATTCTTCCTGAGTGATTTTGTTTGCAAATGACCGAGTTATCTCCCTTAAATAGACTGACAGCGAGAAGGAGAGAGAATCCGATTACACAATGGCTGAACTTATAACAGACGATAACAGTCAAATAAAGACGTTGCTATTGGCGCTGTCTGCCTCCTCACCTCAGCAGCTGTGAGACACCAGTGAGGCGTAACTAACAAGGCGGTAAAGTCGTTAGTAAAAAAATTTGTCGGTCGACAGATGCCGCCAGAAAGAGAAATCTGACCAAACGCTAAATGCTTCTTTCTCTCATTAAATACTACTGCTGCTGCTGCTGCTGCTCGCGTTACAGCGATCTCTGTTACTTTTACACAACCTTAACAAAGACCTTTAGTTTGTAGGTCATGTACTACAGACATCGATTCTTCAGGATTTACGCGACAGGAGTATCGAAGATTTTAATCAGAGAAGATAATTTTTAATATGACCTAAAAATCATTATATATAGATATGTTGCGGGATTGCTAATATGATTGGGTAAATATTTAGTCAACATTATGTTGTGGGAATAAACATTTTGGAGAATAAATAAATAACGGGCTCTTGGAAAATTTATCCCACAAACAATATTAGCGGACTCATATGTGAGCCCAAGTAAAAAAGAGTAACAGAAAACAATAAATATAAAGCCAACGACAACCAATTTCATGTATGAAAAAAAAAAATTAAAATGACAATAAAAGAAAACATTTAAAGACTAATTACACAGAAAACATTTAAAACTAGAGAATATGTGATTGTGTGTGTGTGTGTGTGTGTGTGTGTGTGTGTGTGTGTGTGTGTGTGTGTGTGTTTGTGAAAATTGCGTAGGCCACTGTGATAGACATGTGCGTGAAAAAGTACAAAAAGTCAAAAGAGAAAACCGTGAAAATGAAGGTTTCCCAGTGGGGAACACTTTTTTCCCACATGCGACTACATCTTTTATAGCTAGAAGCTCTAAAAGAAAAAAGAGACTAGGGAGAAAATGCTTGCCTTTATATAGGCTTAAGGAGCCTCCCTCCCCCAGCGACGTTTGTTTAGCAAAGTCAATAGATATAAAATATACATATATATAAAATATATATATAATTTACATATATATATATATATATATATATATATATATATATATATATATATATATATATATATATATAGATAATCCTAAGGAGTCAGGCAAACCTACCTAGGTTTCACCTAAATGGATCTTCAGGGAAATGCTGGCATTTCCCTGAATATCCGTTTAGGTGAAACCTCGGTAGGTTTGCCTGACTCCTTAGGATTATCTTAGGTTTTGCTCTACATAGTGTATTGAACACTTTACGTAGTTGTCTTTTTACTCGTTTGGGTTTTTTTTTCTCTTTGGATTTGGAGCTTAAACACTGGACGATTGTTTTCGCCTTGGTTTAATGTTCTTGGTTCTTTCTTTTTTTTTTTATTCTCCATTTTTCCTCGGGTACCGATTTGTTCTACTGCAAGTTGAGCTATCCGAGGTTTTTCCAAACAAGTACCACCATATATATATATATATATATATATATATATATATATATATATATATATATATATATATATATATGGAGATAGATAGATAGATAGATAGATAGATAGATAGATAGATAGATAGATATGTGTATGTGTGTGCATGTGTGTGTTTCTATATGTGTATGTGTTTCTATATGTGTGTGTGCGTGTTAAACAAGTTTTGCTAATTTCAACCGAGGTCTGTCTGTTTATATTTTTATTGCATTTTTCAATAATATGCTGTAGATCCAAATCGAAATTCTGAATAAACTCTCTATGGTTCATATTTGTTCTGTTTTTGTTCAAATACTTGCAACATTTCCAGTCATTATCAAGAACCAGATGTTTTCTGGATAGAAAACAAGAATTTATTGACTGCATCTTATCATTTTGGAGCGATAGAATTCAAATTAATTCTACTAAACACGTGTCATATAAGTGGCGTAATATGTAAATTGGTTTCACAGGACTTAACACCACTAATGGATTAAGTGCCTTGACAGTAATGGTGATTATGCGGAAGAACAAATATTTTGCGTAGAACATGGCATTTTCTTTTCTTTAATATGTTATGAATCTATTGATACAGTTGGAAATCCCCCCAAAATCTTTTTCATTAAGTAAAATTAAAGAATCAAGAAAGCAAACATTTATATCTTATTTTTTATTAACTTACCTTTCATTTTCATGCTTCTTATTAATTTACACTTCATTTAGACAATTCACATTACAGTTCTTAAGTGTAAATAGACAATGTGGCTTGAAGAATACAACGAGATTTAATTACAACTCAACCAAATATTACCATGATGCCATTGTATAATGTGACCAATCACTGCGTCTCTACGTGCTTGATTCTGTTTACGTTGCAATTCCCGACCGTTTTCAGGACCAAAGCAGGAAATGACCGGAAGATGGACTTAAATCCTTTACAAGAGTGCAATAAGTTTTAATGTTAAAATGTGAACAGTTTGTTCGTTTCATTTTATTTTGTTTCATTATATAATAAATGTTCAAATAAATTTTACATTCTATGAGGAGTAAACTGGCTGACAGGTTTCGATCAGAACTTAAATCCAGCAACCTGACTAACAAGGGCAATCGTTTTACCGATTAAGCTGCTGAAATCTATGTGCAAATGTCATTCAAATTTAGTCACATAGCTAAACTTTTCCTTATGCGAGTTACTTCAGCCTATATTGTTTGTTTACACCATTTGTTTGTTAGACGTAAGTGTCTTAAGTTGCGAGGATTCTTAAATGAAAAAAAGACTAGTCAAAAATTACTAATGAAAATGCTTCATATAAGAAATAAACGCTATTCCAGTACTTTTATCTTAAAGAAAAAAAGATGCCTGCTCCAAAGATGTTTTCAATGCAGAAAAAAAAAACGTTTTTCAATTAGCAATTAATGGAGATATACATGAGTAAGTTCAAAGTGTTACCCGGAAAAAGACATGTCAACCTCTATTTCTTAAATAAAAAAAACCCTCCAGAAATGATGAAATTTCAGCCAAAGTCTCCAGTACGAATCGTTATAAAAGTAAAATTTTGTTTGTTCCTTTGAGTTGCAAACACAAGTTCTCATTAGGGAGAATAAAACTTGGGAATACATTTAAACAAATGATTACAGAAATAAATAGTTAACTGCGATCCGAATGAGATGAAAGCAACGGCGTGTGTTGTCCTTCATTTCTTGGCTGTACGCGATTTGAAGAAGTCTTCAATTTTAATTGATTTATCATCAAAAATACCTTGCCCACAAGGTACTCCAGCCAATTGCTAAGTATTTTGATCCTGGCCTTTGCCGTCTTTAAAAAACGTATACACCAGCGTATGGCAATTTTTCGACACCAGCCCTCGACAGATCTTCGCTGTTACAGTGAGTAATTTCCTTTTCTTATCCTTGCTCTTATTTTTCAATATGACACCACAAGAATTTCGATATTATTTCTTTTTTATATCCCTCTATAAATGTTTATTCAGAAATATATATATAAATATTCAAGTGAATGAAAGACTAGGTATACTAAATAAATCCTACGAATTATATTGTAGCGAACCGTGGGTTTACGTGTTGTTAAAATAGGAACACGTGTGTAACTCTTGATAGAATATTAAAAGTTCCACTACGAGAATATGGCGGACTCAAGCTGAGTCCGACCGAAGATGTAAAGAAAGCCGATAAGACCGATATATATATATATATATATATATATATATATATATATATATATATATATATATATATATATACCAACAAGTACATGTATTAAACAAAAAAATTTACAATGGATATAGACATTAACATTTGTGTTTATGTATGAACGTAAGAGTTTGTATTTTGGTGAATATTCGTACTTTCGTGTATGTGTGTATAATGTTCATGGCGTCTCCCACAAATGAGAAGACGCAATTTTCTACGAGTGCTTACATTGAAGATGTGTTCGCTGAAAACGAAGAAATGAAAAAGAGGACGAAGCAAGAAATCGCCCAATATTTATAGTGTATGGAGAACGACCCCTAGTGAACAATTGGGAAATTAAGGAGGAGTTAACTCCGACAATATCATGGTTATACAAGCAACTATGATTCTAAAAAAAAATTTATCAACATACGCTACACATATAATACTATGCTGATGTCATATTCGAAAGGAAAACTGAAATATATAATAAATAAGATAATCAAAGAAAGCAAGAAGAAAAGAATAATTATTCATTTTAAAACCGAAAGCATGGTAATGAGTAAAAGGAACACCCCAAGATGTAAATTGCACAACGGAGACGTCTAAACTAAATAAGTACGGAAATTCAATCTTCACACAGAAACGAGAAAGTTTGACACAATAATCCGAGTGCGTATTATCAGAAACTGGGCAAGGTGCTAATGGATAGAAAAAAATTACATTCGAAACGAAGAAAAAGTGCTGAACTGCTACTCACTTACATGCCAGTAGAAGATAAACAAGTTCGTCCTATATGAAGACTCGACTTGAAGCAGTAGAGATCTGGCTCTAGGGACCAATGTTGAGAATACCATGGACAGAGCATGCGATAAATAAGGAAGCTATAAGGATGCAGAGTAACCGTTTCTAACAGACAAAAATGACAACTGATAATTTTTCGGATCGATAATGAGGCAAGAAAAGCAGCGAATAACCGACTAAAGAAAATTGTGCAAACGGGTAGAACAGGCACCGAAAGAAAATAGTGGGATCATAAGAGCTCGAAACACAAGAAGAAAGGAAGCTATGCAGAGCCATGATCATACACATCCTAAAGGCTACCCCGATCAATACTACACTGACCTCTTTAAATTTAAGATCAAGCGTTATGCATCCTACATATCCTCATAAATCCTTCCTCATACGGTCATACAACAACCCTCTACCTTGAGTGGCTCTTGGGCCTTGTATTGGGTGAACATTTAAAAAACAAAGCTTATCTAGAGAAAGATTTAATAACGTGTGTACTTCTATCTATATGTGTGAGATACTCGAGTTCGCAATCAGCCTAGTTTATATATATATATATATATTTCTAATTTTATATATATATATATATATATATATATATATATATATATATATATGGCACATTTTTATCCGAGTTTTTCTCTTAAAGAGCTCAACTCACAGCTGTCATCGCCACTAACATCAGAAAACCCTACCCTATCCACTTACCACCACCAGAGACGAAATATTGGGGTCAGAGGTTACTCGACACGTGGCATGTGGTGACAGTTGAAAATGGGTGTCTGGGTGAGGTGTGGAAGTGAAAATTGAAAGAATGCAGCCGATGGGTGGTTGGTGGTTGGGCTGGTTCGTTTATAATCGCATTTTATGGTGCCAATGTTGGCAGGGTAATTCTTCATTGGTCCCCGGTTTAATTTACACATGTGCGAAACACATTTGCTTCCCAATTGGCGGATTGAGGATAAACAGTATAACGATGTAATCTGCCTGACGAATCAGGCTTAATATGTTGAAGTGGTTTCGCGTAAAACAGACAACATTAGAAAAGCTCTTAGCTTTGGCCCAGTGATCAGAGAAAAGGACTAACAATGAAAAGGCTAAAGATTGTACCCCCCACGCATACATTAGTGGCAAATAATACATAAACGCATTTCTTATATAATGAACAAGTATGAAACATGAACAAGCATATTTATACATAGATTACGTTGAATCATATAAGAAGTTGGGTGTCCCACTCTTTATAAAGTTCGCATATCTGTTACGCCCTACTAATCCCTCATAAATAATGGACTATTCCGTTCTGTTCACGTGGAAAGACAAAATATATATCAAAGATACTATTTCGTTTAACATCTCCTGCTAATACCTCATAAATAATAGACTATTCCGTTTTGATAGCGTGAGAAAACAAAAGATAGCAAATACGCTACTTGGTTTCAGTGAGAAAATGAAAGTATGAAGGAAAGATAGAAGTGTTTAACGTCTGTTTCAATGAAATTGAAAAAGTTGCCAATTTCAAATCTTTTCATTTGTACCCCCTTACTTCCTAAAATAACAACCAGCATTCACATTTATGACTATTACTGCAATATTTTGTTAAAGTTTTTAAGCTCAAATATTTAACGACGCGATACGGGAATTTCTACGACTATTTTATTATCGTCGAACTCGCCATGAGCTTATTTAATCATTAAATGAAGAATTAAAATTCATCAGAAATTTCAAATAGGAAAACCGTGTATTTTTCACGTGTTAAAACTAGTTATACCTTATTACTATGAAACGTTATTTTTTCTACCTAAAAATGTACTTGAGTTGACAGCTTTATTTTAAAGACTGAAATTAATGTCGACTGGCCACTGGAGATCAAGAAGTCCTTACTAAAGAAAAAGGTTTTCTGCTAACAGGAACTGAACCTGTATTCGCTTTTCCTTCTTTAACTGCAGTTTACCCCAACAATAAGGTCATGGGGAGCCATCATGATTAACCAAGACACATTGACCTACTTTAGGAATGTACATTTCTCGTTGGGATGTTTCAATCTTTATTTTCGTACCCGAAACATAAACAAAGTAATTTTGAAATGGATTTTTCTTTAAATCCGATATAATTTTCCCAACGATCTTTGAGCTTAAGTGAATGTAATTCCAATCGGGTTCGCTGCAGTCACTTATGCGGAGATATCCTTGGAGAAGGAATGAATACATCTCTTCTGCTCCCAGCTATGGGTTGAATAACAGGACAGACTAGGGCTTATAGCCTTGGTTTGTAACCTGTCCTACACAGAAGGAAAATCTTCTAGCAAGTCTGTCATAAATCGAAAGAGACATGGCCGCCCCAGCGTTTATCACGGATGGTATTTTATCTCTTCTCTCCCTGCTATGGGCTGAATAGCAGGACAGATTGGGTTCTATAGCTTTGGGTGGCAACCAGTCTATCTCAGAAATGGTAACCTACTGCGGGAAAGTCTTCTGCATCGTCAGTGATGAATCACAAGAAACACCATCGCACAAGTGTGTATCACATATCGCACTTAGCTGGCCGATACATGTTTCAGTTGATATTTTCGTTATTTTAAAACGTGAAATTTCAAAGTGACTATTTCTGAACAGAATTCTGATTTATAAATTTCTTGTAAAAGAATTTGCTCATACCGATTTATTTACTGGTGAACTCAGCTTTTCCAACGTTTCTTCAAAGTTTAAAATCGTTTTGAATAATTCTCAAAATATAAGCCAATATAAAAAGTCATATTAATGAGACAAAGAAGCATCTTACGTCGCAGGGTTTTCGTTCAGATAAGCAATGTGGCTTTTGCTTCTCTAGGTCAACTACTGGTGTATTAACGATTATTGCTGAAAGTGTTTATCAAGCTGTAGATAAGATTGGTGAAGCTTGGGCTGTTGCTCTGAACATCATGAAAGCATTTGACACAGTTTGACATATTGATCTTCTTCACAAGTTGAAAGATTATGGTATTTCTGGAGGAATTTTTTTAACTGATTCGGGCTTTCTTATTGAATTCACTAATGAAGGTTATCTTGAATGGCCACTCTTCTAGATCTTTTTGTATTAATGCAGGCGTTCCCCAGAGCTCTATCCTTGAACCTACTTTGTTCCACATTTTTCATCAGCGACCTCCCTGGTGGCATCATTTCTCAAATCGCTTTCTATGCTGAAGACACAACCATTTACTCCTGTTTTAATAGTAAGTCTGATCTGATCAATATTCAAACTGGTAGCTAATCGCAAAAATGACCTACAATCTGTTGTTAAATGTGGTAATTTTAACGCCTCCAAAAAGAAACCGTTCTCTTTTAATCGTCTGAGAGAACCCTTTTTACGTTCCAGCAGCATGGCTGACGCTAACTCCCAGGAGAATAACTCGTTGCGTATTCTCGGGTAAACGTTTACCATTGACATGAAGCGGAAAGATTATATCGAATCGATTGCTAGGTCTGTTGCAAGGAAGGTTGGTTCACTGTGTCGTGCTAGAAATTTTCTTTAGACAGAAGTGCATATTATTCGACTATGCTAAGATATAATGTTGAGCCTAGACTTAAAGAGGTTAAGATTGTAGTGTTCGGGGAAGTGTTATTTCGAGAGTCCGTTCCACAGTAACAGTCAAACTTGGTTTGTCAAAATAGAGAACGAGAAGGGAAATTGCGTTCTCAAGGATAAAAATGCGAAACGAAAAGCATTACGTAGAAGGTACCACCACGGACTTTCTAAAAACGTAAAAGGCATTTTGAATTTTTTTTTTTTTTTTTTAACATTTCATTCCAAGCAAGGGAGGAGTGCCACTAGCACGCAAGGGGTTACAGAAATGAGAGCAAGAGTAAAGAGGGGTATTTGAAGAAGGATAAAAAGAAAGACGGGGTTCAAGATCAAAGCATCAAAAGATGTCGATTGATATCTTCCCAGTTAAAATGCTGAGAGGCCAATCTTCCCAGCTAAAATGCTGAGAGCCCAATCTTCCCAGCTAAAATGCTGAGGGGGCGATCTTCCCAACTCAAATGCTGAGGGGGCCATCTTCCCAGCTAAAATGCTGAAGGGGCAATCTTCCCAGCTAAAATGCTGAAGTGGCAATCTTCCCAGCTAAAATGTTGAGGAGGCAATATTCCCAACTAAAATGCTGAAGGGGCAATATTCCCGGCTAAAATTCTGAGGAGGCAATCTTCCCAGCTAAAATGCTGACGGGGCAATCTTCCCAGCTAATTATGCTGAAGGGGCTATCTTCCCAGCTAAAATGCTCAGGGGGTGATCTTCCCAGCTAAAATGCTGAAGGGTCAATCTTCTCGGTTAAAATGCTGAAGGGGCAATCTTCCCAGCTAAAATGCTGAAGTAGCAATCTTCCCAGTTAAAATGATGAGGAGGCGATCTTCCAAGATCAAATTCTAAAGAGGCGATCTTCCCAGCTCAATCCTAAAGAGGCAATCTTCCCAGCTAAAATGCTGAGGACGATCTTCCCATCTAAAATTATGAAGGGGCAATTTTCCCAGCTAAAATGCTGAAGTGGCAATCTTCCCAGCTAAAATGTTGAGGAGGCGATCTTCCCAACTCAAATGCTGAAGGTGCAATTTTCCCAGCTAAAATTCTGAGGGGGAAATCTTCCCAGCTAAAATGCTGACGGGGCAATCTTTCCAGCTAATTATGCTGATAGGGCTATCTTCCCAGCTAAAATGCTGAAGGGGCAATCTTCCCAACTGAAATGCTGAAGGGGCAATCTTCCCTGCTAAAATTCTGAGGGGGAAATCTTCCCAGCTAAAATGCTGACGGGGCAATCTTCCCAGCTAATTATGCTGATAGGGCTATCTTCCCAGCTAAAATGCTGAAGGGGCAATCTTCCCAGCTAAAATGCTGAGGAGGTGATCTTCCCAACTAAAATGCTGAGGGGGCAATTTTCCCAGCTAAAATTATGAAGGGGCAATCTTCCCAGCTAAAATGAAGAAACTATTACTACTACTATTACTACTAATGCACGAAGTGTATGTAAATATTAAACAAGAAGTGATACAATGATTTAAGAAGTGTGGTATAATTAACGCAAAGGAATGGAATGGAGATGATATTCTCTTTGATCAGAACATTGGTATACCTCTTTTCTTTCCTACAAACAGAGAAAGCGATAAGGATGAAATTCTCTTTGATCGTAATATAGAAGCCAATAACGGAATATCTCTTTTAATTCCAATCAACACAGAAAATAATGAGAATGACATTTTCTTTAATCAGGATATTGAATCCAATAATTGCATATCTGTTTTCTTTGCAAGTGCTAATGAAAAGCATTGAGTTTGCAGTAGATTTTGAACTAAATTAAATGACATTAAAACATTTTTATTAATTGACTGAATTTTCTTATTTAAATATTTTGATCTCTTTTCTGTTTTTTGTGTTTGTCTTCAAAATGTATGTTCATGTAAAAAACCGATGCTATTTATTATTCCGAAAAATACTGCACTTGCAATGAAAAGTGTATCGAAGAAAGTGAAAAACTAAAACTCACAAACTTAATAAGATTTTAAAATTTTGTTTATCAACCAAAAAGGCACTGTTAATTTGACATTTATGACGAAAATATTTTTTTTTAATTTCACTTATTTGTGAGGAATTCAGTTCACAGGAGAACCGGTTTTTATCAAGATATAAACGTTGACTTTTCCTGTTGTAATCTATTATTTAGATTCATAACGTCTACATTAATGATTTGTTGCTGTCAATGAAAATAACAGTTTCTAACATTACGCTTTTCTTTATCTTTTTACGGTGTAAATTTGTATCTTTTGCTGGACGCATTTACACGTCAGTTGCACCGAAGGATCAGCAATAATTGGGAGATTTGAACATTCCACACGTCTCTGCTGCTGCTGCTGTTGTTGTTGTTGTTGTTGGATGTTTTGCAACAAACCCTCTGCTGTTTTGTACTGAAGATGGCATTAGAAATAGAAACAACAACCCCCTCCTTTTTAGCCAATATTTTTTAAATCACATAAAACTTCAGGATCACGCATCATTTTACCAAGACTTCAACAGGTAGTAGCGGACGAAGGTATTTATATTAATGAGAAAACGGGAAGCTGTAATCTCAGACGTCTCAGATTTATTTCTTTTAAAACGAAAAGTATTTGCCCGGGAAAAAATCTCATAATGAATGAATTCGGTCATCGAAAAATAAAGAGATTTTCCTTTAAGTTCATTAATTGAATTAAAAACTTTAATTAAACGAATTAAAAACTTTAATTAAACGAATTTAAAACTTTGGACGTGCGACGTATTCAATTTCTATGTCTTTTTATGTTTCAATTAAAATAGAAATGGTCAACAACAAAAAGAAAATTTAAAAAACAAACTAGTGAACAAAAAGCAATTTCAAACATTAGAAAATTCTGTAATTCTTTTTCATGTTTTTTCCAAACGTTTTTTAAAACCTGATTTCACTTGTATATGCAATTAAAATGGAATTTTTTTATGGATGTTAATCTTTCAATTGTCTGTGAAAATACTTTTTTATAAATACACTGATGTAAATAAAAATTACAGAATATAAATTTTAATTTACTCATGATTAAACATACAGGTAATATAACAGCAAATATTCATATCTACATTTCAATATGTAAACAGGTTGTAAAAATAAGGGTTACATCAATGATATTCAAGCTTCATATTAATACACTGTATTAAAAAAGACTTGTAATCTTACCTTGTGTATTATTAGGTTGGTGCAAAAATAATGCCGTTTTCTCACATAGTAACATATGTGAGAAAACGACATTATTTTTGCACCAACCTAATACTTTAACATGAATAAAGACTTGTACTGCCGCATGCAGATGATCATACAGATATCGAATACGACCCTACGATGCACTAATCCTGCTGATACAATGCAGAAAGTGTGGTAAGAGGTGTAAATGAATGTGTCAAATGTCGTTCTATCCTCTAACTATTCAAAGGAGGACAGGTGTTGTCGAAAATCTTTAAATATTGAACGGGAATTATGTGGTCTCGTATTATCCTACTAGAATAGCACATAATATTCATATTGTAGGGCTGATAACAGGGTGGGTTCAAGAAATGTTTTGAACGCTCCTACGATAAACATCACAGGCGAACGAGATATGTAACATCCATATTAGCATCCAACAGCATGTTGTCAGGGTTTGGACTGGTGTTTCATAGGCGAATATTTTTTAGGATTTTCTCCTCCACAGGTCCACGTCGAAGATACAAACGACCATCAGTTCTCTCACTACAGAGAGTCATTCGATCCCAGGAAATTCTATCCCGACACTACCGCAAACGTGCATGACAGTGTGTTGTGGTACATGCGAAAATCTGGTTAGAGTCATACGTGCCCGTAGTCCCACTGTAGGTAAAGGATTCCTAACAGTGGGCGTTGACACGTCTAGGGGCAAATTTGCTCTGAACTGCACTGTGGATGTCGTGCGGTCTACCGTTGTTGTCTTTATAAATCATCGATTTAAGAAACTGTCTGTAAGAGATGACCATCCAGAACCTGGTCCACAGGTATAGGAATGTTCAATCGGCCACTGCTGCTAAAATCGTAGCACAACCGATGCATCAGTTATTCTCTGAGGTAACTATTGACCTTCTCTTACATGTGACTAACTGAAAAAAGTGCGTGCGAGTATCTTGATGGCATTACATCTGCTTGCACTCGACTTTTCCTCTCACTGAAACGCATTTCAGTATACGTCACTCTCTAAACGTTAGACAAAGACGATGGTGAAGTCTTTAACATTTTTAGCAGAATATCTTCCAGCTGCTCACGATGCATACATTGGTCCCAATTCCAAATCGGTATCTTTTTTAGTATTTCGAAATATAGATTAAGAACAAATTATTATATTACAAATAAGTATCAAATTTATTCAGTAAAACATTTCCACCACAGGCCTCAAAGATGAATACGATGCTATCTCAGTAACAGCTGACCTTATCTTAAATATTTATTTGCCTGTGTCGTGAAGGAATACTTTACGAAGCACAGTCCTGCTGGCAGACGTGCAGCCACTTCTTTAATGAAGGGATAGACCACTGTGTCCAGCCCGCCAATGTCAGCCGTTGCCCTGCGGGAAGAATTGCAGCGTCATGACATGGCTCTCGTTGCTGATGACCCTCACGAGTATCAATGGCAATGTGAATTTGTGCATCCCTATGTGTGCATCAATCGGTTCCGCGCAGACACTTGTCAATCCTTTTGTTCACTTGAACATTTTCAAAAAGCTCACTATCAGCGGGTTACTGTGGTTTGCAGATAGTGGGATGAGAATTTGCTGTGTCAAATCGAAACTTGACATGTCTTCAATATGTCTGAAAAAGAAATGTGGCTATTGACATTTGGCGCGCGGCTTGCTATATATACGTTCTCAAATACCTGTAGTACCATATAGATATATATACAGTTATATATAGATACACAGGCTAAGGTACACGTGCACTGATGTATGTCATCGATAAAACAATACAGTCACCAAAAAAATAAAATAAAAATTATGTGGAAGTCACACAGGGAAACAATCTCTAACGGTGTTAATAGGTTGGTGCTGATGTAGTTATCTCGATGTGATATTATTTGTTGAGTGTAACAGAGTGTGATTTTGTGGTTGTATAATATAATTATCCCTTTGTTATATGTTTATTTGTAGTAGTAGTAGTAGTTTTTACTTTTTTAAATGAACTTACAACAATAACATTAACAATAATAGATAACTTGAGACACATGTTGAAATAAATAACAAGAATTTGTACTTTCTTTTTTCGTGATGTGAATTATAGATATTGGCATGGTGTGTGTTAAAATGTACTCAGTGTTACTGACTCTTTTGTTTCTTTAAAAGTTTCTGCTTACTTTATTTTGCTTGTTCCAAGAATTTCGTTGGTTAGGATAACGTTTGAAATCGTTAGTTTTCAATTTGCTGGAAGGATGAGGATATGTGAGAGTTGGACCTTTTACTACTGTTCTTGACACTTTTCACTCTAATGTTTTCTACTCTACTGACTGCTATCACTTGTGGTGGAAGGGTCCTTTTTATAATCAGATTTTAGAATGGTAAAATATCTTTCTTATCTTTCATCACTGGTGGCAATGTTGGTTTTAGGATGATGAAATTTTTGATCTTTCTTTCAGAGATGATGAAATATCCATATTTTCTATCATCACTGATGGCAAAGGTATTTTTACAATGATGAAATATCATTATCATTCTGGATCATAACAAATCAATTATCGGTATTTTTAGAGCAAACAAGTGAAAGATGACGAATTTTATTAATTATCCAACAGAGTAGATCGATATTTAGTCATCTCATCGTCAGGGCAGATATTGAGCTTTGTTCTTTATTATAGAAAATAAGACTAAAATTCACAGCGCATTATTAACAGATTATTGATTGACTGCTATATGCTTATGTACCATAATGCCTTTTCAGAATTATTCATGACTATCTTCATAAATAATTAACTAATCTTAGTCTGCAAATGGCCACACACACAGGAAGATAGTGTTGAGCCAATCGCTCAAAACTACAGAGTCTACCTGCTTTGCAAATCAAAATTCGAAATCCTAGCTTTACTTAAACTAAGACACCAACTACTCAAAAAAAAGAAACCCTCTCTCACATACACCCCATATATATAAAAATTAGGAAGAACAAATAAAGATAATCAATCTAAATAAATACATGAAGTAATAAACAAATTAAAAACTGCTCCCGCCAAAATAATAGATAGAATAAACTACAATAATCAACGCCAAAATTGAATAAATAACTTTAATTATCTTCCCAAACCAAAACAAAACTATTAAATAAGCGATATGAACAAATTTTTACTACGTTAATAAAAACACCGATTAAAATAAAAATGAAAAAAATAAATATATAAGATAAAAAATGAAAATAGAAAATAAAAATAAAAATAAGCAAAATAATTTAAACCAAATAAATAAACAAATAAGCGACTTCCGGCAAAATAACCGCCAAAATAGATTACCCACAATGAACCACTGATACGTCTATATAAATGGCCGAGAAAAATAACCTCTAAATGTTGTCTTCAATGTTCACTTTTATATTTACACACGCTCTATCTCTAACATTGAGCACTTTGTCCCATAAATATAGCACACCTTAAGACAATATTTCTTATATATATATATATATATATATATATATATATATATATATATATATATAATATATATATATATGAAGAAATACTGTCTTATATATATATATATATATATATATATATATATATATATATATATATATATATATATATATATATATATATATATATATATATATATATATATATATATATATATATATGACGAGAGTGAAAAATTCTGGTCGATCACGAAGACTTTTCCTCCATTCTTTCAGAATTGAGCACCCCTCGCGTGTATATATATATATATATATATATATATATATATATATATATATATATAGTCATCTACAGACAGTCTGTTTCGCTGTACCACAGTTCATCAGATATGTGGCTAAATATCCGAGTGCTTCAAGCTGGGATCGAAACTCGATCCCTTTGACATCAGTCAAAGTCTCTTGCCCGTAGGCTATCGTCGCACGGCAGTAAGAGAGAGGGATTTTTATGCATTATGTACGTGCTATATAAAGGCCATAACGACTGCCGTAGCGCTCAATTCTTACGAAGAGCGATGCATTAAAGCAGTAGCAGCCGTTTAAAATTCCCTTTTCCCCATCCTGTTCAATCGGTGAACGAGAGCATAAATAGTCATCCATCTTACGAAAAGCGATTTATATATATATATATATACATACATATAATTTTTGAATACATAAAAATTACTGTAATTATCAGTAAGTATATATACCATTTGTCCCCAATTCGGCAGTTTCATGGCTCTGTGTCTAATTTTCAAAGGGTTGATTCATATATTAAATATTTCTAATTGTGTCCGTTTTTGTTACTTTTTCAATTGTCATACTTACGTCTTATAGACACGCGCATGTTCATCTTTTTAGATGTGCTTAAGTGTTCGTTCATATACATAATTTTTTTTACAATTGTACATTTTTCTATTGTATATTTGAAATTTTTATTTTTCGTTATTTTCGTTTGTATATATATATCTATATATATGTGTGTGTGTGTGTGTGTGTATGTGTGTGTGTGTGTATGTTTTTATTGTGTTTATTATATTGTATTATTTGATTTATATTTATATTAGTTTCTGTTGTATTTATTATGTATTTCAGTTGTAAAGTAAATATTTATTAAAATGTCTCCATTTACCCATTAATTCATTTCTTTTATTTAATAATTTAATTTGATTATTGAAATTTATTATATAAAAATTTTGTTCTAAACAGAGTCTACATTTTCTGCTATTAATATTATATATGGTATGGTTTTATGGTTTCCCATTTAATTTTAGTTGATATATATATTTTGATAATGCTGTATTATTTGCGTATCTCTCTATTTTAAATGACATTTTATGATTATTAAATCTTTCTTTAAACGTTGTTTTAGTTGCTCCTATATAAATTTATTCTTCTGTGTTAATGTTATAGATGCAGTTGCTTTATATATTATATTATTAGATAGAAATTTATTATTAAGTGGGTAGCTGTTTTTATTTCGACAATTACAATTTCTGTTGAACAGGTTTGTGTTTAAGTTTAACTTTTAGTTTTAATTATGTTTATTTATTGTTTTCTCCATATTATTCATAACTGATTTTGATTGTATTTTTGTGAATTTTGATAGTTTACTATTTTAGGGAAGAGTTTTTCAATTAATTTAAATATATTTGCCCTATTTTTGATTTTATTATATTATTATAACGTGGATTAAATCAAAGCTTACTTCCTTTTCTTTTATTTTTGTATGCATTATTAGTAATTATGCACTCGAATTTAACCACTTTTTCTTAATGTAGAATAATGTTTTTTTTTCATTAAATATTTTTATATAGCTAGAATTAGTTGCAATTTTTTTTTTAATAGGTATTGGTTTATACTTAAATACATTAGGTAGGAAATTTTAATATTTGTTTATATAAATTGTATTATTATTTGCTTTCATGTATGGTGCGTATGTGTTATTATTTAAATTAAATCTTATGTCTAGTTAATTATTTTTAGTTTAGATTTTGTCTATTATAAATCCTATTTTTTTTAAATTATTGTATTATTTCTTTTCTTATATTTTCTGTTTTTCTATTATTACAATTTCTTACAATTGTTGAACCATCATATCTATATAAAACTATATCCTTTTTATTAATGACATTTGATAAATTATGTATAATGTATATTCCTATAGGTTCGCACAAATCTGCCCATCATAACTGACCATTGATACATCAAAGTCTTCATTATTACTATTATTCGTTTTTGTCCATATGTTATTGTTGTAATATAATAATGAATTTCTATAATGATTAATTACGTCTAATTCTTCGTCTTGAATGTTTATGTATTGTATTGCTAAATTTAATCCTTTAATTAATAAATACTTGGTAACGGTTGGATAAATGTCTTTTATATCTATTTGTATAAAAGAGTAATTATTTTTGTTTGTAATATTGTTGAACTAATTAATAGTTTCTTCCGTATTTTTCCATTGATTTATATTTAATATTTATCTTAATTTCAAGCATATTAATATTATTGTTAAGAAAGAAAGTAAATTAATTTTCCTCGTAATTTCTTTATAAAATGTTCTATGTTTTCAATGAGTTTAATTTTATAATCGTGTACATTTGATGTAGGAATATTTTTAGGGAGTAATCAAATAGTATAGTTCCATTTTTTTATTTGTGGAAATACAATAGTAGTAATAAATTGATAAAGTAAATAATCTGTAAAATTGATCGACTTGTAATGGTTTTATTCCTGAAGCTTATTGATTAAGATTTAAATATATAATGAACAGATTTTTACTATAGTGCTCAATATTTGGAATAGCTATTAATTGAAACGTTATTATAGTGGACACTTCCTATTTGAAATAGACGCCCCATTTTTATTTATTAAACAGTGTGTATTACGTCTATCTGTCTGCGTATACGAGATATCTAATACGTCGATAAAACGTAATACACATTATTTAATACATAAAAATATAGCGTCTGTTTCAAATAAGAAGTGCCCACTATGATAACGTTTGAAGTAATAAAAATGCCGGTTTAAAAATAAATCCATTAATTATATATATATATATATATATATATATATATATATATATATATATAACCAGTAGTGGCCGAGTTCGCATTCTGGCCATGACACCCATGTTCGAATTACACCATGGTCGATTGTCAGAAAGGAGATTTCCTGATGTTATCAGACTGGAGGGCGACGATCCCAGCGTGCGTCACCATTTAAAACCGGTTGACCCAAGCCTTGTGAGTGTAACTGGGTAGACGGAACCTTTGGGTGCCGTCGATAGCTGTGCTAGCACGAAGTCACAAGTCATTGTCGCCGAAGGCTTGAGAATGCTAGCCTTGTTCAAATTGTTGATCACGTTAGATAGCACCCTCTTTCCCAGAAACTGTAACTAAGGTCTGCTCAGCATAGTTGCAATATAAACCACATGTGGGCTCTGTGGGTGTTGAATAAACAGAAATGCGCCTGAGCAAGCATCCTCTATAGGGATTGGCTAGCCGCCCTAGTAGACGGGTATCCTCGAATACGAGTGGCCAGCTATATATACATATATGTGTGTGTGTGTTTGTGTGTGAGAGAGAGAGAGAGAGAGTATGTGTGTGTGTGTGCGAAGAGAGCGAAAATACAAGCAGCTGCAGACCAAAACGATTTGATCAACGATTGAGAGCAAAATTGCATCATGTGTAAATATAAATAAGGCGAGAAGAATGTTAAACAAGGAAGAGCAAAGATTTTGTTGATAGACTTGTGGGTGGGGCTGCTACATAAAACCTGTTAAAACTTAGTTCCTATGAAAACTGAAGCAGCAACATTTATCATGATGAAGTTTTAGCCTGAAGCTTCATAAGGGAGTCTAAGCAAAAAAACTGACATTTGCCTTGATAAAGTCATCAGAAGACGAAACGCGTTGATCAAGAATAGTTTTCATCTTGTCTTTTTACTAATATATATATATATATATATATATATATATATTTAAAGGCACTTATGTGCTAATACCCTTGGGAAAGGTATTAATCCCTCCAGCTATGGGTAAATAGCATAATAGCAACTGGTCTAGAAGGACAACTCTGAATTCAAAACCTGCGGAGGGTCGTTTGGGCACCTTGTGGCACGTAGTGCACCAGGTCTCTGTATTCGACCCTTCAAAAAGTGTGGATGGTTCTGCACAAAGTCGAGCTGTCGGTTCCTAGGAACTGATCTGCTTGACCGTCATATGTCGAATTCGACGGGAGAGTCGAGAGCACTATATATATATATATATATAGGATTCATGCAAATAAGATTCAGGACCTCGAATCTAGAGTTTCATAAATGAAGTTATGTATTGAAGCGTAGAATTTTTCCATACCTGTAATGAACTTCCAGTGCTCAAAGACGTTAGTTAGAATTTTAATTCATAAAAATAAACTTAAACACTTTTTCTAACTAATTATGAGGACTTTATCGTTTATAATCGAACTATCGCACATTTTACGCGTTCAGAATAGACATTTATGAAATAGCCACTTGCAGATTCGCCCGAGACTTGAAAACCTGATAAACTCAAATTTGAACCAACCACACTTATAGCAACGTAGTTTCTCACATACTGCTGGATGATAGCCTGTTGATTTTAGAGGCCTACTGTAACCCAAACATGAACAAGCACATTTAGCACATCAATCCATTATTATATGTGGGTTCGAGCCTCACTAGACGCTTCAATACTATACCCTTATACCAGACTAATCAAAGTTTAAAAAACATGAGGGCGTGTGTGAGAGAAGAAGGGGAAGAAAGAGTGTGTATGATGGGAATACGTTCAATATTTGTTTACTTTTATGAGATGGAAATGATTCTCTTCTTTCTCCTCTGCCTCTTCCTGCACGGTGTTTTGAAAGAAGCCAAATACCTGCCTCAATCAAGCTGCCTATTTAACTAGGCAGCGCTACTGATACCACTGTCCTATGCACCGGATATGATGAAAGATGGGAGGGTAAAAGGAAAGAAATAAAAAAAATAGACTAACTGCGTCACTTCCGGTGAACGATTGACCCTTTAGTCGGCCATTACACTTAAAGTTGCGTGCCGTTCAGCACAGTTTGTGACATGACACAAGTGCTGCACGATGGCGACAACGAGAAGGGCGTTCTGACTGCAAGACAGGATGTAGGAAACAGGCCCCATAAAAATGTATAACAGAAAATAGGGGAGGGATCCTGTCTATAAAGTGGCTTTCATCACCTTCCGGGCCCCTTCGAAAGGGTTACGGTTTTCCAGAAATAACAAGACTTTGGGGGTTGCTAGGTACATAGACTGTTGCATTTTACGAGATAAAAACGAACAAATAAGCCGATATTAGATAAAGTCTCATCTCAACCAATAATATGAAGGACGTATTGATGAGTGAAGAGAAGCAGTTTTATGAAGACAGAAAGAAAAAAGTACAAATTCTGGAGAAAGCATCGCGTTATGTTTGCATATATATATATATATATATATATATATATATATATAAAGTAAACATTGAAGTCAACACTTAGAGTCGCCTCTAAGTGTTGACTTCAATGTTCACTTTTATATTTACACACACTCTATCTCTAATATTGAGCAATTTATCCCATAAATATAGCACACCTTAAAAGTATATTCCTTCATATATATATATATATATATATATATATATATATATATATATATATATATATATATATTGTGTGTGTGGATTTAGGCAGCATTTTTCATTGATGCATGTTTCATTAAATAATATAGACAAGTTTTGTCTATTTATTTTAAGTAAATTCCTTTCATGTTGTCTGATAAGGTTAATATTATTATCATTGAAAGTTGAAAGAAAAACACAATATTGATACATGTTTTTTAATCCTATCTAAGCTTTCGGCTTACATAAGCCATTATCAAAGATGACAATTACATTCCAATATATTAAACAATACACGGACAAAACAATAACCATGGTCTGTTTTTGTTGCATGAAAAATTTCCAAGCAACGACAAACTCGTGTATACGAGACGCGAAAACGAAAATCGCACCGCAGCTTGTGACGTCACACATGACCACGCGAGAATGGAAACGGGAAGTGTTAAGTATAGGAAGACGTTGGTATCTTTCAATGATAATTAATATATATATATATATATATATATATATATATATATATATATATATATATATATATTGTGTGTGTGTGTGTGACGGTGGGGTGTAAAATCTATTGATCCGATTCATTTGCAAAACACCTGACCAAATGTACAGACGTCAGAATTTATTTTGTAACTCATTCTTGCTCAAACCGAGAATTTTTCTGCAAGCACCCCCCCACACACACACACACACAATCACAATTCTTTGGCCCGGCTACATAATTTAATTTCAAAGAAATATCATTTCATACTTCAAGTTCAAGTAAAATATTACGAAGCAAGCAACGAACTGGCTACTCCAACATCCAATTTTTATTAAATTTAAAACATATTGCAATAATTAAATATCTTCTTTGAAGTTAAAATTTGGGTTTTAATTCAAAGGAAATAGTTGTAAAAAAGAAAATATATCTTTGCCTATTTAAAGAAGTCTGGGTGCTGTTTTGCTGTTGTCGAAAATAACGTTAGATTATGTCATGATTGTTGAAGCTCCGGCTTACATCTATGACCGTCTCTTGGGACAGTTAATGTATGGATGACCAAAAATGACGAACAACCATTTTGTGTGTATATGTTCTTTTTTTTTTTGCCTATATGTATGTTAAAACGTGCCAAGGCGAGTAAAAGAAAATATTTTTTCTTAACGGTATTCTAAACATAATTAAATAGTTTCCGCACATTATAAAAAAAATACAATTTTTTACTTAACAGATCGCGGCATCTATCAGAGAGATGAAATTTAAATTTTTATTATTGAATTAGTCCAAAATTTTAACAAATCAGCAGATAACTATTAATGTCAACAACTGAGCACAAATAGTTATTAATTAAAAAAAATTAGTAATTAATGTATAATATTAATCGTAACTACATATACAAGAATGTTGTTTTTGATAAAAGTTAAAAAAAATAGCTATAAATAGATAAAAAATGCATATATTGTTGAAAATTCCTTTTTCCACAATATAGCGATTTGTGCTATGTTATAATGCTTATTACCTAAACAATAATAATAATGAATAAAATTTTCTTTTTTTTTGCGTTCCCCCCGCCCCCGGTGGAAAACACATTGATTTGGAAATTCTTGTAAAATTCAAATAATTGTCAGATTTTAATGAAACTTTCAGGACATATTCACAAATGAATTAAATTATTTTTGAAATTTTTCTTTTTAGAAAATCTTGATTAAAAAATATTGTTTTTTTTTTACAGATGTTACCACCCACTTACTTAATTTCATGAAATTTCGAGAAATTAAATTTTTAAGGGTGTAATTTTTTTTTTATTAATTAAAAACAGGATTCATTGGAGAAAATAAATCATTAATTTTTTTTTTTTTTTTTTTTTTGTAAAACATTTACCCGTTTCATCGAAAATCTGCTCTGAATTGTAAAATAAAAAATGCAACAAAACTATGACATTATTTAATTAGAAAAGCTTTTAATTGCTTTTGTAAATAAGTTATATTAAGGACACTATTTTCTGAAGAAATAAAAAATTTTCGATGAATAATGAATTTTTACAATAATTTTTTCAATTTTTTAAAAACTTAATTATAATATAACAGTTCAAAAATTAGTTAAAAGTCTTCATTGCTTTCAAGACAGTGGAATCAAAATTTGTAAAGCTCATAAGATTCGTTTGTACCTAAATATTTTTTTTTTAAACTTTAAAAATGATTTTTAGTGAAAAAAACCTTCTTAATTTCTGCCGATGGGAATCTGTACATGACATAATCCTTAAAAAGGTCACGTAATTTAAGTGTTGTCTGATGCGCTGCAATTATTAGGTTGGTGCAAAAATAATTTCGTTTTTTAACATATGTTACTATGTGAGAAAACGAAATTATTTTTGCACCAACCTAATATTTCACTTTTAATTCTGTTCTGTTTCATCATTAACGTCTTTACAAATCATCCCTTCATAATATCAAAAAAATTTACTTTTCTTAATTTCTATTTCACTAAATATTTTTATTTTATTTATTTATTTTAGTTTGGGTCATATTTCAATTAATTCATTTTTTTTGTTTAAGGTGTAAACATAAGAACTTAAAGACGAAATGCAAATTTCATAAAGTTTCTTGAAATTTAACTAAAAGTCGATAAAATATTAAATAATTGCTGAAAATATGTTAATTTGTAAAAATTACTAGGCAGTTAAAAGCAAAAACAATGCGTTCACTTGGATTTCGTAAATTTATGTCATTTCTGCTCATCCATAAGAGCTGTCATCACCTTGAGTGCTTCTCGATAAATCAATAAAGATCAAAGAAAGAGGGAACCCCATCGTTACGAAATGCTTGTATATTTGATTTTACGCTATAAGTAATATTTATTTCAAATCAGATTAATTTAACTTTAAATTTGCTAATTTTACTCAAATAATGTCACAAATCTATAATTTAATTTTGAAAGATTTTTAAAACCAATAAATTTGTCAGTTTACAAATTCCTTAAAATTAAGAAAATGGCCACTTGTAAAAATTTGTTTTTAAATTCGAGCAATTATTTGACATTCCAATCTATATAATTTATATCTGAAATACACCAGAATATTTTGCTTACTGGAAATAATAAATTTAATCATTTAGCTTTCAATTAAAACTAAAATGAAATCTTCAAGAATGCTTTTTCATTTTTAAAATTTAATTTTAAAACTTAGGTATCGAAAATTTAATAGAGATGCCTAGATTAAAATATATTTAATCCCATCTCCCTAATAGCTGTCGCGATCTGTAAAAATAAAATCTCCGCTTCATTGTTAAATTTAATATTTCTCTATTAAGTTTTTTTTTTTTTTAAACTTCTCGAAAATGTCCAAAGAGAAAAATAATAAATAATCAAAGGAAAATAATGAGAAAAAAAAGATTAAATAAATATTTTTTCTTCACAAATTCAGTTCATATTTTCTGCATCTCTGATAAAAATCTTATCTTAAAATTTCAGTTGATCTAATTTCTCTGCGAACTTATACAAATGCCAATGTTTTTAGTGTCCAAAAGATATTTTCTTGACATTTCATTAAAGTGTTGTCGACTTAAAAAATTAAATTTCATTTCCTTTTTTAAAAAAAAAACAACACTTTTGTTAAATAAATTCGCTTATAATTAAATAAATATCGAAATGTTAATTGAAATCCGATAATTAACAGACATTGAGATGATTTTAGACATCGGGTTATTTTTCGCCTAAAAATTTCCACATCTTAATTTATCAGTTTAAAAAAAACTTTTCAGATATAAAATCTCCAGTTCTATTCAAGGGACAAAAATCATTTTTATAACAGAATTTTCACTAAAATCCTTTCTTTATTAATTGTAAAAAAATTATAACGACAAAATTAATTTTTGAGCTTTTTTTCTCACATCGCTTTTTCGTCAAAGTACCTTCAAAGAATAAACAGTTTAAACGTTATTAATTTTGCTCAGTCTGTTTATCTATCACGTTATCCAGTGTTTCTCATGTCTCAACAGATAGATATTTCACACATCTCTCGAAATCACTCGATCAGTTGGAAATAAAGAACATTTTCTTTCGGTTTTTCTTTCATTCAGGGATCAACAATTTCATGCCTTGAGTTTATTAACTTTGCACTTAAAATTTTTTTCGCCTATTGTTTTTGGGGTCAAACTAATTTTTAATCTTACTATTATAAAGACCCCTTCCCGACCACCTAGTAAAAAAATTTATTCACCCTAAGGTATTCTATTGATAATTATAATTTTGGATATAAATGAGATTTAGGGAAAAACTCTGTGCAAAAAAAAATAACTCACTTATTTCCTGAAACTAGTAATCAATAGAAACATAACCGAACAGCTTTAAATAAAGAATAATAAAGGTACAATTTATTTATAATAGGTAATATAGTTCGAAATATCTAATACTCTATGGGTCCTCCTTTATTTTGAATAACCTTTTCAATCCTTTTTGGCATTGGCTTGATTAGGTTCTGGCAAATCTCATCTCCAAGCATTGAATTCCATTCGGATATGAAATTCACAATCAAATCCTCTTTGTTGCTCAACTGCTTTCTCGAGGGACTGTTCTTTATAATGCTCCATAAGTTTTCTATGGGGTTGAGGTCAGGAGATTGGGGCGGCCATCAAAGTATTCCTTCATCAATTTTGATTTGTGAGAGGAAGCATTATCCTGCATAAAAATGAGCTTGGTGGGGTCGATTTGCACCCTTTCAGCAGAAGGGATCAGACAAGACTGTAAAATTCTCTTGTACTGATCTCTCCTGGGGGTCTTTTCAATAGGTTTTAAGAAACCAGTTCCATGAAAAGAAAAGCATCCCCAGAACATTATACAGAACGGATAGTTGACAGTACTTACTGCTAAATCCAAAAAGCTTTCAAAGCTTCTTCTTCTGATTTTAGATCGCTTATCCTTTGAATTTAGCTCAACTTTCGTTTCATTGGAGAAGAGAACATTTAGGAAAAAAATCATGTGAGTCACTTTTATCGAACAGCACTATATATATATATATATATATATATATATATATATATATATATATATATATACATACATACATATAGTATTTGGTGGCATATAATACGTGATTTTTGTTTAATTGTTTAAATTCGTACAGCTGGGGCTTCCCGTGGGATAATCCTCGGCCCTCATTACCGTAGTTAATAATTTTATCTTAGATTGTAACAACCTTCTTCGATAGAATATCATTTACTCAAACATTATTAGTAGTAGAAGTAGTAGTTGTATAAAAGTAATTATCGTAAGAAAGTACCATAATACTAAATATACTTCAACACACTCCTTTTACTAAACAAAGAGCAACAGAAGAAGAAAGATTCTTAAATGAAAAGAAATACAAGTAATGGTAAAACACTACCTTAAAATCATGACATTAACACCGCAGAGAAATGAGTCGATCATACAAATTGGTCAAAGAACGACCAGCGAAGGAGTGGGAGGGTGGGCGTTTATATGGGTTGAGTGTGTGTTCAGTTGGACAATGTCTTATTACTGTAATAATGTATAAATATTTTCGCCATTTTGACTTTTTGCTTTATGTTCAGCTGCACCGCTAGCTTGCTTTTTATATACATAAAATTTTTCTCTTATGGCTAAAGTTATTTCGTAGTATTTTGTAATGTCCTTTATGTTGCATTTAAACATATGCGCTTAAATACACTAAAAAAAAACCTTGAATATTCACAACTGAAATATACTGACATATGTTCGTGTGCAATTTATACCGTAAAATACGCTATATATATATATATATATATATATATATATATATATATATATATGAAGAAATATAGTCTTAAGATGTGCTATATTTATGGAATAAAGAGCTCAATATCAGAAATAGAGCGTGTGCGAATATAAAAGTGAACGTTGAAGTCAACACTTAGAGGTGACAGGCTGTTTCATGCTAGACGCAATCGTCAGACAAATCGTGGCCTGACCATTGCGTCTAGCCTGAAACAGACTGTCGCCTCTAAGTGTTGACTTCAATATTCACTTTATATATATATATATATATATATATATATATATATATATATATATATATATATGGCATATATTTCAAAACATGGCATGCGTCATCAGCTAATCGGCGAACATTTGCCGGTTCCACTATCCCTTCAGTGATGGAAGTTTATTCATCGTCCATGGACACCTATCAAGATGCAAATGGGAGATGGAATTTTTTTTTTTTTTTTTGTTAGTCACATTCTCAAAAGATGAGTTTATTCAAAAGTTTTCTCGCTGAGGATGACGGTTAATCTAGTTTTTATAAGACATTATGTAAACAAAACTTTTCTCTTTTTTTGCTTATGTGGGTTAAGTCAATAAGTCCTTAGTGATAAAAAAAGCATTTACTTTACCCAACAAATAATCAGCTTTCAGGATAATCACCTTACTTGTTAATGCCCATAACCTAACACTTCTCAATACATCATAAATTTCAAACATTAGAGAGTGAAAATTTCAGATCAAGACGATAAACTTCATCCAGCAGCAAGGCTTCTGCTCAGAAAATTAGAGGTTTTGAGGAGCGTGGAATCACCTCTTAATTGCTGTTGTTCCCAGGTTCACCATGACTTGGGACGGTAGCACCTGTTAGGGTCCCAGACTTGGGAAATTAGTGAAACCCCAAACAAATACAGAACACTATGAAAATATAAAATATAATAAAATCACCAGTAATACAATTATAATGCAAAATTACCAGCAATACAATTTTTTAGAATTACCAACAATACATTTTATAGCAAATTGAACAATACATTTTACCTGTAGTTGAAGGCATACAATTACGTTTAAAATATATTTAGTTGAAGCCATAAAATTATGTTAAATTAAATAACCCATAGAGTTTGATATGTCGTCAAACCAAATCAACTAACCAAACAAAATGAAGAAACTCTTCCATGACATTAATCAATAGAATATCCTACAGTTTCTTAGAGAAATCAAACTGTGTTCCAAAATATAACTTTTAAAAAATACAACATAAAACATGCATATCACCTCCTCTAGTAATTACGTCCACACAAACATGCATTAGCACAAAATCTGAGTATCATCTACCATGTATACAATTGTGAAAGCAGAATAACATATTCATTTTTACATTATTTACATTATTCGGACTATTGTCCTCATCTTTGTCGCCATATTTATCACAACGTTTCGGCCGTTGTACGCTCCGGGTATTGAACTCACACTCTTTGGGTCCTGTCGTGGGATCTAACCAACGCCATTATCCACTGTGCCATGTGTCCTCAAGACTTTCAGAGGGAAATTAGCAGGAGATAATTGATAACTGACACCCATCAAACATGGCACGTGGAACTAGAACAGTCTACCCCAGTGAGCGAAATAAAGGATTCAGTTAGAAATTCCAATCACCTGAAGAAGGCCGGAGCGTACAACGGCCGAAACGCTGTGATAAATATGGCGACAAAGATGAGGACAATAGTCCGAATAATGTAAATAAGGTACATAATACGCCATCTCAGAAATATAGGCATATTCATTTTTATTACCAAATTTCAGAAGAAAATTAAATTTCGGCATTAAATGACCCATAAAGGTGTTCATATGCCGTTAAAGGGACAAATGTAATCAATGAAAGCATTAAAATTCAGCTGAGAACCATGTCACTGTACAGACACTGTACAGGTGTCTTTTTATGAATAGGGCATTGCAAAGAATTTGATAAATGAGTTGTCGCATTTTCGATAGGTATAAAATGCGCAACTGATACTGAAAACAAAACTTATTCGATAGTGTGTCCTTCCCTACTGAACCAAACACGTTCCAACTCTACTACATTTACCGGAGTTCCGTCAGCATTTTTTTTTTTTTTTTTTCGGGAAGTACCACTGCAAAATGTCTACGTGTCACACAGTTGGGCATCAGTAGCTAAATTTAAAATGACTTCTTGCCACCCCCGAAACCCAGTAACAAATTTCACACTCATTGGCACGTTTGTGTGCAAAAGGCTATAACAACGGATTTAATAATCACTTTACGACATTATGCACTTTTTCACTTGTCTTTTATCCTTCTCTTTTTCATATAGTCTTCATTTCTTTCTTTTTTTTATTTTATCTCTCTCTCTCCCTCTCTCTGTATCTCAATCTCTATCTATCGCTTTCATTTCTTCCTCCCTTTCTTCCATTAAATCCTTTTGTTTCTGCTTCTTTCCCACCTCTCCTCCATGCTTTCTGTTTCTTTTAATCAACTGCTCTCGATTTTTCTTACTTGACACTATTGCGGACGCGCGTAAATAAGCACGTGTTCGCCAACCGCGTGGGTTATTAAGACATTTTCTCAGTTCACGCAAACTAACTTTCTACTCTTTGTCCACTTTTCTTTTTTCTTTTTTCTTTTTTCTTTTTTCTTTTTTCTTTTTATCGTTTTTTACTGGAGGCAAGAATTTGAAACGACCCGATGAATCATATGTTAAGCGTCGGGTGGTCGGATCCAAACATAATTCCCAACCAGAAGTGAAGATGAGAATATTAATTTTAATAAATTTATGATGTTCAAAGATTATTGCGAATATTTTTACATGAATCCAATTCGGTCTTAGTAGATTTTACAAGAGTTTGAATGTATTGTGAATAGCACGAATTCATGCAAAGATTAAGAAAAAAGATTATTTTTTTTAATTTAAACTTTGAGTTCATTTTTTTTTTTTTTTTTTTTTTTGGCCCAAAGCCATTTTAATTACCTACCCAAGGAGGAAATATTTTGTTGGCGTCAATACTGTGGACATTAAGCGAATGACACGATAAAGGCTTTCAATAATATTTTTTATACTCTCTCTCTCACTATCTCACTCTCTCACTCTCTCTCACTCTCTCTCTCTTTCTCTCACTCTCTCTCGCACTATATATATATTTATCTTTTTGTTCATATATATATATATATATATATATATGTATGTAAAATGTGTATGTATATATAAATATATATATATATATATATATATATATATATATGTACATATATATATATATACATATATATATATATGCAATTTTTATATATATTATTTATATATTATATATGCGCGGCACTTATTGGAAAACGCTCAATATCAGTGATAGAGGTAACATATTTAGTTGAATTGTTGTGAGCTTGTGACCCTGGGTTTCACGCCATTTGCGATCGTCAGACAATCGTCAGTTTCGCAAATAGTGTGAAACCCAGAGTCAATAAATTCACATCAATCCAACTAAATATATATATATATATATATATATATATATATATATATATATATATTCATATCTATCTATCTATCTATCTATCTATCTATCTTTGTCTTTTATCTCTGTTTGTTGATGTATATATCTATCTCCACTATATATATTGGTTGAAATAGCGATTAAATTCAACAAAATAATTAAAGAATTATAAATAAGAAAACTTTTGAAAATTTGACATCTTTTGCGGTTTATACTATGAACACGTGACTCCTACACAAACAATGAAAAAAAAAAACAAATAGAATTTAAAAATCCAAACAACTACGCTTTACTTCACTTCGAAAATTTATGTTGAAACTAAAAAAATAGTGAAACGTTAAATTTATAAAGGTTTCCGGATTGTTCCTCATTTAATCATATACACAGGCACAGGCACACATACACTCATATATATATATATATATATATATATATATATATATATATATATATATATATTCTGTTTATACTTTTTTTATTTGAGTAAATGCCCTGTTTTTTAATTAAAAAGTATTAATTACAATTACTGTCATTAAGCGTACATTAAAAATACAGGTTCAATTCCTGTCGGAGGGCGGAATATTTTCTAAGAAATTTCAGGCCGGTAAATGTAATTAATCCTGTATAATTAAGAAACAGATCATTTACTCAAATAAGTGTATCCATATAAAAACGTATAAACAGAAAATATATTAAAATATTTATCAGATTTAATCCATTTCATATATATATATATATATATATATATATATATATATATATGTGTGTGTGTATGTGTGTGTGTGTGTGTGTGTGTGTGCTCCTGAAAAATTTATTTCGGTTGAGCTCTCTGAGGTAGGAAGTGTGGGTTTGTAAACAGTAACTATTACGGCTATTATAGCAAGACTCTTCGGTAAAGCGAATCGTGTCCTCTCAGCCAGTGTGTGTTTATCTAAAAAAATAATAAATACGTTTAAATTCACTTAAATCCCTAACGGATTAGTGGTAGAATCTCCGGCTGACGCCAATTCAGCCGGGTTTCGAGCCTATCTAGAGGCAAATGGACGTCTAGCCACACTGGTGAGCTGTGATACAGCGAAACAGCCTGTCTGTGGATGACTATATATATATATATATAGGACTCTCCTATCGGTTTCGACATATGAGGATCTGACAACTTACCAATTAATTCAGTTATGAAATTTTGTGCGATCATCTTAAGTGGCATTTAAGACCCGCTAGTGATTTACAAAGGAGGCCACATATGGAGCAAGAGTGAGGATTGTGGGATGAGATCACTGTTAGATTGGCTGACCTTTTAGATAGTGCTCTTGTTTCTTGAAGACGATTCAGACTAGCAGATTGAAAACTGCTGAGTCCACTAAAAACATGCTAATCTCCACTCTACCCGCTACAAGGCTAAGCTCTTGAGGGTGTTGAGTTATATTGACAGCTGACAAGTTGTTCTTCAACTTGTCTTTGTATCTAAGTCATGGGTCTCCTACATTCCTGCAACTCTGATTTAACTGGCTTTACATTAGGATCTTGGGTATCCTGTCATCAGACATTCTCAAGACATGACCAGTTCACCGTAATTGATACTGTATGAAAAAAGTCTTGATTCCTCCAATATCACACCTGTTAAAAAGGTCTACGTTGGATGTTATTATCTTGAAGGCTAACTCCACTGATGGCACGCAGACAGCTCCCATGGAAAACAGCCAGCTGGCGTATATGGTACCTTTATAGAGTCCACGACTCTGAGCCGTACAAAAGGATATCAAGGACAACAGCTCTGTAAACCCGAATTTTCGTATCGTGACGAATACCCCGCTCATCCCACAAGCGATGGCAAAGTTTGCCGAAAGCACTGCTAGCCTTAGCAATCCGATACGTGATTTCATCATCTAAAGCTCTACTATAGCTTACTTTACTACCAAGATAGGTGAAAGACTTTACATAGTTCAGGGCTTTGTCTTCTACTTTTAATGGTCTCTCTGGAAATTTGTAGACTGATGGTTTTGTTTCTCACCACAGAATTGCTTCGGAGTAGGACAAGATTGGTGCACTACCTCAGTTTTCTTTATGCTCAGGCAGTCGAGAAACGATTTATTAGATGTTGGGCCTCCTCAAAGGACGTCGCAACAAGATCAGCATCATCAGCAAACAATAAATCACGAATAATTTGTGTACGAAGGTGGGTCTTGGCTTTGAAGCGCTGATAATTGAAGAGACCACCAGTTGTTCGAAACTGAAACCTGACACCACTCTCTGTGTCAGCGAATGCATATTTCGGCATCACCAAGAAGAAAAAAAGGGCAAAAAGGACAGGGGCCATGACACACCCTTGCTTGGGGCCGTTCGTGACATCAAAGGATTCTCACACCATCAGACACGATATTAGCTTTCATTCCTTCATGAAAGATTATCACATTTAGCATGTTTTCTGAGGTTCCGAGTTTTCTCAACACTTGTGAAAGAGCCTCTCGATTCACAATGTCAAAGGCTTTCGTCAAGTTTACAGACACCATGTACAACTCCTGGTTTTTCTCGCGAATCTGCTCTGCAACTTGATGAAGAGAAAATATCATGTCATTGGTGTCACGACCTGACCGAAAACCATAGGATAAATGTCAACAACAAGGTGTATAATGATTCTCTTTAGAATCAGTCTAGCTAGGATTTTACCTGCAATTGAAAGGAGTGACATACCCCGATGATTATCGCAGATACACCTGAAACCCTTGTTTTTGTACAGGTGTTTGATAGAGGCGTCTTTATAATCTTGTTTGACACAGTCTACCTTCCATATCTCCACGAAAAGGAGATGCAACTTTTCTACCAACTTTTGACCACCATGCTTATGCACTTCAGGTGGAATAGGATCCTCAGGAGTAGGTGATTTTCTGCTTGATGGAGTCACTTACCTCTTGATAAGTAAGTTCCAAAGACAACTCTGGAATTTCTGGATTTTGCTCAATTGATGTAATGGCTTTCTCATCAGTAACCGAAATGGTTTTTAACACAGTTTCGAAATGCGTTTTTCAGACATCCAAAATGTCTAATTTATCCGTCAAGAGAGTTTCACCATCTGCTGTGGAAATTGGAGCAAAATTATATCATTGGTAATATTTACAGAATCAAGTTCAGCTTCAAGTTTGTCAGAGAGCTCAATTTTTGTTTCAGTCGATTTAAGTGCGTGATCTGACAGATAGCATAAAAACACTTCCCTAAGCTGAGAATTGCCAGCCAGAAATGTTTAGCTAATGGCCGCTACGTCGATGTTATACTTCTTCAACTCGAGAGACACAAGAGTTGTTTTATGCACTGTTGCAGAATCATTGTCCTGGAGAGTGCGAACATTCCAGGATCCAAAATGAAAATTCTTCTTATATTTCTTTTGATCTTTCTTGCTGTTTCGACTGCATTATTGGATAACCAGACAGCTGCGGCGGGCTGCCAAGTCTCTGTGTGAACAAACAATGTTTAGGGCTCCTTTTATCGCCCCCTCCCCATAATAGGGAAAGCAGTGCAATCCTAAAGTGGGCTGCTTTGTCACCGATGGAGGACACGGACATCACAATTGCTCATGGGTTTATGAAAGAACGGCCATCACCCATCTGTCTGCCACTAGGGCCTTCCAGTAATATCCTTTATCTGACCTCGTCGCCTTCACTCTCTCGCCAGCGGACCTTGCAAGTGAACTGTGTGGACAAGAACGAACGAATTAGGGTAAACCGCCAGAAAACCCACACAAGTGATTTGATTAAAGTGGTAAGGGCTTGTGAAGAACCATCCACACTTTTCGATACTACTGATACACTCAGTCGGTGCAAATAAATGCCACAGACGAAGTAGACAATAGACCTTAGGCTTTTCGTGTAAGAGTTTTCCATTTCCTAGACCAGTCGTGTTCTATAACGCTAAAGAGCCTGGTCAGCTCTGGTAGGTACTATTTGCCCATAGCTGGGATCCTAACAGGTGCTACCACCCCGGGTCAGACGAACTTGGGAACAACAGCAATTAAAAGGTGGTTCCACGCTCCTCAAAACATCCAAACTCCCGATCAGAAGACTTGCTGCCGGATGTGGTTTTAACGTCATACCCATATATATATATATATATATATATATATATATATATATATATATATATATGTGTGTGTGTGTGTGTGTGTGTGTGTGTGTGTATGAACATTGAAGTCAACACTCAGCATGCGTCTAGCATGAAACAGCCTGTTGCCTCTGAGTGTTGATACATATATATATGTTATCTCTATTCTTTGCATATGCTCCCATAGATTAGCATATATAAATAGTCGAGTAAACACACATGACCTGTAGATTGCATTCAATCATGAAACAGACCGTTGGTACTCGGTGTTGACCTCGGTGTTCACTCTTAAGAAATTTTCGAATGTAAAATTCTTTTTAAAATAGACAGAGGCTTCTTCCCTTTCTCTTCCTTTACACACACACTCTCTCTCTCTCTTACCCCACTCTGTCTCTCTCCCCACACACTCTCTATCTCTACACTCTCTCTCTTCCCACACTCTCTCTCTCTCCCCACACTCTCTCTATTACTCGTTTTAAAAAGAATTTTATATTTTATTATATATTCGAAAAAAATATGTCAAAAATGACAGATTTTTTTTCGAATATAAAATTCTTTTATGTCATGATTGCTTCAAGCCGGGATCGAAATTCGCCCGATTTGATATCAGACAGAGATCCTACTCCTCGGCTATCGGCGCACGGCAGAGAAAGGGAAATTCTAACGTATTATATACGAGATGTTACAAACCTCGGCAGCCAGAGGGCTCGATTCGTAATTGAAGAGCGATGCGTTAATAACAGCAGCAGCCACCATTTTTAAAATTACCCCCTCTCCGAACTACTCGATCGGTTAACTAGAACATAAATATATATATATGTGTGTGTGTGTGTGTGTGTCATTTTAATGGATACACGTGTTTCAGTGGACATCCCAGTTTTTAACAGTAAAGCTAATGTCCGCCAAGCAAGACAAGAAAAAGATTTATAAAAGAAAATGTACCTCCCGGCAGAGATCGAATTATCATTCACCGTAGAGAAATCACTTTAACAAGCAGTTATTCTTTTACTGTTCGGCCACAGAGATCTCTAAAGCAACGTTGAACCCAATTTCTCTTGTATAAAACGCACAACTCTCGTTGCTATTTTCAATGTCCATATCTGCTAATTCGCATCTGAAATGTAAACATAGGAATTTGAATTTGTAATTAATTGTAGGAATTAAAATAATGTCAGATTAAAAATAATTAATTACTTAAATGTACGATGTTTATGTTTCAGATACGAATCTCTCTCTCTCTCTCTCTCTCTCTCTCTCTCTCTCTCTTTCTTAATTATTTTTTAAACTAGCTCAGTCCTCAAAATGGCATCAAAGTCCTTGTTATAAAGTAAATTCCTCCCAAAATTTAACACTACACATTCTTCCCACTTTAAGCGACCTACAAGTCAGTATTTTCTTAACTTTATCTTTATTTCCTTCCTATTTTATATATATATATATATATATATATATATATATATATATATATATATATATAGAGAGAGAGAGAGAGATAGATAGATAGATAGATAGATAGATAAGAATAGCTCTTGATAGACAGCTTGCTAGATAATAGAAAATGGAATATGAAAGCTGAAGCGTGCGTTTATATAGTCTTTAGTAATGTTATCAGCTTCAGGAGTCGCAAAGACCTTTTTATATTAGAGTAATCAGTATTTTTATGACGTCTTCCAATCTAACCAAGAGAAATTTCTTTTGTGACGGAATCAACTCAAGTATTAAAAACTTTATAATTTGAAAAATGGGCGTGATCTTTTATACAGTTTCCAATGATTGCAGTGGCAAGGAGCTGCAGTTGTTATCTATTGTGAGTCTGTACGCCTCTCCATTAGAAATATGAAGTGGGTCAAATCCTCTACGCTCACTTTTAAACAGTGCGGTAGAAACAGTGGCAATACTCTTCCCGCGCCAAACAAGCTGATGTAGAAAACCCTGTACTCATCAGTGGTTGCGTAGTGCAAGATTAAAAACTAAAAATGATGGCTTTATTCTTGCTGCACATGACAGATGCTTACTAGAAATTATCAAGTAAACTTACTGAAAAATTGTGTTGACCCCGGATGCAGATTATGTGATGAATATGCAAAAACAACTGGCCATTTCTATCAGGTTGCACTCCACCGAATATAAAATATGACATGTCAAGCCAATATCTGAAGTGGAAAAACTGCAGCATTTATGGGAGGGAACTGCAGGAAATTGGTATGAACACCATCAAGACCCGGTTACAGACATTAGTCATCAAAGACCACAAAAATAGAACAGAATATGCTTTCTTATTGACATGGCAATTCCTGCAGACTGTAATGTATCTTATTTACATTATTCGGACGATTGTCCTCATCTTTGTCGCCATATTTATTACAACGTTTCGGCCGTTGTACGCTCTGGCCTTCTTAAGGTAATTGGAATGTCAAACCCTTTATTTCGGTCACTGGGGTAGACTGTTCTAGTTCCACGTGCCATGTCTAATGGACGTCAGTTATCTACCGTTAATTTCCCTCTGAAAGTTCTCCACTGCCTTAACCAGATATGGAACTCTTTGGGTCCTGTCACTGGATCTAACTAACACCTTTATCCACTGTGCCATGTGTCCCTGAGGACATCTGTGTATAAATTTCTGGGTATTATAAACCTAATGTCTTCAGCAACCATTTTTTTACCAGTTTTTGGTGTTATAATTGCATCTTTTTACCAGAGATCATATAGCAATTTTTGCTGTTGTCAATCATGTTTTTACCAGAGCTCGTATTGCAATTTTTGTTGTTATCATTGCTTTTCTCTGGCACTCCTTATTACTGGTTTCCATATTGTATTCATTTCTAGGCTTGGTCGGCTCAGGAGATTTTTGTGGCCTAGCATATGAGCTGATTCCTTACGTTTACGAATTTTCCAATAGTGTTCTTTGTCTATGATCTCAACCTGATCCCTCAGATCAGGTTGACCTCTCTTCTCTCTCCATATATGGTCAGCCACGCCTGATTTTTCCACTTCTCCTCGTGTTACAGCTTTCTGGTGTTCTTGAAGTCTTACCTTAAGTGGGGGCGGCATGTCTCCCCTTTATATATGTAATGTATCTGTTGTGTAGTCCTAAGTCCTTCGTGTTACTACCAAATTCTCATGCGTAGTTACTCCTCTTCTCCTCCTCCTCCTCCTCCTCCTAATCAAACTCCTTATATAGCCTGAGTATTTCGAATATGTTATCACTCCAGTATCTTTGAAGATCTTCAAAAACTATCAAAATACAAGGATCTTAAAGTAGAAATCTCGAAAATGTTGTACATGAGGACATGAATAATACCAGTTGTGGTTGGGTTTCCTTGTTACTATTGAAAAAAGTGCTGATAAATTCAATAAAGGAATTTTTGGCCTTAAAGAAATACAAAACATTGTTCTCACAAATACAACTGACGCCCTTGCAAGGTGTTGTAAAAATATGCGTGTTTTTTGATTGTTTTATTTTTTTACACAAATGTGCTGTGGAAAATGTCATGATGCCATTTCTGACCTTAAGAACCCGGAAGGAAATGAGTATGCAACAAAAAATCAAAGGAAATAAAAATAAATAATAATAATAATAAAGAATGAATTCAATTGTCCAAATAAATTTTGGAATTTTAATGAATCTTCACAAAGTGACAGAGTGGAATGTTAAATAAATTCAACCAGAAGAAAAACTCCTGAGCTATAGATTCTATCTCCAAAAATAGATTCTATCTCCAAAAAGATAAATTTGAAAAGCATTTATCTTGTTACCAAACCTCGAAATTGTAATTTGAGAACCGACGACAACAATGTTAGTTTTACAAGTATTCACGATTTTACAAGCATTTACGATTTTTATTACACTCTTTGTGCCTTGTAGAAACGGATTTAATAAATATCATTATAAAATCTAAACATTGTAGCGTAAATTTTGTTGTGTTTTTCTTCCTCGTAAACAGAAACTATCTTTATTTAACATTTATTAGTAAAAGACAAGTAAGAATTCTCGTCAAGTTTATAAAATTAACTCAATATTTGCGTGTGTAAATAAAACGATATTTGTAAGTAAATGTAATTTAAGCAAGAAAAGACGCGGAATTATATACAGGAACCAAATTTAAGACGAAAACTTCTACAAATTATTTGCAAGCGAAAAAAAGTTCTAACGAACGAAAGGAGTCTATTCTCAAGTCGACAACCCCTTCCCAATACTCTGACGCAATTTTTGCCTGCAATTGGGTCATGGGAATCTCTTTCTGTAATGTGCAGTTGATAGTAATGGAGATATGTGCTGCCCCAAGGCCCTGAGTAAACTGAAGCCAGTTGCGGATGGCCGGGGTTGGTCGTTCCCACCTTATATGGGCTGGTATGCCGGGAAGGTAAGGGCTATATTGTATAAGCGTTCTAATTAGTGACAGGCTGACTCGTCATTTGCTTGAGATTAATCATGAGTAATTGGACTGAAGTAGAATTGGCGCGTAAATTAATTGAGGCGATAGAGAAACTGAAAGGGAAAATGGTTATTGGCTCTTCAGAGAATTTTCAGGTTTATGTCGTGGTGCTGGGTTGGGGGTGCTTAATGTGTGAGCTGGGAAACATAAAAAGCAAAATTAAATCGAGGAATAGACGTGTTTGTATGTGCAAGAATGTTTGTGTCTGTGTTTAGAAGAAAAAATAATGTGAAAGAAAACACGTGTGTCCGTCTATGAATGTGCGTCTGTAGGCAGAAGGTATAAGAATATGGGTGAGAAAAAAAAGTGTGTCAATGAGAAAAGAGTGCAAGGGAACTCGGGTAAGTGTGTGTCAGTGTGTGCGCAATTCAGCAGTTTAAATTCTCATGACACAAGGCCACTATAGACGAGCATTCAGGAAGAGTCAAGCTCATATGCTTTAGATTCCTAACCATTGCAACAAGCAGCCTCAGAATAATATGAGTAAGTAACGTTATAAGTCAATGAATCTGTAACCAAGGAAAGTTGGGTCCCTGTGCCGCGCCAGGAAATTTTTCTCCCCGGGTTCGATCCTTCAAATCTACAAATCAACCATTCGCCTCTGCATGGAGTATTGCTGCCATATATGGTCTGGTGCCTCTTATGTTTGTCTCGGGGTTCTTGATAAGATCCAAAGACGGATATGCAATGTAACTGGCCCTGATCTGGCATCTCGTCTGCAGTCACTCTCTCGCCAGACGTGCCGTCGCCTCTCTCTGTCTTTTTTACAAATACTTTCATGGTAATTGCTCCGATGAGCTGCATTCGCTGGTTCAAGCGTCCTACGAGGCTGGCATCCCGCTCTCACCCTTTCACTGTTGAAACTGTTAAATGCAACCGTCTCTTCTACTCCAATAGCTTCATATCTCGCACCTCTCGCCTGTGGAACTCCCTTCCCTTTTCCTGTTTCCCTGATAGCTATAATCTCTAAATTTTCAAATGTAATGTCAATCGACATCTCCAGTTGCCTTGATCTATCCACTATCCTTCTCTTCATCCTTTCCTCTATCACTCCTATCTGATCTTGCTCCAAATCCTCTGTAATCCTTTGTGTGCCAGTGGCTTCCCGCCTTGCTTGGGGTGAAATGTTTAAAAAAAAAAAAAGAAAAAAAAACTTGTAGCTAAGCAGAAAAGTTCAATATATAATTTTCGCTCTATATGATTAATATTCGTCATCGAATTAAGTGCATTAACAACGAAGGAGATTATGCTGAAAAAACAAAAATATGTCTTGTGTAAAATAAATTCTTTATTTTTGGCCTACGGTTATATTGATGTATTTATATTTAGGAACAAAAGGACTAATTATACTAATTCTTCTAATTATATTGTGCAACTAAAAATAAAATAACGACATAAGTCGTCGTGCGAAGACGCGATACGTGAAAAAGAAATAAACGACACGACATCCATCGACAAGTAAAGAGGAGAAACTCAAGGGACCATCAAACAAAACACAATACATAACTATAGACACAACTGAACTCAGAAGATATTGAACAATTCATGTTCAAAATCACCCCGGAAAACAAGAAAATGGTCCCAGCCGAATAAAAATTTATCATAAAGAAGTTTTACTGTTTTTCAACCAAACCTATATAGAGATTTTCCAAGCGTAGCTTAGATGTGGCACAAGGCCGAAAGTATGGGGCATTTAGTGAGGATCAAACTCACTACTGAGTCGTAATTGTTCTAGCGAGACAAGCTTGCTAACCAGTTCACCACCTCGGGGTGCCTTTAGTGATTTTCCAAGCGTAGATTGAATGTGGCACAATGCCGAAAGAAGGGGGAACCCAGTGAGGATCAAACTCACTACTCAGTCGTAATTGTTCTAGCGAGACAAGCTTGCTAACCATTACAGCGCCTCGCTGTGGCCAATGATTTTCTAAGCGTGGCTTAGATGTAGCACAAGGCTAAAAGTATGGGGCACCCAATGAGGATCGAACTCACTACTCAATCGTAATTGTTCTAGAAAGACAAGCCTCGAGATACCCAAACCAACCGATATATATACAATTTAAATTCGCTAATATTACAAACGATCTTCTGCAAAAAACGGTAAAGAACGTTGATTTGATAAAAAAAAAATCCGACAAAATAATCATCAAAGCAGATGAGACGGTCAACCATTATAAAGTCGATGTGACGGGCTACAATTATAAAGCAGATGAGACGGGTAACCATTACAAAGTCGATGAGACGAATAACCATTATAAAGCAGATGAGATGGGTAACCATTATAAAGCAGATGAGACGGGTAACCATTAAAAAGTCGATGAGACAGGTAACCATTACAAAGTCGATGAGACAAGTAACCATTACTAAGGAGATGAGACGGGTAACCATTAAAAAGTCGATGAGACAGGTAACCATTACAAAGCAGATGTGACGGGTAATCATTACAAAGCAGATGAGACGGGTAACCATTACAAAAGAAGATGAGACGGGTAAATATAAAAAAAGACTATATGACGGAAACCATTACAAAGCAGATGAGACGGGAAAACATTACAAAGTCGATGAGACTGGTAAACATTACAAAGTCGATTTGACAGGTAACCATTACAAATCGATGAGACGGGTAACTATTACAAAGCAGATGAGGCGAGTAAATATTACAAAGTCGATGTGACGGGTAACCATTACAAAGCAGATGAGACGGGTAACCATTACAAAGTCGATGAGACGAGTAACCATTACAAAGTAGATGAGATGGGTAACCATTAAAAAGAGTCGATGAGACGGGTAACTATTACAAAGCAGATGAGACGGGTAAATATTACAAAGTCGATGTGACGGGTAACCATTACAAAGCAGATGAGACGAGTAACCATTACAAAGCAGATGAGACGGGTAACCATTACAAAGTCGATGTGACGGGTAACCATTACAAAGCAGATGAGACGGGTAACCATTACAAAGTCGATGAGACGGGTAACAATGACAAAGCAGATGAGACGGGTAACCATTACAAAGTCGATGAGACGGGTAACAATTACAAAGCAGATGAGACGGGTAACCATTAAAAAGTCGATGAGACAGGTAACTATTACAAAGCAGATGAGATGGGTAACCATTAAAAAGTCGATGAGACAGGTAACTATTACAAAGCAGATGAGACGGGTAAGCATTACAAAGTCGATGTGACGGGTAACTATTACAAAGCAGATGAGACGGGTAACCATTACAAAGCAGATGAGACGGGTGACCATTACAAAGTTGATGAGACGGGTAACTATTACAAAGCAGATGAGGCGGGTAAATATTACAAAGTCGATGAGACGGGTAACTATTACAAAGCAGATGAGACGGGTAACCATTACAAAGCAGATGAGATGGGTAACCATTAAAAAGTCGATGAGGCGGGTAACCATTACAAAGCAGATGAGACAGGTGACCATTACAAAGTCGATGAGACGGGTAACCATTACAAAGCAGATGAGGCGGGTAAATATTACAAAGTCGTTGTGACGGGTAACCATTACAAAGCAGATGAAACGAGTAACCATTACAAAGCAGATGAGACGGGTAACCATTACAAAGTCGATGTGACGGGTAACCATTACAAAGCAGATGAGACGGGTAACCATTACAAAGTCGATGAGACGGGTAACAATGACAAAGCAGATGAGACGGGTAACCATTACAAAGTCGATGAGACGGGTAACAATGACAAAGCAGATGAGACGGGTAACCATTAAAAAGTCGATGAGACAGGTAACTATTACAAAGCAGATGAGATGGGTAACCATTAAAAAGTCGATGAGACAGGTAACTATTACAAAGCAGATGAGACGGGTAAGCATTACAAAGCAGATGAGACGGGTGACCATTACAAAGTTGATGAGACGGGTAACTATTACAAAGCAGATGAGGCGGGTAAATATTACAAAGCAGATGAGACAGGTGACCATTACAAAGTCGATGAGACGGGTAACCATTACAAAGCAGATGAGGCGGGTAAATATTACAAAGTCGTTGTGACGGGTAACCATTACAAAGTCGATGTGACGGGTAACCATTACAAAGCAGATGAGACGGGTAACCATTACAAAGTCGATGCGGATATGTACCATAAAGCTATAAACAAAGAAGTTAATAAGTTTTATAAAATGGCACCCAAGAACGGGAAAATAACATTAATGGTGAAGACAAGAAAGTAGCCACGGAACTTAAAATTGTTGTTAGGATCTACAAATTCCAGAAACAAGCATTCATCATATTCAAAAATCTTAAGGTAAATTTTCTAAACAATCTTCAATAGCGATTACTCAACCCAACTAAAAATAATATCGGTAAAATCAACAAAAACCTCCTTGAAAGACAAATGCAAATACACCAATATGTTCTAGGAATTAACCAGTGGCACAAAACAGCTGAAGCTATAGAATGGTTTAATAATATAAAAAGAAAGAATGAATGTACATTCATCCAATTCGATATTTGTAACTTTTACCCGTTCATCACCGAGAAACTGCTAATGTCGACTATAAATCTAGCAATAAACTACTGTCCTATTAGCAATGGCGAAATAAATATCATAAAGTAGGCACAAAAACCTATGCTATATCATAATGCTTCTCTGTGGACAAAAGAAGTTACCCATAATTTAGTATTTGTTATGTAAGCGTATGATTAAAAAAAAACTTTAATCCCGGCATAATATCTAGCTAAGTGGTGATATATATATATATATATATATATATATATATATATATATATATATATATATATATATAATGAAGATTACGTCCAGTATAAATAGGAAAAATGTAGTTTTAGCCGACACATTTCACCCAATGTGGACTTTTTCAAGGCAAAAAACGAAATGAATTTATTGAAACAAAGTATCAATAAGCAACAAACAAAATGTCGTTAGCAACTAGAAGAATTTAGAAAGGCTGTTGTATATTTACATGGTCAACTAAAAAATTACGTCAAATACGTACATATGTTTGAAGAGAAGAGTTTTTTTGCTATCCTCTACCAGAAGCAATGATGGAGAAAACATTACCTCGACCCATCGCCAGTGAGACACGCTGCAAGAGCGACACTGTTTCGCGAGGCTTGTCCCTTAATCAAGACGCAATCCCGCCAATCCTCCGAAGAAACGCCATCGAACGAGGGCCAATAACCCCAGAAGTTTCTACTGCTACAGGAGTAAAAATAATCTATCAGCAAGAGAAGAATATTTGACTTTTTTTTTTTTTTGTCTCTGCGTCCCGGGCGACGGACCCCGGCTCAACCGCGGACCTGGTCAAATTACCAGCTGAAAATGTATCCGCACAGGTAGCATCCCAAATCAACGACCTCCCCATTTTAAAAAGTAAAATGGTAATGCTACCCAGCCGCTTTCCATCACCACGGTCGAGGCCTACGGGTTCGATTTGGGAAGGGAACCCAACTGCATCAAGACCTCTTCTGATGTTGTCGTTTATTGCTGCATACCTTGAAAAGCGGCCGGCACTAAGACGACAGAAGAGAGGATGCAAACCAAACTCATCAATGGAAGCTCCACATCTGCATCTGTGACGCTCACATAATTTGAGTCCAAGGCGAATAGCGACTCTGACCAGAGTGCACTCAGCATCTAGAAGGGTATCGGTAGATGAAGAGGGTACTGCGTTGAGCCAGGTACCACTACTCGGTTGTGAAGCAGGTAGTAGACAGGCGAGGCGAGGCGAGGCGAGGCGAGGCGAGGCGATGCTGATCCAGAGAGAGCCTCAAATTAGTAAAACCGGCCTCGCGTTTTATTTTATCCCAGCTTTTTTGTTTGGATGTGTCTAATGGAAGAGAAAGTAATTCTTGGGCTGCAAGCTTGTTCAAAAGAACTACCTGAGAAACACTGAGACGATCCACCGAGTATCTCATCAGTTAATTCGCGACTGGACGAAAGTGAAGAAAGATATGTTGGAAGGGCCAAATCTACCGCTGATCGAAGGCCCAGGCCTCCACAACTCAAAGGGAGCTTTACCTGCCTCCAGCCTATGTCGTCGAAATTAACGTTGCAAATTAGCTCCGCGCATCTCTTAATTGTGATATCTATCTCGTTTAAGAAATCCTGTCCGAGGTAGCAATGGGCACTTCAGAGAATGTAGAGGAACCTCGGTAGAAAAAAACTGTTCTTCAAGAGGAAGAGAGCTCGATATGCATCAGTTAAATGCAATTTCTCAGTCATTCTTGTTAGAATGACATGCTTAGTATCCAAACACTCTCGAATGACCATTGGAAAGACTGGAGAACCAAGATGTTATTTTTATATCCTCAAGGATGAGTCTAATATCCCGGATAACACTCGAAATCATTTGCACTATAATCCAAATTTATCAACTCTGACATGGACGAGTTCATCTCATGTTCAAGCAGAGATAAAGCAGGAATAACTCACCAGAAGTATTCAGCTACTACCTCGACGGGTCCTTTCAGCGTTGCCCCGTCAAGATACCATATGTTGAAAAGAGAGGCGATGGAACAAGCTACCCCATCAACAGCTATCGCAAATATCTACTATATCTACTACTACTACGCAAATATCTACTTGGTCCGCTACGGACCAAGTAGATCACATTGCTGGATTCTAGTAGCAGAAGGGATAATATTATTGAAGGCGATCAACATACTTGGATGACTATACGAAAGATGAACCAGTTTAAATATGGAAGTAGCCCGTTGATGGCAAATTTCCAGGGTATGATCCCTTCTGATGCTATTGAAAGCATTTTTCATATCCAGTTTTAATAAGATACGTTGGGAAACAGGTGATGTATTCTCGAAAAATGATCTTGTGGCATGAACCGCAGCTTCACATCCGCCCTGTATGCCTACCCTGAGCTGGACAGGTCGCAATTCATGCCCTATCTCCTTCACAACAACTCTACATGCGATTTTTACCGCGAGTCGACGAAAAATGTTACCAACAGCGATAGGGTGGATAACTCCGTCTTTTTTTTTTTTTAAAGCCGTTAAGTTGGTTGAAAATATTAAGTCGCGAGCATGTTGGGGTATCTCAGCTCGGAGAAGGGCATTAAAAGCTGTTATGGATGTTTTCAAATGTTCACCAGCTTCGGCAGTGTTGGAAGAAATTAAGTCCTTGATGTGAGGAGGTCGTAGGCCGTCCACACTTTCACTGCTGCTTCCCGAGAAAGACTCCAGAGCGGCAATCATCGTCCCCTTCGAAATTACAATATTGGAATCATTATTTTCCATCTGAACAACTCTGACATCTAATGGTAGCACAGGATGTTTCCGACGGAGAAATGTGAGAACTTCTGGTATAGTAGCTATTATAGTATCGGATGAGGCCAATACTCTAACTGCAACTGAGACATCACCCTCGATCAACTTAGCATTGACGATGGGCGCGGAATCTCTTAGAATCGGCGACTGTAGATGAAGGATGAAATTTATTAGGATTAGGAAGATTAGAAAATTCCGTGGCATTTATTTTAGACGAATTGAATAAAGAAATATTATTTTTCATAATAGACGAGACAGATGATGTAGGGTCCTTATTGTAAGGAATGCCGAGCACAAGTGTTGCGAAAGAACAAAGGTGATCACAGTTAAGCGAACGGTTAAAGTTTAGTGCATGGTTTATGGCAGTAGCCAAGGAATCGGCTGCCGGGATTCTGACAGATTTAGTGATTTTTAAAGGCACCTTTCGGAATTGCCTGTTGAGTGAGGTTTCTCTCAAAACTTCACTGGTGTCTATTTGGGTCTTTTCATTAAGTTGATGGTTCACACTATCTTGTGGAGCCGAGTGAGTCAGACAATGCGAACAACTCCAAGTAATCAGATACGCTGAAACACTTCTAGTTAATCCCACGCATGGTAAATGAAAAAACCGTTCACAATTAGAACGATCGGGGCAAAGAAGGAAGAGACATTTATTTCTTCCTTTCTTTTTCCTAAAATAAACGTAAAACATTTTCTGTTAATTTTTGTAATCCCCGCTTGACATGAATTTCAATTTTTTTCCCTTGAAATCAAATCTTCGAAAAAATACTGTCTTTCATTACAACTCCTTTACAATAATGTTTACAATTTCCAACTATTAATGCGATAATACTTTTTTCATTTACTATTCAAATTCGTATTTACCTTACTTAATATTTAATCTGACCTTTTTACATTGGTAAAAAATTCGTTGAAATCAGCAGAGCTTTGAAAAACGTCTTTCCGCTTCGAATTACAAACGCAAAGTTCAAGCGAGTCACAACACCTTACATCAATGTGTTGCGACTAGTTTTAAATGTAAATCTCAAACTAGTCACAACACCTTACATCAATGTGTTGCGACTAGTTTTAAATGTAAATTTCAAACTAGTCACAACACATTACAATTGCATCAAGACATATGATTCGGATATTAATATTTTCTCTCTTTATTTACCAACCTTCCCCACAAGCCACACGTGGTATGATGTCATAGAACTGCATCATGAATTTACGACCTGCGTCTGCTATTCCGTGATCGTTATCATCGCATAGAAATCTTCTTTGTCAGCATAAGAGAATATCATCTTTGATGGTGAAAATCTTTGTTTAAACCTCCGTATAACCACTCTAAAGATGGCTGATGTTTGCCGAAATATTAGATCAAGGACCAACTTAATAAAAAAAATATTCAAATGTGGAACAATTTTTTACTTTATTTTCTCCCGAAATTAAAGCAACCATACGAAGTTTAGAACGACTCATGATCAAACATAATAGACATTCGTTGTCTGTTATATTTAATAATTAGTTTAAAGCGATATATATATATATATATATATATATATATATATATATATATATATATATCGTCACTCTCTCTCACTATATATATATATATATATATATATTCATTGAAGCATGTTTCATTAAATAATATAGACAAGTTTTGTCTATTTATTTTATGTAAACAGACTATCATTATTGTTTTGTCCGTGTATTGTTTAATATATTGAAATGTAATTGTCATCTTTGATAATGGCTTATGTAAGCTGAAAGCTTAGTAGGATTAAAAAACATGTATCAATATGGTGATTTTCTTTCATCTTTCAATGATAATGTTATTAAGCTTATCAGACAATATGAAAGAAATCTACTTAAAATAAATAGACAAAACTTCTCTATAATATTTAATGAAATATGCATCAATGAAAAAATGCTGCCTAAATACACACAATATACAGTAGCGTCCAAAACTAAGGGACAAAATTTTGAAACCTAATATTTGTTAGAAATAACAACTTTGAAAAGCTGAAATTTTGACAACTGGTAGTCGTTATCATCCATAATAACATACTAAAATTTGAATCATTTGCAAAGGATAGAAAAAGTATTATAACAATTATTTATTTATTTTCAAATTTGGAACGTTCAAAAGTAAGGGACAAAATTGAGAAAAACAATGTAAACGGCAAAAAAACAATAAAAATACATGTACAATCAATATTTAGTAAATGAGCCCTTGCTCTCAATGACAGCAGCACATCTTCGACTACAAGAACGAATCAGTTCTTGACAATCCTCGATACTAATTTTAGACCATTCTTCTTGAAGCTTCACCCACAAATCCTCCGTGTTAGTGGGATTTATTTCCATAACTTTCACTCCTAAGGTCTTCCAAAGATTTTCTATTGGATTTAAGTCAGGACTTTGCGGTGGCCAATCCATAATTTCCAAATCTTGCTCGCTAAGGTAACTCATTACCACCTTTGCCTTGCGACATGGGGCATTATCTTGCATAAAGGTAGCCCTATCGAAACCTGAATTCTGTATGATTGGCACAACATGATCTTGAACAATGTTTTTATAGATCTGCGCGTTTACACGAGTTTGTAACCGGACAAGAGGCGTTGTACCTTGGCTAGAAAACATTCCAAATACCATGACGCTTCCTCCCCCAAACTTGACAGTTTTCTTAGTACACTATGCACTTAATCTTTCACCAATACGTCTCTTTACATTGTTTTTTCCATCATTTCCAAATAAATTAAACTTGCTTTCATCACTGAAAAATACTTTTGCCCAATTTTCATATGTCCAAATTACATACCTGTTTGCAAACTCTAATCTCTTCTTCTTATTCTTCCCTGGGGTTCGATTAAACAGCCCTATTTCTTGCAGTCGTCTACAAACAGTCTGTCTTGACACATTAACACATGAGGTACTATTCATAACCCTTTTAATTTCTGTGCAAGACTTAAAACGGTCCTTTAATGACATACGCTGCATTATTCGATCTTCTCTTGCCGAAGTTTTGCGGGGTCTGCCGGTTTTAAAAGCACTAACTATTTTGCCAGTATCATTGTAGGATTTAACAACCCTGCCTACAACACTCTTGGAACGTTTCACTTTCTCTGAAATCTCTCTAATGGTGTGCTTTTCCTTGTGTAGCTTCACAATAGCTTGTCTCACAGAGTAATCAAGTTTTTGGCGTTTCGCCATGGTGCCGGCTGATGCAACGTTTACAAATGACTAAGTAAGACTTATTCTTTAGAGGAAATCAAAAAATTTGAATATAGCATACTGTTTACATTGTTTTTTCTCAATTTTGTCCCTTACTTTTGGACGATCCTATTTTGAAAATAAATAAATAATTGTTATAATTCTTTTTCTATCTTTTGCAAATGATTCAAATTTTAGTATGTTATTATGGATGATAACGACTATAAGTTGTCAAAATTTCAGCTTTTCACAGTTATTATTTCTAACAAATATTAGGTTTTAAAATTTTGTCCCTTAGTTTTGGACGCTACTGTATATATATATATGTATGTGTGTGTGTGTGTGTGTGTGTATGTGTGTGTATGTATAGAGAGAGAGAATAAGAGAATGGATCAGTATATATCGAGGTATCACTTAACTGGATTAGGAACTCTAATTTCTACGGTAAAATATTCGACGATTTCGGTAATAGAAAAATGTAATTTTTATGTTTATTGAAAGGAAATTATATTAAAAAATGAATAAAATTATATTAAAAAATGACTGCAATATTCATGCAGGACTTATGTATGTTTATGTGCATGTAAGAGAGAGAGGGGGGAAGAGAGAAATAAAAAGAGACAAAGAGAGAAAGAGGAAGAGAGAAAGAAGAAGAGAATATATGTGGCATGGCTGAGTCTGAGAAACAACCTGAAGTTGATTGAAGATTTTGAATCGAGCAACGCGAAAAATAATACATGGAACAAATATCAATTGACTTCATTTGAGTAAAACTTGTGAAGAGAAAAAAGATAGAAAACAAAATTTACCCCCCCCCTATCTCTCTCTCTCTCTCACTCTCTCTCTCTCTCTTTCTCCCTATCTCTTTCTCCTTCTTTACCTCTCTCTTTCTCTCTTTCTCTTTTTCTCTCTCTTCCTCCCTCGTTCTCTCTCTCTTTCTTTCTTTCTTTTTCTCTCTCTTACTCTCTTTTTTTCCTTCTTTCTCTTTCTTTCTCTCTCTTTCTCTTTATCTGTCTGTCTCTCTCTCTCTAACTTCCATGTTATTTTTTTCTAGCAATAATTTCGTTTCTTGCTTTGCAACACAGTTTTTAGGGGTGCTTACGCGACGCCATACAACTTCAAGCCTAACAATATTCAAGGAAATATATATATATATATATATATATATTCAAGTAAATATATATATATATATATATATATATAAGAACTAATTTAATATATATATTAGAACTAATTAGTACTAATTTACCGCTCTACTTAGCGTATTGAGCATTCTACGTATTAGTCTTTATACTTTATACATTTGAACTAGTTTATCTACAACACTTGTATATCGTTATAATGGGGCCTCACATCAGTGAGGGGGGCCGGTGTGCAAATGAAACCGTTGAGAGGAAGGCCCCGAAACGGTGCACATTCTCTCCTGATGACCCCAGTTTAAAATTCGAGAGGAACACATCAAATTCAGTGAAATCATATGCCGTAGTGAAGCTCGGTGGAAGTGTCATCGGCATGAGGAGGATTACACATTCAGCTCGCTTCAGGTGAGTTTCAATTACTTTCCAGTAATTTCCTTCCTCGCTTGTATTTTTTTTTCTTTGGACAAATGACTTAAGACATTTGACGATTTCTTTCGTCTTGTTCTGATATGTTTAGTTCTTTCTTTTTTTTACTTCCGATTTTTTCCTCGGGTACCAATTTGCCCTCGGGTGTCTACAAGCTGCGTCATCCGTGGTTTTTCAAGCGAGAAATACTGTTTATATATATATATATATATATATATATATATATATAAAAGTTTCCTTAAAGACCGCAGACAAGGTACTTCGATTAAGCTTTTTATTTAATTTTTCTTGTTTGTACAGTTGATTTCTTTTCTGGACACAAAGTGCGTAGAAACCTACAAACTCCATCCGCAATATACTAGTAGAAAATCCAGATGTAAAAAATGATCCAAAATAGTGGAAGAACTATTAATAAAAAGGAAAAGCCAGCACTCAATAACATTAACTATGAACACGGCCACAATGTGCTGACCGTGTTTGGAAAATAAAACATTCATATAACTTCAGATACATATATAGGAAACCCTAATATTTAGCTGAAAATATAAAAAAAATCATCCTTGATAATAGTTATAAGAATAGCCGAAAGCGTTCAGCAATGTAGAACTTTTGGTTGTTTTTACACACTTTGTGTCCAGAAAAGAAAACACTTGTATAAACACAATAAAAATTCAATATAAGGCTTAATCATATTATGCAGTTATATGTGTTATGCAAGTTTGGTTATAGACCAATGAAAATTCTTTGATGAGTTTTTTTATATTTTATTTTTTTCATGTTTCACGCCATTAATAAATTCTTAACAATAAAAATTTCTGCCCAGATACACCTCTGTGTATATATATATATTTATTCTACATTCAACACCATCACTTGCTAAGACACCAGAAGTGTCGAAACAAAATGGCTATTTTTGTAGTGATTTTATAACATATTTATGTTATAATGTTCGAATAAATAATTATATTTGCTCTACTCTGTATTGAGCACATTTTTAAGAATAGGAATTGTAGAATAGTAAATTAACAAGACTTTTGGGGTTGCTAGGTATATAGACTGTTGCATTTTACGAGATAAAAACGAAAAAATAAGCCGACATTAGATAAAGTCTAATCTCAACCAATAATATGAAGGACGTATTGATGAGTGAAGAGAAGCAGTTTTATGAAGACAGAAAGAAAAAAAGTACAAACTCTGGAGAAAGCATCACGTTATGTCTGCATATATATGTGTGTGTGTGTGCGCACGCGTGTCTGTGTGTGTGTGCGCGCACGTGTGTGCGTGTGCCGCCCGGAACTCGCCTGTTGACTGGTTTTAAATTCACAGTTTTCCTTCTCCTAGTGTGGTTGCTAACCAAGTTTAGACAACCCAGTCTGACCTGCTATTTAATCAGTAGCTGATATACGAAAAGATGAATTCATGCCCCTCCCATGTGCGAAAATAAACTGAATGAACTCACCAATTTTTACTTACCTAGCCAACAACAATTCCACATATACGTGCATATCTAATATATATATATATATATATATATATATATATATATATATATATATATATAAATATATATATATATATGTATGTATGTATATATATATATATATATATATATATATATATATATAATAAACGGCAGAGGAAGCACAAGTTAAGAGACAAGCAGATGCTGCAAACCATAGATCAAGAGCATCTGAAAATCAAAAGAGTTGAACCTCTTTTGATGAGAGAAGCAGATTCTGTAGAAAAGAGGTCAAGAGTTGCAAATGACAGTGAAACTTCATCAAGGAGAGAAGCAGATACAGCGAGGAAGAGATGCTTACCAGCTGCAGAGAATGACAGACTTTATCAAGGAGAAACAGATGCAGAAAACCATAGAAATGCAAGATCTTTGGAAACACCTGATGAAAGATATGTCAGACAGGTTAGTGATAATCACAATCTTGCTAAAAGAAGTGCAGATTCTTTTTTTACCTGTCTACGCTGGCTTTTCAATACACCCATGACAGTGACTATTCAAATCATCCAAAAATTTCTATTGGATCAATAATCATTCAGTGTAATCATTGTAATGCTCTCAGATTCATAGATGAAATACAGCTGGAAGATCTACAAGTTCCTTCAGAGCAGTTGCTATCACTTCTGGATGGAAATTAAGCTGAATCAAAACACTTTATTCAGCACATCAGAAGCTACAATAACTGTTTTGCAATGACCTCATTTGGAGCCAAAGATGTTATCTCGATAGGATAAAAAAAACAACTTGCAGAATTCAGGGCGGGGGCTAGCTTAAAAATTTTGCACAGATTTCGGATTTTAAGCTAGTTATAAATAAATCCCCAAAATGTAGGCCACAAATAATGTAGGCCAGATTTAATTAACACAATAACCCATAAACCTTAATAAATTTTACTTTATAAATGTTTATTTTACATCTCTTTTAACGATGGACTACAAGTTTGGCATTGGATTAAAATCTGGTGAGGTTGTTAGGTGTTATTTCATTAATTTGATGTCTTTGAAATATTTGTGTGTAAGATGGACAACAATTAGCCTTACAGAACAAGGAAGAATATTGTCTTGCATTGTAACTAAAAATAAATGAGAAAGCGATATGTAATCAGTGATTTTTGAAAAGAAAATAAATTTGAATTTGTCATTAAAGATTAACACTTTTAATAACTATCCTTTTGATATGTGTAACAATAATCTTGAGGTTGACCAAACTTCATGGCTACGGATCATCGAGCAAAGTGTATTTCTTCTTCTATGTGACATGTTCCTTAACGACGTTGGCGATCATGGCTCTCCAAAATGTCTTGTCTTTTGTAGCTCTTAGTAAATATTGCCTTTTTGCTATCTCTCCTAAACCCTGTTCTGCCAACCATTTACACATGCTGTGCTGTTTTCCTCTGCCCCTTCACGATGTTCTGTGAGTGTCAAATTTTCCAAGCTCTCTTTCCTCATTATGTGCCCTAGAAATTTCAACTGTTTCCATTTTCTCTAAAACTTAGTCATTGCTCACATGTTCAGTCCATGGTATTCTCAGCATCCTTCTGTAGAACCACATTTCTGTTAGTTCAAGTCTTTTCTTCATCTGTGAGGAGATTCCCCAGTATTCACTGCCAGATATGAAAACTGATATTATGTATCAGTTCAGTATTCTTATCTTTTGCTTCTAATCAACTTTTCCTGTTTCTTAATATTTTGCTTAGCTTTTGGAAAGCATATTTCGTTATCCCAATACGCCTTTGGATTTCGATGAATATGAGGCATCAAGGAAGTTCTGAGAAAAATGGGAATGAAAAGGACACTTTTGTTTAGGACCATAAAAGAGACACACAACTAAGGAAAGGAAGCTCAGAGAAGTTGACACTCACAAGGCATATTGAAGGCAAGAATATATAGCGAATAACATACCTAACGTGTTTGTGTAAATGTGGTGAAACGGAAAAGTACTAGGAAGAGGAAAAAAGTCAAACAGTTATGTCCTTACCCCCAAAAGAAAAGGTATTGAGCAAAATTTCATGGGAAATTTAGCTAGGAGGAGGTGTTGTAATGGAATGTCCCACACTCCCTATCATTTGTTGTGGACTGACTATATCAGTAGATATATATATATATATATAGTAAGCACAGGATATACCGGCGGGATTGCTTTGGCAATTAGTTGGAGATTCGTCTCCAGCTAAGCTGGTCGAACTCTCTGCCTTCGGGCGGAGAGGAACCCAGACGAGACTCTGCACTTCGGCATAGCCTCGTCTGTGGTGGTAGACAGCTACCCGACCCCGTTTTTACGGGGTCTACGAGGAATTTTGCCCGAGTCCACGGTTTCGGTTTTAATCCCGCATTAAAAACGGCCTTGTACCACATCCTCCCTCACAGGGAGTTGAGGTAAATAACCTTGCTTCGGCAATTAGTTGGAGATACGTCTCCAGCTGTACTGGTCGAACTATCTGCCTCCGAGCAGAGAGGAACCCAAGACGAGGCTGTGCCGAAGGGTAGAGTCTCGTCTAGGCTGCTAGACAGCTACTCGACCACGTTTTTACGGGGTTAACGGGGAATTTTTTCCCGAGCCTACGGGCTCCGTTTTACCACATATTAAAAAATGGCCTTGTGTCACATCCTGCCGAGCGGGGTGGTAAGGTAAATAACCTTACTTCCGCAATTACTTGGAGATTCGTCTCCAGCTCTGCTGGTCGAATTCTCTGCCTTCGGGCAGAGAGGATCACTAGACGAGGCTATGTCGAAGAGCAGAGTCTCTTCCCGGGAAACAACTACGCGACCCCGTTTTATACGAAGAATTTTTGGTCTAGCCTACGGGCTCGGATACCCTACATTAAATTCAGCCTTGGGCAACATCTCACCGCGTGTGACGGTTGGTAAATATCCTTGCTTCGGAAATTACTAGCCTGCTAACCGATTCCCTGTCTTTCAGTAGCATATTCTCTTTTACAATATACATCTCTTTCGTTCATCTACCCACGTGTTGCTGTTCCTTTCACTCAAGTACCACCTTCGTCTGTTTCTAACCTCTTTAAGGATACAACAAAATGAATGGCAGAAAATGATCTAGAGAATGAAAATTACTTAGAGCTACAAGGATGGGAAGTAGTGGAGAGTCAGAAGGGACATGGCACAGAAATATTCTGCATAGGTTTAGATAATTAAAAGAAAGCAAATTTTAACAAAATTAAATTTAAGTATTTACTATGAGTAGCTTAATCTGGCACAAATCTACAAGTGTGGCGCATCCAGTGAGGATCGAACTCCCAATGATATGCATTACTCTATAGGGACCATCTCAAGAGATTAAGCTTTAATGGAGTTCCTATAAGATAAAAGATCATCGCATATAGTTACATTAAAAAAGTCGATCTGTGCACATTTAAGAAATGGGGTTTAGAATTAAAATTGTACATCTGTAGGAAATTGATTGTCAGGAATTTCATCATAACCGCCATGTTCCAAAATAAATGACACTTCAAAAACTAACCATGAAACTTTTTGGTACTCATTTTAGTGTTTTTAATTGAGCGATGTTAAGCGCTTTTGAATATATTTCATAAATATATTTTATAAATAGATCATTCCTTAATTCTTGCATATTTCTAAAACTACAAAGCAACAGCAACATTTCTTGCAACGACCCAAGAAATTTGAAATTCCTTTCTCTTAATTCCCAATTAGTAATGAAAGACATTTTGCCTGTCCACATACAAGCTACGCCAATTCATCATGCTTTCTCTGACATGCGTTCATATTCAATTTAATATTTTACGTAATGAGTTTATGTCAAGATCTTACCAATTTTAAAGTAACTTACATTTAAATTCAATTTGGTAGCATTCTACACACGTTAAAACCGCTATGCTATTTATATATTCTGGTCGAATTATGTTCAGTTTATATAGTACTGGCATTTTTAAACTGAGAGTAATTATCGATATCCTTATTTTATAAGTATATTTAAAGCAATTTAACAAATAGAAAGAAAAAAATTGAGAATTAAATCATAAATCCATGACAGACCAAAAATCAAACATAATTCATTCACAAGAGTGACACTAAGGCGGTGATATGGTTGAACATTCATTCTAAGCAGGAAAAGAAAAGGGTTAATCCAAATTGAAATATAGGCTGGAAGATAGATAGATAGGGGAGACATTTTCCTCGGTGAGAATGTGACGTCTGGATTTCTTCTCTCCTAAAAGTTGTTTTTTTTTTTTTTTTTTGTCTATCAAGAATCTAGCATGCTGACGAAAACAGATTCGAAGAAATGGCTTTAACTCTTTCTGGATAAATTAGGGAAACATATTTTTCGTTGACAAAAACGAAAACAGAGAACGAGTCCTTTTCCTTAGGGTTGAACAAGAAGAACAATCATGTCGTACCAAAATGGTGATCTGGTTTGTGTTTTCGTTGAGACGACGATCGGCCACGGACGGAAAACAGTTTTGTCTCTTGTTTGATAATTTAGGTAAACAAATATAGTTTCGTTGACGAAAACGTATTGGGAAATATTTTTTCTCTAGCTCGGAAGGTTAAATAAGAACGAATGTCTCTTAACGGGTCGGATGTACTGTATGATTAAGGCTGGATTTATGAAAACAAATTCTTTTATCGCTGGTCTGATTTGGATTTTCGGTGGACGGAGATTGTTCCAAGAAAAGATGCGGAGGATTAAAATTAATGGCTGTAATAGAATTCCGCCCTTCCGCCTAGGCGCTTTAAAACTCAGATTTTTCACAAAGACACTTATGCATGCTCTGGGAAGTGGACTGAGGTTGAATGATAGAAAGAAGGAAGGAGCAGAATTTGTTCCCGCCCGTGCGAAGTAGTGGAACGAAATGTGAAGTGAAACAGATAAGGTAGAAGGAATCCCTGTAACTACTCTCAAAGAAGGAGGGCAATTCTCCAAATTTGGAAAATTGATTAAGAAAGCAGAAATATGGAAGAAAGAATACCCAAATTTGAATTAATGAAAATTGTGGAATCACCGAATACCGAGAACTCTTCAGCCCCGTGCCAATGTTGGGTCAAAGTACATATAAGCAGATGAGCATGGGGAGATAATTGATATTGAGTGCCTCTGAAATCCACGGCAGCTGCTACTAGAATTCCTAGTTCTAAGACTTTGAACCTGGCCTTCAAGAAGTTTAGACAAGGTCCAGTGTCACCAAAGAGATTGATAAGGGAAGGGTTAATTTTGTTGTATGAAGAACAATATAAAGCAGCTGAAGATTAACCCCACGAATCTTTCGTTTTATTTTCGGTCGTAAAGATAGTTTTTCCTTAATGTAACACTCTCCACGGCTTGACCAGCGCTGCGAGACTACTACCTTCGATCTTCCATTGCTCTGAGATCAAGAACACAATATGGGCAGAGATAGTGCGGATCGAAACGGCCTGCGACCAATAACCAGCTTGGACCTGCGTCAGCACTGATCAGCGCAGAGTTGGTAAAAACGTTGTCCTAAGGACCAGACCACTAAGCGTGGTTACACCACCGAGTGTCAGCGTCGCGAAAGGTGTTACACATGAACTAAAGATTAAAGTAACACAAATAGCAGCTCAATGATTCAATTTAGTGGTTTTCATAGTAAATCACATTCTCTGTATTCTTTTATTAATGGTGACAAATGCTATTCATAGTTTAAAGAATATCACTCTGCTAATTATTGCTCAATGGAGACTACTCTAGAAACAATTGGCACAATAGATTAAATGAAAGCAAAAAGGACATTTATATTTAGAATCATGAAGAGACAGTTGAGGAAAGAAGGCTGGGAGAATTTGACATTCACAGAACACATTGAAGGCAAGAGAGACAGAGAAAAGCAGGGAATAACCAACCTAACAAGCTTTTGTAAATGGTTGTGAGAAAAGTGATTAAGAGACATAGTAAAAATAAAAACATCCTAAAAAGACACGGCACAAAGAAGAAGAAGAAGAAGAAGAAGAAGAAGAAGAAGAAGAAGAAGAAAAATGAGGAGGAGGAGAAGAAGAAGAAGAATTAGGAGTAGAAAAAGAAGAAGAATTAGAATGAGAAGAAAAAGAAGAGGAATTAGATGGAGTAGAAGAAGGAGAAGAAGAATTAGGAGTAGAAGAAGACGAAGAAGAAATAGAAGGAATAGAAAACGAAGAATTAGAATGAGAAGAAAAAGAACAATTAGAAGGAGTAGAAGAATAAGGAGGAGGAGAAGTAGGAGTAGAAGTAGAATTAGAATGATCTACTCCTAATTCTCCTACTCCTACTCCTAAAAAGAAGGAGGAGTAGGAGAATTAGAAAGGGTAAAAGAAGAAGAAATTATTTTTCTAATTTATTACCTCTTTCTAGGTTGAATTTATTTTTAAATTTTACCAGTTTTCAAATAACTCAAATTTTATTCCAGTTTGTGAGTTTTCTCTCTATGCCATATATATATATATATATATATATATATATATATATATATATATATATATATATATATATATCGGGTGTAAAAGCAAAATTGTCCAAATCATGTAACAGCAGAATAAATGTTTAATATCTAAACAACCACTAAACTAAATAAGTTTCTTTTTTCCAGATTTTCAGATAAGACGTTTTGTCATTTTGACACCATTTTCCGTAAGAATCTCTGAAAAAACCTCTGAGTTGTTTGGCTAGAAAGAGAACATGTTAAAATCACTTTGTGTCAAACCCACTGTCTTCCCAACTGATCAATGGTGAGAGGAAAAATATCATTCAGGTCATAAGTAATGGTACCAACATCATACTCTGGCTTCCATCTTCAAAGTCCATTCAAGAACCATTACGAGAACGGTGAATAACTATAAAAAAAGGAAACAGTAAAGAGAAAATGTGGATCACAATAGCAAGAGGGATCATCATTTCAACTTCGAGCAAAAGAGATCAATTAGAAAAGATCCAACTCAATTCAGAAGACGTTTGGAACGTGAAAGAAGAGTTTCAGTTATAACAGTCCAGAGAACAGTAAAAAAAAAAAAATGACCTGAAAATAAAATCGTATGTGAAACCTCTAACACACCTTGTTACACCAGGGTGTTGACTTTGATGTCCGATTTTATATTTACATACACTATGTTAATATATTAAATAATATTATTTTTAATCATTTTTATCTTTGTATATTTACTCGCTTAAGTTAGATTTCAATAGGTTGTTAACATTCATGTAATGACACTTTAAGTCTTAAATACTTATCGATTGTCGTATCCGATTGTCTGGGTCAATGTCTGTGGATGTGTGTGCATGTATTTATAGGTATCTATGCGTATGGAAAGTGCATTCACTTTTAATTGTGTATGTATGTACGTGTGTGTTGGTTTCCCTTCCCCCACTTCCCCCTTTTTTTCATGACAGACCGTGAAGATGTTCTCTGTCTTGTCTCTTTTTGTGTGTGTATATATATATATAAATATGTCTTGGTGCTTATATATTAGAATCTGATTGCGCTTGTTTTACGCGTGAGTTTAGGACCCCGTTCACACACTCTTAGGATTAAAATGTATACATTGTAAAAGGACCGGATATTAAATTAGCTAAAGTAACTTCAATGAAGAAATAAATTGAATAACATATATATTTCTTTTTTTTTCCTCAGTAATTTTATAGTTGTAAACTTAATAGCGAATAAATTTTAAATTTTGATTTTGTAATTAGCGGTTTTAAATTTTAATATTAAATTTTATCATATAATTTAGTAATTATTGGTTGGAATAAATTCTTTTTTAATACTACCCATATTTTAAATCTGAATAGATATTATAACATGACTTCGTTATCAAGCTTTTTGAATTTTCCTATACTTGTGTTTTGATTGGTCCATCTAGCCTTTGTAACAATGTTTTCCCCTTGCGAAGGATTGTTAATTAATTTGAAACTTTTAAAACCATTTATTTTACATTCAACGTCATCACTTGATAAGACACCGGGGGTGTTGAAACAAAATGGCTATTTTTGTAGTGATTTTATAACATATTTATGTTATAAATTTTTTTTAAATAAATAATTATATATATATATATATATATATATATATATATGCGTGCGTGTGTGTGTGTGTGTGTGTGTGTGTGTGTGTGTGTGTGTGTGTGTGTGTGTGTGTGTGAAATCCGATCATCTCTCAATGAAAAATCAAACCATATACTAATTAGCAAAGTGTATTTATATATTTCCTGTCCCACCTATAGTGGAAAGGGAGATAACTCAATTTATGAATGTTTACTTCCCATAGTCGTTTCAAAAATCTATACAAATAAAATATTTATTTACATTTAGACAAAATTAGATCTCGGGCAAAATGAACTGTTTAATTAATCAGTTTCTTTACTCCGTTTCTTAGATTGCAGTTTTATTTGTTCAAGCCGTTCATGTGAGGCACTCAGATACCTTTGCCTATTAGGTGATCGTCTTGCTTCAACTTGGTCTTGAAATGAGCTTTGTTGTCATCTTTGTCGTTTTGTTGCTAACCTTTGTCTTCCGAGAGATATTACCATTTCACTGTTATATTAAATACGTAATATTTTAGCATGAAAAAATATTGAGCAAGAAGTAATTTATATAAATGTCAGGAATAATCAATGAATTATTCATACCATTGAACGTCTAAAACATATAAATCGAACGAATTAAACGATTCATTGGCCTCCATTCTAGTTGTGGATTCTTTATCTCCGCTTGAATGAATTGTTTCAAAACTTTTTTCATTGCATCTTACTATTAAAACTTTCTAACGGATGCTGTCATTTTATTTTAAGGAGGGATACACTCGTCATAAATTAAATAACGAATTTCAAAAGGAAGCCGCCATGTTGCTCGGGTCGATTCAGTAACGTGTACCACATTATGGTCAATTGCTAACAAACACCTCTATGTGGCCAGCCAGATCTGGTAGACACAAAAGTAAAAGTTTAAATACTTAAACTCAAAGATTTCATTCAAAGATTTAACTCAAACGTACGACTTCGTTTCCGAGATCAATATTTAAAATCCCTCTTAAATTGTTATGTGGCAAAATCATGAGTTTAGGGCACTCAGTGAGAATTGAACTGACTTCAATGTAGTAATAATCTGATAGATTAGATTACTAACTATTACTGCAAGACTAACCACCCAATTCATTTACTAAATATAGCTTAGTATAGCAGAACACTTCTAAGGACCGAACTCATGACACGATTTTGCTAATTATCCCATCATAGCAAGTACACAAGACGACATAATATAAGTATTCAGTAAATTTAGCTTTAGTCCTACACAAGGCCACACCTGTGCGGTGCCAGCGAGGATCGAACCAAGTAAACACTAATAATGTTAATGGTTTTATAAAGTAGTTCACTAACCCTTAATCCATAGCTAGGCGCTTAATTTATTTTCAAAGTCTGGCACAGGGTCACACTAATGGCCTATTTCAGAAAAGTAAAGTCATTACACTAATGAAGATATCTGTTTGAAAAATTTGCTACTCATCTTTCCAATTCGCGCCATTCTAAACAAGCGATCACGTGATCAAATGGCGAACCTGTATTAACAATAGTTAGTAAATCTCAGTCATTATCTTTAGTTACTGAATCTTTAATGAAGCAACAATACGCCCGACATTTGACCAAAAGGCGAGGCGCAACAAAACGTTCCACGATGAAACATTAAACCCGATCTTAGCATATATATTTACCTTGAAAGAATGTCTCATTACTTTTCCTCACCTGAATCAACATCGCATAAACTGTAAACAATATTTGAATAAAAGTGTTATCATGTCTGGGCTGAAACCAGACAAAGAAACATTGAATCTAGTTAGAAAGTACAAAGAACGCTTGCGTACATCAAATTTGCGACATAGCAAATGTGATTTGTTTTCCTTAAGGTAAAAGCACATTTCTTTGAAGTCAAAGCAAACCGAAGAAAGAAGGAGGCTGATGAAAATATCACCATCAGTGACCATGATTTCTACCCCATCCAATATCTGTCTATTTTGATTTCACGCTTTATCTATGTAGACATTTTAAAATAGATGATAAAAGGTGTATATTCATATATAGATATATATGTGTGTGCATCTGTGTTTGTGTGTGCCTCTGTGTATTTGTGCGTGTCTCTGTGTGTTTGCCTGTGTGTGTGCGTGATGAAATGACTATGAAATATCCGAACAAATTATGTTAGATGGAATATGCGGAATTAAGTTGAATATCTTAACATTTTTGTTCTGTTGGCAACGTTTCGTTCAAGTAGAACATTATCAAAACTGAAAAAATTGATAAAAATCATTACCATGGTAAGAATTTTTACTTAATTATTTCATTTATTCTGATGATGAGATTGGAATGTGTGTGTGTCTGTCTGTCTGTCTGTGTGTGTGTGTTTGTGTGTGTGTGACAAATTGTAAAAAAAGTTTTTGTGACGCGTTTCATTCCGGTTAAAAAAAAATGCTTATCTCTTAAATAAAGCATCTAACAAAATCTAAGATAAACCTCTCCTTACCAACAGCTAAAATAATAAAAATATGCCGTCTCATCACCAATTAATGCTATTTCACTTTCAATAACAATTTTTACAAACAAAAATTTGGATTACCAATGGGACCACCTCTCAGTGGAGTGATGACATGTACCTTCTTAGAATTTCTTATGTTTGCTTCTTTCCAGCATATTTTAGCAAAATAATCAACTTACTTCCGATATATTGATGATGCTCTATTAATATACCCATGTGATACAAACTTACCGCATCTTGTAGGTAAACTAAAAAAAATCGAACCTTGAGGTCAACATCAACCAGCAATAGCGTGTTTCACGCTTCAACGTAATCTTCAGACCATGAAGACTGCATTTAAGCATGAAACAGATCGTCGCCGCTTGATGTTGCTCGCTTTTATATTTTATATTTACATGCACTCTATCGGTGATATTCGGCACTTTTAACCCATAAGTATAGATTACCATGTCAAAAATGGTTTGTCCTGCCTTCAGATTAGTTCTATTGTCTATAAATTTAAATGTCAATGAGAATCTAGGACGAACGAGTTAGCGACTCCAGACCCGGATTGGTCAACACGTTCCTTCTAATATAACACAGGTTTCTTCTAATCGTAGAGTGTGAAGCAGAATACAGGAACGATTCGTTCACTGTTTGGTGAAAAACTCTGTCCTCTCAACAGTTACGTTTATTAGAAGCGGTATACATTAAGTTACATCAACCATCTCTGTGCAGATAGAAAGAGCATTTTGTTCCCTCTCTCTATCTTTTAGAAGTTATGCGAGTAAAGTTTTTTCCGTTTTATACTTACCTGGAACCATTCTATTAGCTTATTGCTCGTATATTACCCGCCCTTTTTTTCACCCACTATTTCTATAAATAAATTTGTATTTTAGGCGTGGTTTCATTTTCTTCCTCTCATATTTTCTCACAGCGCGAGTTTTCTTCGTCAAATAATATTTAAGAATTTTCTGATGATGGGTTGGCTGAAAGGGATCTCTTAAGAAAGAAGAATGCTTCCTTGCATTTTCACATCTGTGTATATGTTCTGCGACATCAAATTTCTGTTTATATATATATATATATATATATATATATATATATATATATATATATATATATATAAGTTTATCTATCTCTACTCAAATCATTTCCTATCCGTTTGCAGGCGGTTTGCTTCCAGTTTTGGATTATTACTTCTATCCTTCCCAAATTGATCCAACTTTTCTAACAGTCCCAATAGGTTTTTATGTCTTATTAAATGCTTTTGTTCAATCAACTGAATTCAAATTATATCTGAAGAAACTGGGGAATATATTGGTCAAAATATTATAATAAATTTGGAATAAACGTTCAGTTTCATCAACTGACAGGAAACGCATTCATGCGAACATGAGAATCTTTATTTGGTTGATGTCTGATGATAAGATTCTGTAGAGTTTTATGAAACAGTCGAACCAATAGAATTTACTTTTATTTCCATTCTGATGGGGATTCCTGCTGTACTTTCGCCTCTGAGATATTCCAATTATTTCTACTAAATATTTTGCTAGGTTAATATCTTTGGAAAGTTTTAATTATTTTATTAAACTGTTGTAAAAGTTTCTAGCATTTTGACATGATTTTATTAATTCTTTGAGAATCGCTTCTATATTTTGAACATCTTGGAACTTCTGACCAAATAAGTATTTCGCATCTTAATTACGGTGACGGGTGTGGCTATACACCAAAAGCGTTATTCAAACAAGCAGAGCAGCTTTGCACAGAAAGAAATTTACGAAGTTTCCGGTTATTTATTATAAAGAATCCTCTTTGAATTTCACCAAACACAGAGAATAACAAAAAAAAATCTTCCTCTGATGAAGAAAGCTAAAGAATGTTTCGGTCGAAAAAGAGAAATACTGATCAGAATAATTCATGAAATAAGAATAAATTCAGACAACATTTTATGCTTATGATATTTTAACATCGATCAATCTGACGTAGGCAGGGAAGATATAATGATTTTCTCAGTCCGGCTTAGACGTGGCACAAGGCCGAAATTATGTGGCACCCAGTGAGAATCGAACTCACTACTCTATCGTAATTGATTTAGCAAGACAAGCTTTTTAACCATTACACCATGTCGAAGTGCCTCGGCAGGGCAGATGTTATGAGGCAAGCAAAAATTGTATTACGCTCATCGCCCGAACAGGTTTTCGGTCTTTCTCGCCTTGAGATTCAAAATTCGAAAGTTCGAAAACAGATCTTAAACACCAGTGAGGAATTAGGATGTAATTTAGCTTCTTCGTAAGCATTTTAACATTTATCTGCGGGTTGGGTGCAGAAAAATGCTGAAAAATTCTCGAGCCGATTCAAAATCACTTTTCTATTTATTTAATTTAAATACTGATCTTTGGGTTTAAGACAAAAACTTTTCAATATACCATTGTATATTCCGAAAATCTCACAGTATACAGTATATATTCTTCTTCTTCTTTGTGCCATACCCTTTCAGAATATAGGCAGTTACGGCTTTCCACAACTTCCCGTCTTTTGTTGCTCTAAGTATATTTTTTCTCTTTGCCATCCTTCATTGTAATGCTTTCTCCGTCATGCATTTGCTCAAAGGCGTTTAGAAAATATATATCCGTTTAAGAAATACTGAGACAGAATTGTACCGTAAAACTTAATTCTTCTGAATAGATGTCTTAAACACTTGGCTATCTACGGTGGTTTTATCTCCTGGAGAGTTGCGATAAACTTTAGCTTCTTCTTTTTGCTCTCACAAAATAACTCCATTCATCGTTATGTGAATTAATACACTGTTGCCATCAATATGTAAATATCTTATCGCATTTCATTAACCTTCTCACAGTAACGGATTGGGTCGAATGTCACTCAATCAAACGGTGTTGAATCTAAAATAGGACGTAAAATGATTTTTCAAAATAACTGCCTGTGAGTCTGGCCTCAGATAAAACAGGGTATTTGGCACCTGCTGTTGAATAAGCTAGCCTCGCAGACCAATTAGCATGTTGGAAAAGCTAGTCTCGCCATACTAATCTGGCCTTGTGTCAGACATGACTAATCTTATAAAATGTTTAAAACAAACCTTTCAGTGTCATGAATCAATTAACAGGACTGAATGACTAGCATTGTGTGGAAAATAAAAAGCTTAAATGTGTTGTCACAAACCTCTCTCTTGCACACACGCACACACGTGCACACACACACACACACACACACACACATATATATATATATATATATATATATATATATATATATATATATATTCATTCCATATTCCTAAATGTAGACAGTGCTCTACCACAGTGGGAGCGAAATATCCAAATAAGGAGAAAAAAAAACATTAAGAATCCACAGTTCTTCAGCATTTACTTTTTTTTTTAAAGTGTTCAATATAACGTAGAGCAATACGTTGTATTGACCAATTTTAAAAAAAATAAATGATAAGATCTGTGCATTTGGATATAGATAGATATGAACAGACTCAGATAGATAGATAGATAGATAGATAGATAGATAGATAGATAGATAGATAGATAGATAGATAGATAGATATGAACAGACTCAGATAGATAGATAGATAGATAGATAGATAGATAGATAGATAGATAGATAGATAGATATGAACAGACTCAGATAGATAGATAGATAGATAGATAGATAGATAGATAGATAGATAGATAGATAGATATGAACAGACTCAGATAGATAGATAGATAGATAGATAGATAGATAGATAGATAGATAGATATGAACAGACTCAGATAGATAGATAGATAGATAGATAGATAGATAGATAGATATGAACAGACTCAGATAGATAGATAGATAGATAGATAGATAGATAGATAGATAGATAGATATGAACAGACTCAGATAGATAGATAGATAGATAGATAGATAGATAGATAGATAGATATGAACAGACTCAGATAGATAGATAGATAGATAGATAGATAGATAGATAGATATGAACAGACTCAGATAGATAGATAGATAGATAGATAGATAGATAGATAGATAGATAGATAGATATGAACAGACTCAGATAGATAGATAGATAGATAGATAGATAGATAGATAGATAGATAGATAGATAGATAGATAGATATGAACAGACTCAGATAGATAGATAGATAGATAGATAGATAGATAGATAGATAGATAGATAGATATGAACAGACTCAGATAGATAGATAGATAGATAGATAGATAGATAGATAGATAGATAGATAGATATGAACAGACTCAGATAGATAGATAGATAGATAGATAGATAGATAGAAAGATATGAACAGACTCAGATAGATAGATAGATAGATAGATAGATAGATAGATAGATATGAACAGACTCAGATAGATAGATAGATAGATAGATAGATAGATAGATAGATAGATAGATAGATAGATAGATATGAACAGACTCAGATAGATAGATAGATATGAACAGACTCAGATAGATAGATAGATAGATAGATAGATAGATAAATAGATAGATAGATAGATAGATATGAACAGACTCAGATAGATAGATAGATAGATAGATAGATAGATAGATAGATAGATATGAACAGACTCAGATAGATAGATAGATAGATAGATAGATAGATAGATAGATAGATAGATAGATATGAACAGACTCAGATAGATAGATAGATAGATAGATAGATAGATAGATAGATAGATAGATAGATAGATAGATATGAACAGACTCAGATAGATAGATAGATAGATAGATAGATAGATAGATAGATAGATAGATAGATAGATAGATAGATTCAGGTAGATAGAGTGAGAGTGAGAATATTTCACGGCGTCGAAAGTGTTATATTCTTCTTTATTCAAAAATAAGATTTACTGCAAATTAACTTTCTGTTCTACAGGCCGAAGATTACTTTTTATTTTACTTAATTTTTCTTTTTTTCAAAATTTTGACAAATGGATATTAGAGTGCGTCCTCGACGCCGAGAAATACAGCATATAAGTAACAAAAGAACTAATAGTTTATGCATAACAAATAAATTCGGCGATAACAAGTTGCTATTATTTGTAGGACTTTTTTTAATTGTATTTCTTACACTTTATTTCTATTGTTCTTTCTTTTATCACAAGTCTCGGGTAATCGATACAAAATCGTTGAGTAATAAACATTCTATGTAAAGAAAGAGAAAAATTCAACAGTGATATTTAGATTTGTATTGCTTCTCCTTGGAAATCTGTCTTACATTAACATAACCTTCGTGATTAGAATACCAAATGTCCACCAAAAAGCGTCATTTGAATTTAGCTATATAGTTACGACGCTCGGGCATTTCGAGGCGGTGTAATGGTTAGCAAGCTTGTCTCGCTAGAACAATTACAACTGAGTTGTGAGTTCGATCCTCTCTGGGTGTCCCATACTTTCGGCCTTGTGCCACATCTAAGCTACGCTTGGAAAATCGCTATAGAACTATATCTCTTGCTAAAGTAATTAGTTTTTTGTAGTCAATTGGAGGTCTTCGTGCATGGCTATGTATCTAAGCTGGTCAGGCCAATGTGAGGAAGACAGACGGCGACGGCGAATCCCATGGCCCATCAGGGTCTTAGGGGCATCGCATGTAGCGCAGACGCAGTAAAATTGACGTTTCTTGGGCAAGATAGCCGGACGGAACCCAAACCTCTCCAGGCTTGTTTTGAATTCAGAGTTTCCTTCTTCTAGACCAGTTGCCACCCAAGGCTATAGAACCCAGTCTGTCCTGTTATTTTATCCATAGCTGGGTAGAGGAGAAGAGGAGGATTCATACCTTTCCCAAGGGTATTAGCACGTAAGTGAATGTAATGGATTCGACTGGAATTCGAACCCGGCTCCCCGATTCTTCAATAGCGACTCGGATTGAGAAATCGGAGAGAGACACGGCTACAAATATTGCACACAAAAAGAATATTGTTATCATCCACCTGTTGTCCCTTTCTTGTAGCGCTTTTTACCTTTATGGGACAGCGCTTGATTTATTCAAAGGGCTTTGCTCTTTGTAAATATCTTTCCTCCATTTTAATCGGTCGGTAGCATCCATCTCTCCAAATTATCCTCATTGATCTTGAAAGCTGTGAGTAATGTGTTACTATTGGATACTTAAAAGGCATTTTTCATTTATGTTTTGCCCTGTCTCGTTTTGGCATGTATTTATTATCCTCTTTGATCAGATGTCCCACCCGTTCCAATGCAGGGCATGCCAGCCAGCTAAAAATACTTAAAAAATCTCAATTCTATCTTTATGACCCTATCTAAAACGAAAGACGTTCCAGATTCTTAAAAGCCCGAGTAGCTTGTTGGAGATGGTTTTTGATCTCATTATCGAGAGGACAATGATGTTTCAAAGTGCTTCCAAGTCAAGGAATTTATCTACTAATTTCAGATTAATGTTGTCTAGGAAGATCGACTAATAATGCAAATTAGTTGCCGCCTTTAGTTAAAACATCAACACGACCTTATTCAAGTTTATCTGAAGTTCAAATGTTGGCAGGATTCGTTGAGCTTGATGATTAATTAGAGCCCCTCTGTCACTGGTGATTATGTGGGCGACCAAATGACATCGTCATCAGTATCAGCCTGAAGTAGATCTATTATCAGAGTAGAGAAAAACTTCTTTTGAAAATGACCTCCAGTCAGGTGTTAACTCCAGATGGCAAGAAATGGCTTCTAAATCCTAATGCCCTCCAAAACGAAACTGTTATCTTTTAATCATCATAGAGAACCATTTTTGCCCTCCATCAGAATGGCTGATGTTAACCTCCAGTAAGGAAACACATTGCGTCTTCTTGGTGTCAATTTTTCTACAGAAAATCAAATGGAAAGATTATATTGAATCAATTGCTAGTTCTACTGCTTGGAAAGTTTGTTCACTGTGACACGCTAGACAATTTTTTGTCAGAATCCATCTTGCACATTTATAAATCTACCATTCGTCTGTGCATTGAATATTGCTGCTATATATGGTCTGGTATCCTGGCAATATATATCGAAATTCTCGACAAAATCCAAAGAAAAGTCTGTAATGTTATTGGTTCTGACCTGACATCACGACTTCAGCTCCCCCCTATCATGATGTCCCCCGTCTTTTCGATATATATATATATATATATATATATATATATATATATATATATATATATATATATATTCATGGCAATTCTTCTGATGACCTTTACCCTTTGGTACCTTGATTGTGTGAATGTAAACGGATTGCGAGTTTGGCTACTTTTTCTGTTAAATTATCTAAATATAACCGTAAGTTTTATTCAAGCAGTTCCTTTTCTCACCTGTGGAAGTCTTGCTTTCTTGATTTCTTGCTTCGCTGCGACCTAAAAAAAAATTTAAAAGCAACGTCAATCGCCATCTTCTGTTTTCTGAAACCTGTACTGTTATTGTCATTTATCCACACTAAAATCTTCTCATTCTCTTTCACTCCCACTAACCCCTTGCGTTTTATCATTTTCGCCTTACTTGGGATGAAATGATTAAAAAAATCTTCTTGATGTTGAATAATTTACGCTTATGTCTTTACAGGCGCTTCATATTTGTGGCTTTGTTCCAAATAAATTTACTGAATAAAAAATGGATAAAATAACCTCAATTTTTTTTTTTTTTTCTCATAAATTAAATGAACTTTTAAATAAACAAATAAATAAATGAACTTTAAAATAAGCAAATAAATAAAGGAATTTTGATTAATAAAGGAACGCGAAATGTTCAAAATTAAATTTCATTTTTTTCTGTCAAAAAAATTTTAAATAATAAAAATCAGTTTTTTTCTGCTTTATGAAAATATATTTCATTCTTTTCTTTGCAATTATTAAATTGCAACGACACGCCTTTAAATTGCTAGGGTTTCGACTTGTTATGTTTTATTAGAAACTAGCAGTAAAGCCCGGCGTTACTCGGGGTTTTATGTAGTTAAATTGCTTTGGGGTTTGAATTATTGAACTTACGCACGTATCCGCAGTTGTTGAGGTCATTGATAGACCGAGAATCTCACCGGTAGCAAAATCAATGAGATCAAGGGCAACCGGTTGCAATACGGTGGATGCTGTGTTGCGGCTCCGTGCTTACCCGAAGACTCCCACCCATTCATAATCGGTCAAGATTTTTAATTCTGGCAATGTAAAATAGTGGTTGCGTTTTCACTGTAGGACACGCCCCTTCACTATTAAGTCCATAAGTTTTCTTAGTTTTAAGCGGAATGCGCGGACGGTAATGTCATGTCTGTGAGTGTAATTCTGTTCTGGTAGGAGTTCATACGTTATCTCAACTCATTTGGGGTTGCAGGTAAACGTTATAAATAAGTCTGGCCGCTCATATTGCCTAACCTATGTCATAGCGTCCTGCGTGCGTTCATGCATGCAACGTGGCCCCACCAGTGTGGGTAGAGAGCAGAATGCACAGCTTCACTAGGTAGCGGGGATTGACTTCATTTCGAACGCTGTCGCGTAAGTGTACGTAGGAGTCTGGGCGCAGCTGTTTCTGATGATTCCGTATAAATCAAAGCGTCTCCGATTCTATCTTAGCGGCCATGTCAACCGCAAACTGGTGGAAAAGCTCCCTGCATCTATGAAGCAGCTTGAAGTCTCCATCCCTAGCCATGAACCGGTATAAGTAAAAGGCCTTGCACGATAAGGCTTTGGAAGACGTTGTAGGTTGGCCACCCGGAGTATGAAGGGGAATGCCGAAGTGGTAGCCATCTTTACCGTAAGGGAAAATTAAAGAGTACTGCAATGCGTCATATGATGGATGGGTCTCTGAAATCCTGCGAAGAGCGCCGCCTCTTGATTTGAGGACAATATCGTGAGTGCAGTCTTGCTCCACATGAATAATAGCGGCCACTTCGTTGCACGCAGGAGCATTGTAGCGGCGTTCGTGTTCATCATGAGGCCGTTTGTCGGCGTCAGTTACAATGCTAAAGGAAGGAAAGAGATCATTTTCCAAAGCATATTTGAAACTGCGAATGTAGCTGTTAACCTCGTGAAGCATGGCCTGAAGTAGTAGTATGACGTAGCTGCGACGAACTCTTCCCGACAGCGGCAAAATACCAATCCGGATTTCGGCCGGTAGGTTGTAGTCTGCAATGAAGTACAGTTGAAGGAATTTAGGCGTAGAAGTCTCCTCACGCAGCAGAGACCCAATGCGGTGGTATACCTGCCCCTGTACTTTGAAAGTGGGCATCCAACCTCTTCTCGAACCACCTGAGCCCCAAATTAAGTAATTTAAAAGGAGTTGTTGTATTGCCTAATTTTTTTAAAGAGGTCGTTGGAGTCGGGATTGAAGCCGGTTATTAGTCCCCTCAACGGAGTAGGTGGTTCATGCAGAGGTGGCAATCGAACTTTACCGGAGGAGCAACACAGACCGGCAGGATCCCCGGCCTATTTGCGGGCGTTGCAGAATTTGCAAACGCAGGTCATGGACCCTACATTGATGTCGTCACGCGTAGTTAAGTTAATACCGGGGTCGTAACTGAAAGCCAAGAAAGACCAAAAAGAGCTACTGGGACAGGTAACACCACGAGCGACGGCAAGGCGCTGAATGTCGCCTTCGAGGCGTATACGGCGAGCTTGGGGAGTCTGAGATAAGCGCACAGCGGCCATATTTGTAGCAGCCCTTGAAAGTCTGTTTGCCCTTGTCTGTGGGCCCCCTCGGAGTTTCTGGCAGCAGAAGTCGCTGCGGTGTTGCGGGCATTGCGGGTTAACCGCTGCAGCTCTGTTTCGGACTCCCTCGACCTAGCTGTTGCAGCAGCGTCCCTCGATTGACGGGCGCGCCTACGGTCGAATGTTTCAGCTGCCATCGACCTGGCAGCGGTGGCAGCATTCCTAGCATTTCGAACAGACCTACGTAGCCATTTGCGAAAAATATAGCCAAAAATTAGCTAGACTGGACTTGAATCGGATGTCCCAAAGTGATCGATTGTATTGATTGTTCCAGTAATTGATAACGATATTGAAAATGAATGTCAGCACCTCATAACTGTTGATAAAAACAATGCTCAACGTAATTTTGGTGGAAATTCTTCGCCATTTGCGAAAAATATAGCCCAAAATCAGTTTGACTGGATTTGAATTGGAAGTCAAAAGTAGCATGATGTTATCGATTTTTTCCGATAATTTATACCGATATTGAAGAAAAAGGTCAGCAACTAATAACTGTTGATAAAACTAATGCTCAACATGATTTTCGTGAAAATTCTTTGCAATTTGCCAAAAACATAGCCAAAAATCAGCTACATTGGATTTGAATCGGATATCTCAAAGTGATCGATTTTATCGATTTTTTCCGATAACTGATATCAATTTTTAAAAACAAAGAACAGCACCTCAAAACTATAAGTAAGGACATTGCTTAACGTGAGTTTGGTGGATATCACTTGTAATTTGTGAAAACTATCACTGAAAAACTAATGAATTTTTTTCGAATCAATATTCGACACCCTATCGGTTTTATCGTTTTTTTCCAAAATCGGAGGAACAATCGAAAAATCCGAAGACGTCAAGTGCGAATGCCGTAAATTTCCGATCTGTGTGTGAATTTTCATGCCAATCGGACGAACGGTTTGCTCAGGATGAGGCAACAAGTTCACAAACACACAGACACACTAACAGAATGTCATTTATAGATACAGATATATGAGAAACTACTTTGTCTGCCTCAAAAATAGACTGGACGTAAATATGGAGGTCGGCGTAAGAGGTTTGCACCGAAAAAAGACATTTACGGATATTTAGACAATTCCTCGGTCGCCAAGTATTACAGAGTGAAATGAAAATATATGGAATCAAAACTTGCCGTTCTTCCAAATACGAAACTGCGCGTGTCACGGAAGATTACTCACGTGCCAGACATGAGTAATCTGGAGACAGTGTTTGCCTCCAGATCTGGAACGTGAGTAACTACTTATTGAAATTCGTTCGTTCGACATTGATTGGCATTGTGGCACCCTGATTTTAATTACATGCGAACAAGCCGAGAAATAAACATTTCATAATTTTAACTTTAATAAAGTTTCCTAAATGGCATGAAAGGTGGTGATAACAATTCAGATTATACCGAAAAAGAAGAAATTGCTTCTTTGAAATGAAAGGTACCAGGATCTGTGCGAAGAATGAATCCATCACATAATCTGCATTACAATCTGTTAGAGTTGTTCTGTTTATTACTTATCTCTTGTTTTGTATATATAATATCTATGGCAACACCAGTTAAAGAATTTTATTTCACAACATTTCACATCAACGAGACAACATGGGATTTATGTTAGCCGGCTGAACGCTTGATTTCTATTTAACGGTATCATTATAGAAATTAAATTTGAACTAATTTCAACGCAATTCTTTTCATTTTATTTTTATTTATTTATCTTTATTTTAAGGACATAAACAGAAGATATGTTCCAAATTTTAACATTCTCATTTCACTTTCAAATATATCAAGAAATTCTATCCAATTTGACAATAAAAAGTAATGCCGTTGTAACAAGGTGACGACTTTGAAGTTTTATTTGTGCCTAAAAGTTGCAAATGGTGACTTCCAGCAATGAAAGGATTGCGTTAACAGATTCAGACAAATGCTAATTGAAGCAATTGAACCAATGCGAAGTTAAAATGAAGAAAGGACAGTTTGAAAATATTAATTAGAATCTTAAAATGAAAAATAGAATTTGCCTCAGAATAGCTTGAAACTGAAACTCTAAACTGGCATCGCTGGAAAAATAAGTAACAGCAAGAATCAAACATTATGCAAATGGATGTGTCAAAAACCTAAGCAGTCGTCTGAAAATTTAAAAAAAAACTATATATTTAATTCACCACATATATTTACGCTTTGTGTGTGTAGCAATTGAGGGGAAGTGCACAAAATAACAATGATTCACCCACCCAAATTCAAGTTATTTTTGTTTTCGAAAAAAAAAACTTTAGTTAAATAAAAATTATGAGAGACAAACATGAGTTATGAGCAACATTACTCGTGTTGAATATTTGTTTTATGAATATAATTATATTTTATTTAAATGATATATATATATATATATATATATATATATATATATATATATATATATATATATATATATATATATATATATATATTGATCCTAATGAGGCTAAAATAAATAAAATATATTCAACATTTATTTGAAACAAGTACGTGCTGGAACAACTTATTTGGAAAAGAATTAAAAACAGGGAATTGGATCAAATCCCATTCATCCGAAATAGATTCCAATCTGTCCGTTTCGTTTCCTCAGAACTCGGTACATGGTGAAAGCTCGAAAATTCTGACACTTAACAATAGAATTTTAGAAGAAGAAGAAGAAGAAGAAGTTGTTTGTCACTTCACCGATAAAGAAAGTGCGCACGCGAGTGCGTGTGTGCAATTAATTTATTTACTAAATACGTAGACGTTGGTGTGTGGTTAATGTCAAGTAGATTCGCTTTCATCTTCCATATTTTGTTTTGTGCCTATTTGCTTCTCTGACTTCAAACTACTTAAGCTTCACTTTTGAGCAAAGAAGTAAAGCACGAGTCAGAATAACGTTGGCTTTTGTTTATAAAGAGCAATAAAGAAAAGATTAAAAATAGTCTGACAGGCGGCCATTGAATACAGTAGTGATTACAAGTTATGGCGGTACATCTGCCATTTGTTATGAATCATATTGCAGGGATGGTTTTAAAAATAAATCTAAATTACCAACATAATTCTTTCAATATTTCTTTCGGAAACATTTTTCATAGAAAATAATACCGACCTTAGTAAGTTACTCGCCAAACGCTTTCTACGCTTCTTACTCCTTTCCTTAAAATTCACAAAATCATTCCTTATTTTACCGGAATAGATTAGTGTAGGGACCTCCACGCGATATCTAAGGGTTAAAACTAATTTTTTAAATGAAAAATCTTTCTTAAAACTTTTACTTTAGTTTTAATTTCAAGCTAATAGATTCAATTTAATATTTCCAATAAGTAAAATAGTTTGATACATTTCAAAAACTAATTTAAATTAACTGGAAGGATTTTTTTTTCTTTTGCTGAAATGGCTGATTAGCGCCCTTTTTAGTCGTCTTTCATCGCAATATAATTTTCTTTATTAAAAACTCTTCTAAAAATAAAATATACTTTTCTGAAACTTTATTTGAAGAATATTAGCTGATTTAAAGAATAATTAATCTGATTTGAAATAAATATTATTATTTAATTTAAAATATCGCAAAAATGCATTTTTAAACCTGACAGTAGCAGATTTAATGTTGTTCTACAAAGACTTTCTTTATCTGTAAAACATAATTGAAAAAATGAAGGAAAATTTATATGTAAGACATAATTGAAGAAAATGGCTTGAGCGCCTTTTTTATATAATTTTTAAGTACTCAGTAATCTTAAAAAATTAGGAAAATATTCTCTGTAATTCTAATATTTTATTAAATTTTAGAAATTTTGGCTTTAAATGTATTATATTTATCGCTCTTATTTTCTGATAGTGTCGTTTATACACATACAAAAATAATCAAAATTCTTTTAAAAATATTGGTGTTTCATGATTTGTATTAAGCCTTTCCACTTATGATTATTTTTTCTTAAGACAATAGTGTCCTTAACAAATTTTATTTATAAAAGCAATTAAAAGCTTTCGAGTTAAATAATGTCATATTTTTATTGCATTTTATTTAACAATTCAAAGCAGATTTTCCAAAGACAAATTGATGATTTAAATTCTCCAAGGATTCTTGCTTTTAATTAATATTGATATGAAGGGGCTGGAATTTTAATAAATTTAGTAAATGGGAGTAACATATGCAAAAAAATATTTTTACAAAGATTTTCAAAAAGGAAAATTTCGAAAATAATTTCATTCATTTGTGAATATATTATGCAAATTTCATTAAAATTTGACAATATTTTGATTTTTGTTAAAATATCCAAAACAATGCCTTTTTTTTTTTTTTGCAGCTAAATTTCCCAAATATAATCTTTGGTCTAATCAATAATAATTTAATAATCAAAAAACACTTTGGTCTTTCCTCTTAATAATAACAAACATTTTGACGATAAAACTTTATTTTTATTAAGTTTGGGGGCCTTTTTTCATCATGGTATGCTCTTTTTTCGAAATATTTGGAGGTAGCTAGAGCGCTTTCTAAAAATAATAACCAAAAGTCAAATGTCGGGCAAATTATTTATCACGTCATCAAATAATATCCGAAATCCAATAGCGATACAATAGATTCTTTTACTTCTTAAAAATATATAAATGCAGGGGTGGTGTCAGGGTACACTACAGAGCCCTACAACGGGTAGCCCGTATCTACCCAACCAATAGGTTTTCATAGTATATAATTACACTGGATTATTCGGATTGCTGGAATATATCAAGCAGCACGTTTTAAAACGATTTTAGCGTTCTATGCAATCGTCTTGTTTGATTTGGACGTTGCGCAGATTCTGCCTAAATGAGACCAAGACGTGTATATGCTAGTTACGCGTGTTCGTACAGTTCCCAAAGAATCCGATTCAAATAATTCGACCCTACCAAAGTTGCGCTGCTTTGTTAATTTGAAAAAAGCCAATATTGCTGCAGAAGCTGCCCAGAATATAGACTTGAAGCTTATGAGAAAGATTATTTAAATGAAAAGAAATTGGAAGAGACTATTTTGCGGGCTACGGTAAAATAAACAAACATGCTTTTAAGCTTATTTTACCGGTCTCAGTAAAATAGACCCCCAGGCTATTTTGCCGGTAAATATTTTTATTATGAAGGCAGATAATGTTAAAAAATAACAACACACAGATTTAATACAGAAGTTTATTTAATTTCACCATCAGTTAAAATCATTTATTCATCATCAATTATTAAAAGAAATATGGAAGACTTTTTGAATATTTTAAGCACTTCAGGCATAACGGTCTCTGCAAATCGCAAACTTGTTCTTGGGAATGGTTCTCTTGTCAATACACTTCAGATGCACCCACTGAAGACAACAGTCACAGACCACAGAATCTATATTGTTCAAGTTCTGCTATTATAACAAACGAAGTGTGTTTGTTTTTACGTTGAAGTTATACCGATAGTTTGTTCCCACGACGTTCCTTTCTGCTTTTATACAAACACCTTTGACATCGTTTTTACAGCATTAGGCATCCTTTCTCGAGGGAAGTTCGTATTTTTTATTGCATTTGTTTTTATTTTAATAAGTTATCAAATCAAAAATGAATAAATGCAATTTTTGTATCATTATGCTTCAAAATGTTTAAGTGTGCCATTGAAAAGACGTCAACATGGCTGAGTGGGTGAAGGAGCCAGGATCAATTTCAAAACAGACCATACAGTGATGATTCCCAAAATTTGTTTCGACTGATGTGCATTTCATGGTTGTGGTTTTTATATCATCATTTGACAATGAAGAACTGATGTTGAAATTTATCTTTGGCAACAAGAGCAAAGTTTCTGATTGCCTATACAACAGCCAGACGACATCTGACATAAAATCATCAAAGAAAACAAAATGCTGATATCACTTCCCCATTATTTGACTAGTGACCAGCAGCTTGCACCTTTTAACACATGCTATAGTTTGTCCGCTAAAAACATCTTAATTGTGCGCTTCTGATGATGAAAAGAATTTGTCTATTAGGAACGTGGCTTTTTTGTGTGTTGACAAACTTACTCACTCCTCAAAATTCCCAAACTAAATTTTAATCCCAAAAGATTCTCCTATCTGATGGTGCTGTAATCGGGTAATTCATTACAGCTTTTTGCAACCTGATCAAACTATCATGCCTGTTGCAAACATTTTGGCTGGCAGTTTTGAAGATAAAAAAAGTCTATCCTACTGCAGAATAATGCAACACCTTATATTAGCTTCACAAACTACCTGGTAAAAACTGATGCAATTAAGTTTTGTGGTCCTGTCGTACCTTTTCTATTCCTTGTACCTGTTCACTATTGATTATCTATTTTCTCAATCATTCTGTGTTTATATATACACAAATAAGTGTATACCAATGCAAACCAGACTGAAAATGCTTTCTGCCAGGTTGAAATAGAAGAATTCATCCACTGCCATTGGCAACATTTTATTGATTCTAATGTTTCTTTTGACTAATAGTTGTGTTTGAACCAAGTTAGGATATTTTAAAAGGACCATTTATTTTCTCTCAGCCTCATGGGAATATCTGAAAGCTTAAAAAGTTAGGATGTCTTTATTTTTTTTTTTAATTCAAGACGATCATCTTGTTCTGAACTTATTTTTTGGTGTATGTAAAGAAAGGCATCTGCATCTCAGATGTTCTAGAGAGAGGGTTAGGGTTATATGTGTTATTCTCACCAAAAGACTGACTCCCAAAAATAATGGACGAGAGTTCGAGTCTTGCTGCTGACTTATTCTTTACTTCTAAACAAGGCTACTTACTAATGATCGAAGAAATGCAATCTTAAATTTGCAATGAATAATTAAAGAAGGAAATATTAGATTAAAAAATTGATAAAAAGAAAATTTGTTTTTTTATCAATCGACCAATTTGAAATACCTCAAACTTTTGTTAAAAGCTTTAAATATTATGTTAGATTTTACTTGTAAAATTAAATCATATGAATTACTTTTTGTTTTATTCCCTTTGTCTAAAATATTTGGAGAAAGATTTTGAGTAGAGCATGGCTTGTGATTATCTCATATACAAATATCAGTTAATTACCTCTTTAGGCGTAAAATAAAAAAAAATATTCTTATTCAGTGTGAAATTGAAACACGAAGAATGATAGCCTGAAAATAAGCTATGTAGAGAAAAATTTCTTAAGAGAAAATAAGGATTTTTATTAGCTTCTAAAGTAAAAAAAAAAAATGTTTTTGGTAAAGTAACACTGAATTTCTAAAGGTGATATTAATTTTCTGATCCTTTCGTTGGTTGTTAGATGAACGTAGTAGCGGAAATGTCCGGAGTTGGATGGGGAGAAATGCTGCTTAAATGTTGTTTGTGGTAAACTTGAAGCAGTTGGTAGAACCATTGAAGAATTACGGTAGTTGCAAGCTGAGACACTAAAAAGTGTAACTGGTTGTAGATGAAAGGGTCAATGAGGTACTATTGTGACACTGGTACTATGAAAAGGATTAAAAAGGTTCATGTGAAAACCCTGTATAGGATTTGGAGAATAGGAATGGTTAAAAACGTTAAGATGAAAATATGAATTGAAATATTGAGCAAGAAAAAAGAAAAAGATGATTTTTCTTTCTGATAACCAGAAAAGCAGAATGGAATTTTGGCTCCAAAATAAGATCTGAGAAATGCAAAATGTAAACTGCATGTCAACCGAAAAGCAAATGGAATTGTAAGGATTAGCAATCCGATAACGCAGAATCTGAAATATGGTTTTATAAACATGCAAAGTGAGCAAGATTTTTAATCGGTCATATGGAAAAGTTGGCAACAAAGGAAAATCTTTGATGTCAAGGCATAGTGAGCCAGATCTAATCAAAGCAAAAGGATGGTTCGATTTTGTCATTTTGAATCTGGGTCAATTGATGCCAAGGACATAGAAAAGAATTTATAAACGCAATTTTGTTATCGAAGAATTTATTGTTTTGAATAAGTGACCGACTGCGGGCCGCTTTGTTTGAAGGTTAGTATCGGTTCTGAAGAGATAATTTATGAATTGATATGAATATTAATGAATTTTGAGATGCGGTAGGAGTCGGGCAAAATGCATATAAACGAGTGCTTAGGCGATCTAAAAAGCAGAAGCCAGAAGAAGTCGCAGGAGCCGAGCGGAATGTGAGCTGCTGCCATGAGAATTCACGAGCTTGTTTTTTGTTGTTTTTTTTTTTAATCCGTTCCAGGTTTTAGAAGAAAAAGAGAAAGTGTCACGATAGAGATTTTAACGGGAATGGTTAATTTTGTTGTATCAAGAATTATATAGGCCATTTGAAAACTAACCTGGCGACTTTCTTCGTTATTTGGTTATGCTATTTTTTATTTTCGCCAGCGGAAACGTTCTTTGACCTTTTGTAGCACACGGTTTCGCCGCGGTTCGATCCAGCACTCGAGTAAGGACGAAATTCGATCCTTACTGTAATCAAGGAACACAAACGTGGAACAGAAGCAGATAAAAGAACGAAGCGGCAAGCAGATGGCAATTAGTTAACCGGCGTCAGTACTGACCAGCATGGGAAGGACCCAGGATCGAGCTGAGCCAGCTGCGTTATAACCGAATTATTTTCATCGTGGAAAACTTGGTCGTTTTGTTTCAATGTCCAAAATTGTCTGTATCAAGTTTCTGTATATTCTCCGAATTTGTAGTTTGGCCACGTCGTATCACGGATTGTAACGTCCTCTTTTCCACATTGATGAAGGTAACTTGATTTGATGAATTACATTTCTCCTTTCTATCCTCTCAGTGTATTGTCATGAAGGAATAGTAACTTAATCCTAGTGGACACTCATTTATATTCAAACCTGCAGATACACAAAACCTTTAAAAATGGCTATAGGTTTTAAATTCCGTTGAAAATAATCATGAGAATGAGTTCTCTTCTTAACCCTTTTTTCCAGAATATTCTTTTATTACCCTGAATCAGATAAAGCGTCACCGTGATCAGACTCAGAAACAAGGTTAACTAAAAAAGTCCCATCCAAACAGCTCATTGGATGGAAATGTCACTTATAAATGGTCAAAATGGTGGAGGGTCGTACTTTTTCAAATAAGTTTTTATACAGGCCTATCTGCATTAATTATCAACATTCAAAATCTCGATTTTTGTTTGAACATAACACTGAAGATTTGGGTCACTAGAAAATACGCAACTAACTCAGCCAAGAAGCAGGAAAACATTATTGATGACATTACTATTATTATTTCTTCTAATATGAAATATAAATTTGCTATTATTATTATTATTATTATTATTATTATTATTATTATTATTATTTGTTTTAAATATATAATTAATATATTTCTTTTTCCTGATCTATTAAATATAATTGCCCTGACATTATTATTATTATTCGATCTATTAAATATCAAATGACCCCCACCCTGTTGCTATTACATTTCCCAGTGAGGATTGAACACACTGCTGCGGTAATGATTTGCGTGATTGATTTCTAGCAATTACTTCATGGAGAATGGCTCTTCTCTGCTGTTATCGACAGTTAAATGTAATTAGTCGAACAATAAAAGAAATCTTAATCACAAATAGACATCCCAAGATATTCATAAAATATAATTTTTACAAAACACCAATGAAATTTAGTCTTTTTCGCCTTGGGGTTGGGGAGGAGGACGAAAGACGAAAACTTCAATTCAGAATCAAAGTGCCAGACTGTTGATTACATAATAGAATCATTTAAGCCGTTTGTGGCTATCGACATTTGGATCAAATGCAACGAAATCAACGCAAAGATTTTGTTGCGTGGTAAAATCGATGTTTTTTTGTTTTTTTGTTTTTTTGTTTTGTTTTTTTGTTACATGGCAAATGATTCGACAATATCAAATATAATCTAAATCTGACATTTTATTTTCTTTGATATTTCAAAAGATTTGATTTGCTTGTCTGACTACTTTGCACTTGATGACGAAAGAGTGGCACAACACGTTCCTCCTTCTCTTTAAATAATCTTACCCTGTGGCAAGCAATAGACATTTCACTTATCAGACGTTGATTCTTTCAGTCCAGTTTCCTTGTCTTTGTTGTCGTCATCATGACGTTTCGTTCGTCGTACCCTCCGGCCTCAGTTGTGTAAAGATGGCGGCGCATAACACAGACTTGTTTTTGAAACAATGAAACGTGATTCAAATAGTTTGATGGCTCGCCCATTGAATATAACAGAGTTGAGGCGTCAGATTGGCTATTTCATTGTTTGTTTGCTTTTCACGTTTAATTCTTTTGTCAAAAGTTTTTTTTACACTTTACTCGTTTATTTTGATTTTAGAGGAGAGAGAATTGAAATTGTATTTTCCAAAGCAAAGTCTCTATCAGCTGATAAAAATGCGAGCAACACTATTCAACATTTTCACTGAAGAGTGAGCAACAAACAATTTTACTATATTTACTTTGTTCGAAAAAAGACCATTAATTTTAATCGAGAACGCCGAAAGGGTGATACCTTCACATGTCCGAGACAAGTTACCGTTTTTAGTGACGTTTAAAGCGCAAGGTTTACAATAGTATTCAGAGGATTAACACCCATGGTACCTTATCCAATAGCCATAGGTATCAATTTCAAGCTTCCTGAAGACGCCCTCCTCGGGAAAACACCAACGTGGGTGCCATTTGATACATATTTTATTTTATATCACAACAATTATAATGTTCAAAAATTGATATCGACAAACTAATATACTGAAAATTGCTTCATCGACTAAAGAAATGTATACACTCACTTGCCATTTAATGAAATACGTAAATTTCTGATCAGTCATCAATGATGTGGTATGAATTGAACAGATATAAGCATTGTCATGATGACCTGATGAATTTCATTTCATGCATTATTATGGTAAAGAAAACTGATTTAAGCAACTTTCAACGTAACATGATCGTTAATGCCAGACGTGTAGGGTTCTGACTATTTCAAGAACTAATGATCTACCAGGAATTTTCTGCACAACCATCTCGGGAGCTTTAGAGCAATGGCCAGGAAAGGCTACAATATTCGGATGTTAACATCAGAATTTGGAGTAAACAACATAAAAGTTTAGATCCATCGGTTCAAGTTGCTGCTAGCCTTGGTGTGACGGTAAAGGTGGTGGAATATTTTCTTGGCATACATTGAGTGTTTTGATACTAATAAAAGATCGTTTACAGTCTTCCTCGGTATTGTGGTTGACCACGTGGCTTAATTCATGACTACGATACACCCATCCACTCGGGTGGACACTTAATGCAGGACAACACACTGTGTCACAAATTAAAAACAATGGAACATTGTCTGTCTATATCTCTTAGATGAGGTATTACGATTACTTACATTAATTATATTATTCGGATTGCTATCCTCATCTCCATTGCCATATTCACAACGTTTCGGCTGTTGTACGCTCCAGCCTTCTTCAGGTAATTGGAATTTCGAAACGAACTCTTTATTTCGTCCACCGGGGTAGATTGTTCTAGTTTCCCATGCCACGCTTCACCTTTAACTCAACTCTCCAAATGTTTGCTTCATCACCTGCTGTAACGCTGTATCAAACTCCAGTTACTGGACCCAGCCAACGTCCCCATCCACTGGGCCATGTGTCCTTGAGAACTCCATATTTTTGGTATATCGAGTCCGTACCGATCCTTCAATATCTATATCTCTGAGATGAGGTATTATGATTATTTACGTAAGTAATGCAGTTTTCTTTGTTAAATTGACCTTCAAAGTCACCGGATCTCCATCGCATAGGGCACCACTGGGACATGGCGGGGAGAGAGATTCGAATTCTGGATGTGCAACCAACCAATCTATAAGAATTTTAAGATGCAATAAGAAGAGAATGGACACACATTTCAAAAGAGTCCTTCCAGAATATTGGTGAATTCGTGCCAAGAACAATTAAGGCGCTTCTGAAGACTAAAAAAGGACTCAATTCGGCACTAAATGATTATACCTAATAAAATGACCCCTGGATGTATATTAAACTAGGGCGGTACACAACTGAGTCGCTTACTCCAAAATATTTCTTGATTTTTTTTATTTAATAAATCAAGTGAAAGCATTACTTCATTGTAAACATTTAAAAAATCTAATATACACTTAAACATTTAAAAATTCTAATATACACTGTTCAATATTTTAAAAAATAAAATAAATCTGGTGGAGATTAAAAGGATATTTATTTAATCTGAAGTGAGTATTTTACAATTTCTATTACGAATTCAATACAAAAACCTCATATAAAACGCTTACCAGTTAATTTCATTTCTTTTATGTTTGTACTTAATGTGGCTCTAAATAAGACAATATGCCCTTTAAACAGAAATTAGTATCGAATCCATAATTATTTCTATTCCATAGCCTCTAGAATAATTTGAAATGAAACCGTAACCGCCCACCCAATAACTATCAGGATAATACAATAGACCTTGCTACCCATAATGCACCATTGACCAGCATATATAAATAGTAGAGCCAAAACACAATCCACGTGGCCTGGAGATTGCATTCAAACAAGAAACAATCTGTCGCCGCTTGCTGTTCATCTCTAAATGATAACGCAAGACTCCCCTCCCTGATGTAAACAAAAACAAACACACCCTTAACTTATTCTATCGTAACATGATGCACCTTAATTATAAACGAGATTAAAAAGCAATTAAAAACATAATTCCACCATACATATCACTCACCGATCCTGACAAACACCGAGGATTTATCATCTACTATGAAAAAAAAAACTTTTGAAATATCTAATTTAATTATTACCAACAACGCCGGGTATAAAAATCTCCCCTCTGTAAATAAAATGTTGTCTAAGAATTGTCATGCCTCCTGGGAGATTGGATCTCCAATATCAATAATAAAAAAATCATCATTAAATATTTACATCGAGCACACATGCACCAAACACACTTGCAGATTGGCCTGTCACCTGTCGAAATTCAGTGCTATCCGTGCACACATCATGAATGTCCAAAATATCAACATAAGACAAAAACTAGTGGATAATACCAAAATACCCTACAGCAGCCAATGCAAAGAAAGACTAAAAACTTTTGAAGCTATTATACAAAATAAACATCCCACCATTAAATAAAATGTCTTTCACAACAGTAGATGGTGTCTTGAAGTACATACGATATAATTAATATTATATGTGCATATATTATAATATTAGTATAAGAAAAAATATAAATAAATAAATAAATAAAATAATAAAAAATAAATCGCATTTCTTTTGTGCGCCCTCGTCCCCAATAACCGTTAAACATGACCTCACGCTAGACTATTTCAAGAAATTTTTTTTCCTTGCTCTGTTTCTTTAAATAATTTCATGGAAATTGTTCTGATAAGCTTTCCTCTTTAGTTTCTCGACTTCATGAATTTAAACTCACTACTAGAGTGGCAATTTAGTCTCATGCTTTTACTCTTGAAATTGTTAAATGTGACCGTAAGATCTACTTTAATAATTTATTCTCTCGCACTTCTCGTCTGTAGAACTCTCTTCCGGCTTCTGGTTTTCTTGTAAATTACGATCTCCAAAAATTTAACGGCAATGTCAGTCGCCATCTTCTGTCTTTTTTAATCGCGTTCTTTTATTGTACTTTCTCCTACTTAATGTTTTCTCATTTTCTTTCACTATTAGTAACCTCTTTTGTTTTAGTGGCTTCATCGCCCTGCTTGGGGTGAAATGATTTTTAAAACATGTACATGTTTGTTATATGGATTCTATTGAATACATATTGTGTAGGAAGAATATATATAAAGAAGAATATATTGTATAGAAAGTATACATAACAACACAGATGTATTTTAGATAAATGAAGAAATAAAGTGTAAGATTAATTTTATTTCAGTATTTCCCTTAGATTAGACTAATTATTATTATCATTACTGTGTTTTATTACATAGTATAAGTTTTTGTAATAGATCGAGTAAGTTATCGATACAAGGATCTCAGACAGACAATACTTTCCTGAAATTATGCGAAGGGTCCAAAAGAAGCGAGTTTAGGATGACTCCAAGTTGGTATGGTATCCCCAGTTGGTAAAGAAAGTCACACAGTTTTAATGGGATTAAGTCTGGATGTGCCAAGAAATACTTTTGGAATTCCACTGACATTGCGCCTTCCTGCATCCCAATCTTACCCTGTCATTTTTCAAATCCGAGTTGTTTCTAATTCTCTCAATCAACTTGTTTGCTTATTTCGTATGGCAACATCATTAATATAACAGTTTTTGGTGACTTTCTTGTAGCATAACAACATCCAGGCGGTGATAATGTATTACTCTGTGTGAAAATCATAGTTCCAAAATATTATGGGTTTTCCAGCTTCTGCAATTGTTCTGCCAGGCACATGCTCGTACCAATTTTATGCAACCTGGTATCCATCCATTGAACAAAATAACAAATGCCTACAAAACCTACATTTTGGAGGGATTGATGTTTTGTGTAAATGGTATTATATGGCATCAGTAGAAACGGCTTTGGTCAAAACATGGAACTCAGGCAAAAAAGAACCAACTTTTCGTTATCTTTTTTTGTTTTCCTTATCCTTCTTACTTACTCTCATATTTTGGGTTTTTCTATGGCATGTTTTTCTTCTTCACCAATTTTTTACTATTATTATTATTATTGTTTCTTGTCACACAGTGTAAGTTTTGAATACATTGGGTAGATGAAGTTAAATGTCAAGTCACAAAAAGGACCTCGGACAGACAACACTTTCCTCAAAATATGCTAAGTGCCCAAAAGAGTTGATTTTTGGATGACTGGTCAACTGGTATATTATCCTCAGCTGGTCAACATATAACACAATTTGAATGCGATTTTTGGTGCTTTTATCGAGCACAATAATATTTAGACGGCGATGGTGTATCACTCTGTAGGAAAATAATAGTCCCAGAATATTATGGGTCTTCCAACTTCTGCAATTGTTCTCCAAGGCACATTCTCGTACCAATTTTATGCAGCTTGATATCCATCCTTTCAACACAATAAGCATATGTCCATAAAGGTGCCTCTTACATTCTTTTTGAGCATTTTGCAACCTCTGATCAGATGAGTCACATTCTCAGAGTGTTCACCACAAAGCCTAGATATTGAAGGGATTCATGTTTTATGTATTATTATTATTATTATTGAATGGAGGCAGCATGCCAACAAACTGACGTTGTGATATACGAAGCTCAATACACCGATCATGACATCCATAACATGACAACCAAATGTTCCAGATATGGTGACATACTTCAATTAGAAGGTAGGGCGCAGTTAGAAATACTTTGTGAACCTCCTATTGCTCTTAAATCTTTGGAAATTTTATTGTTTGTTGTGCCTGTCCTTTCTGTCAAATATTGAAATCTATTCTGTAATTTTGAAATGTAACGATCGGTTGCTTCTGCTTCTAACGGCATTAACATTTTGTTCCTTACTTTTACACTTAATTATAACTGCCATCAATAGTTTCGTACTTTCTTCCATCTTTGTTTTATCATAGACATGCTGGATAATTGATTTGTGGATGTGGTCAGATTCTTGACCAAATACTAAGCGTTTCAGCCTTGGTTTCATCTACATATCCTCTTTCATCAATGTGTAATCTTGCCTTGGTGATTAATTCTTTCAGTCGCTATTTTCTCACAAGATTCGTCTAAGGCTTCAAGCTTCTCAGTCGAGCTTGATCCTTAACTCGACCCCTGTTTTTGTTAAAAGTGGGTTGAGTTGTAAATTTCCAGTGTTTTAAAGGATAAGCCACGGTAGCATTATTCTCATATTTTGGTTTCCTCCGTGTCAGAGAATGAACCAGCAAAAATGAGTTCACATTTGTGTACATTACCGGGGACATCGATGATGTGTCACGTACAATCCATCTCAATAAGAAATGAACACAGAGACAAGTAAGAGATTGGAACTGTTCGATACAGATGAGTGGAGTGCGTGAGTGTATGTGTGTGCGCGCGCGCGTGTGTGTGTGTGTGAGAGCGCGCGTGCGTGCGTGCGTGTGTGTGTGTGTGTGTGTGCGTGTGCGCGTGCGCGTGTGAAAAAGAGAGTAAGCATGACAGAATGATTACTGTTTCGTCTTACCGTTATAGGAAACCACAGGATATGTGTCACAATGTGTCACTCTGCCCTTTGCCTTCTCAAATTCATGTGGACACCAACACACAGAAGGCACACCCAACCCAGTGTATGTGTGGGAGATTATTCTCTCTCTCGCTCTCTCTCTCTCTCTCTCTCTATATATATATATATATATATATATGTGTGTGTGTGTGTGTGTGCACATACATTAATACATTTAATGTGCGTTGGCGTGATGTGTGTGTGAGATTGTGGGGATGTCTAAACAGAAATGGGTTCCATTTAGTGACTATGTAACCAATTGTTTGTGCGCTACGTACAATAACGAGGAGTTCATTTTTTTTTTTAAATATATTAGAACTTTCATTCACTCTTGTAATTAAGTCACAGTTGTATTTTAATTTTAAATGCATTTAAAACTCCGTAAACGTAACGAAGATTTCGTTTATCTTATTTCTAATCACTGATTTTAAATAGGAGAAAAGGGATTGTCAATGGTCAGGAACTAATTCAGGCGCTATTAGAAGAGAGCTATTTATATGTATAATATTCGATTTATGAATATGATAAAAGCAATGAATTTTGTGTCTGTCTATTCAGAACATTCAAAGTTCAAATGTAATCTTATTGAAATTTTCGGAACAAAACGTAAAATAGAATATGCGCAAAAATGTTATATTTTTATCATATGTGCTCATGTAAGGAAGAGAATCGATTGATTTGTTTTTTACGGTTTATCAACCTTTTGCAGGGTATTTAAAGCCAGGAAATATTTTAATGTTATCCACCCGCGCATGCAAGTTTACAGCACTTGGAATTCCCAAGCGGTCACCCATCTAGGTACTGACCAAGTTCGAGGTTGCTTAACTTCACTAATCGTACGGAAACCGGTGTTTCAACGTGATATGGCCGCAAGCCAGGAAAAGAGGAAGTAAAGATTGAGAATGAAAGAAACATATAAACAAAGGCTTAAAAAAGAAGATTGACAAACAGCAATGTCGATACACGTTAATATGACAATCACCAATACCGTCCAAGTGGCTGTAATTGGATCAAAGTTCTATTTTTTTCTTTTTTTTTTTTTTTTCTTTTTTCTTCTCCTTGGTTTTAGTGTACAATCAAATTTATATCATTTTAATTAATTTCTTTTCTTTTAAGTAATTTATTTTTGTTGTTTTTTTTAATTAATTCTTAATTCTTCTTTTTTTCATTTATCAAATTAATTTACAAGTTTATGTTTTGCTCTAAAGAACTTTCCACCTCTTTTTTTTTTTTTTCTCCTTCGTCATTTCCCTCGCCCACTTTAATATTTTATTTATTTATTTTACACAAGGAACAAAAACAATCATGTTCCGACCAAGTTTCCATCAATCTACAGTGATCATAAGAGTTATTAAGAAAACAAGTCCTATTCTTGGTGATTAGTTCCCCTTCTTTACACTCTTCAGCATCCTCCCGTTTATCTATTTGATCAATTTCTTTCTTCTTTCGAAGTTTTATCTTCTTCTCCTATAATTATGTTATTATTAATAGGAAATACCAAAGGATTTTTTATTATTAAACTAGCAGAAGCTTTTGAAGAATTTAAATCAACATTTTTTTTCTAAAGCAGCAGCACCAATTACCGAAAACCTGTTCTAAATCGTAAAATAAGAAAACTAAGACATTATTTAATTCGAAAAGCTTTTAACTGTTTTTAGGAATAAGATATATTATGGAGACTATTGGCTTAAAAAATGATGAATAATGAATATTTGCAAGAACAGTTTTCATTTTTTTTTCATTCGAATAATTTATAAAATTTTAAATCTTTTAAAATCCTGTATTAATTTGTATTAATATTAAGTATTGTTATTAAGTAAAAACTATATTTACTAATCATAAATGGAAAAGATTTCTACGATTAAGTGACCCTCAGTATTTTAAAAAGAATTTTGAATTTTTTTGTGTGTGTATAAACGTGATGATTTTTGTAAATACGGACGTGCATACATGACATTATCAGAAAATAAGAGCGGTAAATTTCTGTTCTTTTATTGTTCTCTCCCATTAATAATGATTTTCTTTTTCTCATATTCTTTCACACACAATAAAACCCTTACATCTTAGTGGCTTTATTGCCTTGCTTCGGCTGAAATGATTATATATATATATATATATATATATATATATATATATAATGAAGTCAACACCAAGCGGCGACAGTTTGTTTCATGCTTGAACGCAATCTTCAAGGCCTGGAGATTGTTTTTAAGCAAGAAACGGTGTCCACTTTTATATTTGCATACGCTCTGTCCCTGATATTGAGCACTTTTATCCATAAATATAGCCGGCCTTCAAACTATATTTTTAGCATATATATATATATATATATATATATATATATATATATATATATATATATATATACGTGTGTGTATGTTTCGAAACCATCAATGCGACATTAAATGTTAAATATTTCTTATGTTTGTAATTTGAATTGGACTTCTTGGCTAAGTATATCCCAATGTTCTTAGTATAAATTCGCCAAGTATTGTGTGACATTTTCCACGAAAAGGTTCTCAGATACAACTCATAATATGACTTTGTTTATTGCTTCATAATGATGACTGCATATACACGTATATGACACATCATAGAGAGTTGAAAACCTTTTGTCATGTATGAGATGCAACCAAAAATATAGAGAAATGTGAATAGTACGAGCAAACTGATTGTAGTCCGGACTTTTGCCGCTACCCTTTATGAGCAGACATTTCGTGGAATCGCTGTATATATGTCCTAAAGGACTAATTTAAAGAATACTTTTTTTTTCAGAGTTAGTTTACGCGAACTGTTGGGTAGTAATTTGTACAATTCAAAAATGTCTCCTTAACACACACACAAGCACACACACACACACAAGCACGCACGCAAACACCAACACATATAGATATAGATATATATATTCAAATTTTGAAGCTTTTAGTTGAGACTGTTTATGTTTATTTCACGCTAATGTCCTCACGAAATGCATGAACCCATTTCTCCCTGAGCTCTGATACCATAATAATATATTTTCACCGATATGCCACAACAGCTGATGAAAAAAATAGTTGAAAAAACCAATATCCCATAATTACTTTATTTGACCAAGCAGTAGCATTAAAAAGCTGTTACTCCTATATTCAACCTTGACAGTAACCAATAAGAAGACTACAATCATTTGAAAACGCACTCTCCTGGTAAATAATTCTATCCATTTATACTATTCGTAAAATCTACCTTACCTACATCGCGATAACAAGCACTTCAATTTTACATAAGCATGAAAAGTTGTCTGTGTGCAATGTTGCGGTAAAGACGTTTAGGCAATAAATGTGCTACGCCATCTTTACATTAGATAAAAGGAAATATTAGCAAGATGGAAGAGATGATACAGCAGTAGTAGTTGCAGCAGCACAATTTCCTGTTTATATATATATATATATATATATATATATATATATATATATATATATATATATATGTATGTATGTATATTGGGAAAATTGTAAAACAAAATGGAAAAACTTTATTTGTGACGCGTTTCATCCGTGATATCATAAAAATATATAGTTTTAAGGTATGCTTAAAAGTTAACTTTTAAAGCGCTCGATATCGGATAAAGCGTATGTAAATATAAAAACTGGACATTAGGGTCAACACTAAACCGAAAAACCAACAAGAAAATAAAAATAAATAAATAAGTATAATAAATTAATCCAAATCAATAAATAAGTAAATAAATTAAGTAAATAATAAACAAATTAACAAACTACAAAAGTTCACATAAACACAAGTAAATGTAATAACAACAATTGACAAGAAATAACAAAGCAATCAATAATAAAGTAAACAAACAAAATAGCCACAAAACTGCATCCAAATCTACAATTATTTCCACTCAATAACCCCTAGAATAATTCGAAAATATAACCGTTACCGCCCACCCAATAACCGTTAGAATAATACAATAGACTTACCCATAATGGACAATTGTCCAGGATAGATAAACAGTCGATCCAAAACAAAACGCACGTGACCTGACGATTGTGTTTAAGCATGAAATGGACTCTGGGTGACATCACTGTCCATGTTTATATTATATATCTCTGTGTGTGTGTGTGTGTGTGTGTGTGTGTGTGTGTGTGTGTGTGTGTGTGTGTGTGTGTGTGTGTGGTCTACATGCATTTTTTTCATGATTAATTGACTCACCGTTTTCAATAGAACCGTTTTTATTATTAATATAATTTTAAAAAACTGTGAATGGCCAAGTACGATGAAAGAAAATATATCAGAAAACAATTCTACGTGAAATTCTCAGATGTTTTAAATTTCAATGGCATGTGACTTTGAAGTTGTCAATCCTTGCGGTATTTTAGACAATAGTGCGTTCCATTCAGAAACGTTTTGTGATGTGTTCGCTGTGTTTGAGTTTGAACAAATCTAGTACAATAAAAACAATGGAATTTTACATTTAAATCTATCACACAATCAAACATTTTTATGGCTTCCTTTTTTCTTTTTTCTTTTTTTTTTTAGATTTTCAAGCCGTTCAGAAAGCAATAACTTAACCTGGTGCTGTGTCAGTAACAATAATTGTCTACCCTTTTATAATTTATTAATCTAGTCAAGCGATACATCATCGAGATGGGGCTTTAGGTCTCTTGCTTCTCTGACGTGATCCTGGAAAGACGTGTGGAAAGAAGCATCCGCAAACCATCAGAATCAAAAACTACTCCTATCTGCTGGACATGGCTCCCCACAATCTCCTATCCTTTGTAACCATTAAAAACGTTTGTCCCTTTGCCAAGCCTCCTATCTCCAGTCAGCCATCTATCCATACACGCTCGTCAGGTAAGTCGACTCCTGTCTATCTCTGACTTTATTACCTTCGATGTGTCCTGTGAGTGTCAAATACTCCAAACCCTCCTTCCTCACTGTGTCCAAGACCTTTCAGTTGTTGCTTTCTGATTCCGTCCTTTTTGTTTCCATTTTCTTTAAGACTTCTCTTCATTGCTTACGCGCTCCATCCATGTTAATATGACCATACTTCTGTAGAGCAATCACTCTTTGCTTTGTTTCTAACGAACAAAACCGATAAAATGCTTAACATTAATCTCTAAAGAAGGAAAGACAGTGCCCTCTTTATTGTCATTTACTGAAATTGTTCATATGATAAATATTGAGTTAATAATGAATTCGTGGTGATTCCATTCTATGTTATTTGTACTTAGAAATTTCCTTATAAGAACGAGATGAAACATTGGTGACCCGACATATATTTTTCTACGCTTCGTTATTACACGTACCTTTTTCTGTCCGTAAAAAAAGAACAGTGTGTGTGTGTGTGTTGCCTTGCAAGATGCTTCATTTCACATAATACATTCCCTTTCTTTCGCTTCTAAGAAGTCTCGAGTATTTGAAGTAGTTATTTGTCTTGCGGGCTAGCGAGAGGCAATTTCTTTGACGTCTACCTAAGTTAGCATAGCCGACAATGTCTAAAATGTTTCTTCTTGGCCTGAATTCATATTCACCGCCAAGATAATGTCATGTCACTGTCAGAAATTCAGTGAACTCTACCACGATCTGTCTGCAACAATTTACGCTTAACCAAGCGAAGTACCCTGATGTTTTCTACAATTTCAGATCACCCTGACAATCTGTCCACAGAATGTTTTCTCTGATTTTGTTTTTGTTTTGTTTTTTTGTTTTGTTTTTTTGATGGGGGGTGTTTTTTTTTTCACTTAGACTAGCTGTTATTGCAAATTGTGCGAGTACGAGTCCAATGTTATATATTACTCAGAGTTTGATCTTGAATCAAAACGAATTAAGCAAAGGTTTGTTTATACTCAGTTTTGCACATGGCACAAAAGATTTTTTGAATGAGAAGCTAATTAATAGACCTCCTTATGAGAACAAAATAAAATAACGCAACGAACGGAATAATTTTTTTTTAATCACACACAATGTACACAAATCAATAATAGGAACCAACTTTCTCAATCATTCCGGCTTTTCTATTGGACATTAGGGTGATCCCATAGCTAACCTATTGTAGGAGTAAACTATAACATCGTTGCCCTATGCTTCTCTGTAGCAAGCGGTTCGTGTGACTCGAAATAATGGGATCCTCTTTCTTTTAATTTCCTTATACTATGAGACATGACTTTCATCAAGAAGATTCTCCACATCATATGACTAAATAGTATATTGTCAGTAATGGTACACCAGTTAATACCAAACTCGGACATTTCCCTCCGAACAAAGTGAGATATAATATGGTGAGATAGAGATATAATGCAGCTAGGCATCATTAGTCCTTCCAACAATAATTGGATTTTTCCTCTGCAATTTTTTTCAAATGAGAACAGCTTACTGGTATCTATTCTTGTTATATTAATTCCGACACTAGACCTGATGTGTACACCATTCCGCATATACATGATGCTATTGCTGGGTTTGTTTGTTTTTTGTTGTTTTTTTGGGTGGGGGGTTCAAATTAAGCTTCATTAGAAGTTACAATCAACTGCCTGTTCAACTGGCAGATATTCTTAAACCTACCATCATCACTTCGTTGGGTTTATTTGATTTTCTACGTGTATCGTTTGATCTTAGAAACGTTTCTCAAACTTTTCAAAATTTATTGATCACATTCTTATAGCTAGTTCCCCACTAGATGAATATCTGAACCACTTACAAATAATTTAGGAAATATAGTTCTGTCATGAATCCTATTAAATGCGACTTTGGCAAGAGGGAAATTTCATTTTTAAGCCAGCATATTCATTTAGCATTTACCCATCTTCTAGCAAGATTGAATCTATTTTAGAGGTGTTCAGTAGCCATCAACATGAAAAATGTTCGTGAGCAGTTTTTAGTTGAATTTCTATCGCTGTTTTGTCCCTGATTATGCAAAAATTCTTCAGCCTTTAACTTTATTACTGATACTAACAAGTGTAATGTTGACAATTACTCATCTCAGAAATTAAATACTAAACTATGACAAGCGTTACGAACCCACAATGACAACTAAATGTCTCGACTCTCTAACATTGAATATAAAGGTTTAAAAAGACACCACTAATGTCATTCGGGATGGTGACATCATAGTGCATGTAAGAGTTAGCTTTATATATTAGTGTCATCTAGTAGATGAGTGTTCAATCCCTGGATTAGGCAGTGAAAAACTGGTTCAGTAGAGACGAAAGATAATTGACATCCCTGGGACAAAATAAAATAACCGATATCACATATTAGTAAAAAAAATAATGGACACCTGATGATGACCAAAGGGTACTTGGCTGAAACGTTGTGTCTATAACGGCATCTATATCAATCAAGAGGAGAATAATACTTTGAAATAATAAAGTGTAATGTTCTTTTGACAAGTGATGTACTAATCGTCTTTAAAGATATTACATGTACATTAGCGAAATGACATGTTCTTTCATATGTTGAAGTGTGGTTAGCAGTTAATGTCAATTCCATATGAATTGATCCCGCTTTTCATGACAGTTGTTGGTGTATGGAAACCTATTTCATTTCTTTTCCCGTTTTTGAGTTCCGACTGTCGTCAAATCAAATTTTTGCCCAACTAACCAAGCTACACAGTACCCAGAGAATCAGAACCACCGCCTAATACACGAAACCCCGAATGGAATAGAAAAGAGCTTCCATAGAACTCCAAGAATGCACTTAATCATCTGGATCATCGTGAACGGGTGGATCATTTACCGTTTTACTGCTGTGAAAAGCAATTGAGATGTGTTTCTCCAACAGAAATTATTTCGCTTGCATGGACAGTTTTTCTTTAAACCTCTTTAGAAGGCAATTGACATAGTTTTTATTTTGTTTTTCTGGAGGGCGGGGGGGGGGGTAATTCACCTTAAGCAAGGTGATAATACCACTACGATGCAAAGTGTTACTGAGAATTAAAAAATAAAATGAGAAAACATTAATTAAAAGACAGGACAATAAAAGAACAGAATTTAGAAAGGCAGATGACGATTAACGCTGGATTTAAATATTTGAAGATCGTAGGTGACAGGTATAGAAGAGAATGGGAGAGAGTTCTACAGGTAAGAAATGCGAGAAAAATAATTAGAATAGAACAGTTACATTTAGCTATTGACACTATAAAATGATGACCCCCTAATTGCCAATATAAAATTAAATCCATGTGGTCATATCGAGGGACTGAAGACGGAAACTCATTAGAACAATTGTCATGAAATTAATTACAGCAAAGACACAGAGAAGCCACACAACAGCATTGGGAAGTGATGACTAAAAGATAGTAGTTGCATTTTTAAGCTATTCTTGCCCGAGTTTCATAATCTCCCCACTACACAAATCCCAAAACACTGCATATTTTCCAGCTGAACTTAAAATATGTACTCACGTTTTTATGTCTAATTTTCCCAACACTTTCACACTTTACAAGCCTCTTATAGAGGCCCATACAAAATATTTAAATGATATCTTAAATTTTATACCACCGGTGTTGTTCGATAGCAAAATGTTTCTATAGGCAGACATAAACCTGCCAATATGGATTCTACCAAGCGCAAAAACATTAAACACACCCATCCGCCCATTTTCCTCAGACCATGTATTGTGATCAATCCCTTAAAACCATCACAGTCTGGTGATAAACGCGTCGACTGTGCGTATAAAATTTTTCGTGCATTTCTCTTTCGTAGACATAAATATTTTCAAGAATGTTCATACTGATAATTCTATTCACCTAACATATTTTAATGCACTTTTTCCTATTTCAGATGTTACACGTTTTAAAGACGGCTGAATGTTGATTCAGTAGAAACAGTTGTTGACCCTTTTATAGAGATTAATCTCAATTAATAAGTCATCAGGGTGTGACTTTAGCTCTCTTGCATTTCTAACAGGATCCTGAAAGACGTGTGGAAAAAGGTATTTGGAAGACCCCAACATCAAAGACTTCTCCTGGGCTGATAAGATGCTAAATATATATATATATATATATATATATATATAGGTTTAGGAAAGGAAATATATATAAGCAACCGTATACTATAGGCGCATGTTGGCTTCTGTATACACAGGTAAGCAAATAAATAATTACCAAATTTTGCTAAGAGGTGTAAACATAATAGTGCTCGATGTGGTTACACAGAGCCAGGAAATATATATTAATAAATATACCTACATAGGTATATATATATATATATATATATATATATATATATATATATATGAGAGAGAGAAGGAAAGTGTATGTTGTACTGAAGTTGTATATATAATAAATAACGCGTTAATAATGAATTTGTGATGTCTTCACGTTTTATGTTTTTTAATGGCTCATGGGAACGATGTGAAACTAACATTAGTGTGATGAACGATTAAGAATATATAAACTTTTAACAACGTATCTTTTTATCATTGGGCACTTCGACATGGTGTAACGGTTGGCAAGTTTAGCTCGCTGGAACAATTACGACTGACTAGTGAGTTCGATCCTCACTGAGTGTCCCATACTTTCGGCTGCGCTTATACAAATCACCATATTTTTTTTATCATAATAATAGTAAAAATATGGCTGTTACAATAAGTGGGATGTGCACGGTGCACCACAAAACCCACATATGTAACAACTGCCAATTTTAAAGAAAAGTAAATGTCACAGGTCTTTCGGCTGGAGTATAGTCAACAGTCGTTCGTGAACAATAAATACTGAAATAGAAGCTATGATTTACAAAAAAAGCAAACTTAACCTCACCTTAAAAAAAATAACAAAAGGACAATATGGTTTGAAGAGAAGTGATTTTTATAAAGACAAACTATAACGACTTTCGGCATTACATTCAATATCAACTTTGTGAGCAGAGTTACTTCCCATTGACACATAATTCTCTACTGACCAGTTTTCCAATTGGCTTCTTTTATTATAAATGATATTAGCCGATTTTCTCTCATCTATTATTTGAGTTTAGAAACTCAATAAGAAATTCTCTTTCTCTCTCATAAACTTCTTGGCTATTATTTCATGTTTCTGCAGAATAATATATCGGGAAAGTTAAATGCTGTACACTTTGTTATTGATACACAATTTTCAATAAAATCTATTCTTATTGAACATCTTCAAGAGAACTTGAAAAAAATGTTAAATGGTACAGTCTCTTAGAAGGAAGAATTTTTACTCTCTGCATAAAGCCAATTTTAACACTGGGCCTGATTTGTGTAAGTCCAAACAAGGTTCTTGCATGATTAATGAGCATGTTATCAATCTAGGAGGGGAATTCCTGTTAGTAATCCAATATACAAAATGTTCATTCAACTCCAGGAAAATAAGCACAATTCCCTTAAAGTAATCATATAACTGTTCTCTCTTATATCAAAATGTAATCCTGTTAATAAAACCCCTCTTTTTGGATACAAACTTGTGTTAGCGATAGTCTGTCTAACAGTAAACCAAAGTTAATTATGAAATAGAAAGTTGTAAAAAGCTCATACTGGAGACGCGATTTATACCAAGGAATGGAGCAAATAGAGGAGAAACAAAGGCTTGCCGCTGGGGAGAAACGTGCTCGACAGAATGAAAACAACAAATCAACATTGGGGAGAGTGTCTTCAAATTCATTCATCATAATCAAAACCATCAGTCACATGTGGGCCTGTACAGCCATAACAAATGCTGAAACATCAGCAGCAGCAAAGATAACACTTTGGGTGCAGATCCAAGGTTTATCAAGACTGACGGATGCCACATGTACAAAGTGATACTAATATTTCATTACAACTAATAATCAGTCTCATACTTATCATGGTCGCAGTATAAGATCTAATAATAATAAACACACACTGTGTTGTTAGAGTAATTATTTAGATATAAAAAGACTGAATTGTTGGAACATTTTAACATAGAATATTTTATATGCATACACCTAGAGGGATTAGTGGATGAAAATAAACTAAATAGGAAGATACATATACATATATATATATATATATATATATATATATATATATATATATAAGCTAATACAGAGTACATCAGGAGTAACAAAACAATGCTCAATGTAAAAGAAAAGAGCTAAGAGCAAGGTAATGCCTGATGATAGCCTTGCACATGAAACTGAATATTATGCAGTAAGGAATAAAAGTATAATTTTTAATATATAACAAGGTTTTATTGAAAACCACAGATTAGTTCTGTTTTAATCTTTATTTTTTTTTTTTTTTGGTGATTTCTCATTTTTGTACAAGGTAATGTATCCTTAGTTCCAGTGAGTAAAAATGTATGAATATATTTGATTATAAACTGATTCAATTTATACAATACTGCAAGCAACTTTACAAGTGTTGTAAATGGTCTGTAAATATGGCCATCAACATCTATATATATATAAAAAATTCCATAACTTCTGCTAGTCCATCCATCTGTCTGCCACACCCTCTAAAACAGCTATACATTGACCAATCGAAACCAAATTTTAAAAAGCGTAAACAGGTAAGGGGGTAAAAAGTACAGTTGGTTTTACTAGAGTCTGTAGCTTAGTACAATAAATTTTCATTAATTTTTGTGGAAAAATCAAGTTTTATTATTTAACATACAAAATATTCCCACTATTTTAAAAACAATTCACTGTTTAAGATAACAAATATTTATTTAATAAAAATGCAAAATTTGTTTTCTACATATCTTTTCTTTAAGATTTTATATACAAGAATCCAGTTTCCAGTTTGGGATTTGGCTGGTAAAAAGGAAAAAAAGAAATTTTCCTAAAAAATATTGTTTCCCATAAACTTAAATGAAAATTATTAAACCGAAGTAGAGGTTTTGTCAAAGTATTTTTCCAAACAAATCAGCTTACTCAAATTTCATCAATTGGTTTACAAAATTGAACGAAACTTATTCATAAATCGTGAAAAAATATTAAATATTGTGAGGATTTCACAAAAAATCACATATTGCAAAAAATTCTAGTGATTTAAATTTATAACATTTTAAATAGTAAATAGCATAATGGTAAAGTCTATGTCAAAGTTTTCTAGAATTTCAAAACCATAACATAAATCCATTCTTGAAAACTCTTGAACAGAAGGATGACAATTTTAACTTTTGACACTGTAACCAAACAACCATTACCTTAACTGAAAACAAGAGAAAATTGCTAATAAAAATTCTAAAACAAAACTTGTCTGTGTTTTTTTTTCAATAAAACCTACTTAAATAAATAAAAAAAACTGCTGCCAATAAATATATATATATATATATATATATATATATAGACAACATATTTATTAAAAAGTGTTTGCATTAAATGAGAAGACACTTGATGAAAAGAAAATGGAGAAGAGGAGAAAGAATGAAAGAAAGAAAAATAGAAAAATTGAATAAAGAAAGATTTTTAAAATCCACAAAAAAATAAAAAGGGAAAAAGAAGCCAAAAATTAGAATGGAGAAATTCCCCATGAATATTCCAAAGCAAAATGATCAAAAATTGACACATCAAGGCCAATGTTGTCTTCTACCAGATTGAATGCAAGTAAATGAAAAGCAAAGAAATAAATAAGACAAACAAATGACAATAAAAAGATTATTTATTAAATGCCATTCAACAAAATACAATCATCAGATCTCTGCTTGCCACTTCCAGGCATACATACACCATCAACAGACAGGCTGCAGTAAGGATAATTAGAGGAAATCATAATAATAATAATAATAATAATAATTAGAAGAAATGGAAGAGTAAATAACAATAGTCATAGTATTTGGTAGTAGTGAGGCTGTTCTTTTTTAATTGTTTTTTTTATTTTCTTTGTGCATAATCACTCTTAGTGTCTTCTCTGTTTACATGTAAGTGAAGGAAAATTAATAATGTGAAAAAAGGAAAGAATAGCGTATGTATGTGTGTGTATGTGTGTGTGAATTTGTGCCAGAGAGACAGGGGAAAAATAGATTATGAATGCTGAAAAGACAGCAGTGCCTAATACTACTACTACCACTACTACTATGAATGAGGACAAGTACCAAGGAATGTGATGATTGGGAAAAATAAAAAAAAAAAAAAGGATCCAATCTCCCAAACCACAAAAGTCTATGTTCATTCACATGTGTGTATGTGTGTGTGTGTGTGTGCGCATGTGTGTATATATATATATATATATATATATATATATATATATATATATATATATATATATGCATCCAAACCAAAACAGATGAGAGAGAAAATAGATAAAACAAACAAAATTGCTATAGTAATTTTATTTTTCTACTTGTGTCTGTTTGTTTGTTTACATTTCTCTCTTCTTTTAAAAAGGAAAAATAGAGGGCTTCCAATAGAGTTAGGAAATAAAAAGGGAAAAGCCAAAGGCAAGGGATTGGTATATCTTGGTTGGTTTTCCAAGATGGTTAAGTTAGCAGTAATGTAAAGAGGGGTAACGGTGAATTTTTATTAGGAATGTGTGGCTTACAGGTCAGTGGCGAGTACTGGGCCATGCCATAATCCCTTCTATCTGCAAAATTTCCTGGACAACCTTTTCCACATTGTTGCAATGTTTGTCCAGCAGTCTCTGGTTGATATCACGATTAGCAAAACCCATCTCAATGAGTTGATTCATTGGGGAACGTATTTCATGTTGGAAATGGGGCTTGGGCCACTGGCGTTGACCACCAACACTAGCTGTGCCACATGTGGAGCCAGATGCAACATTTATGCTCTGATTACCAATCACGCCACTTGAGCCAATTTGCCGGTAATAGGGAATTTGCTGTACATTGTCAGACACCAGCTTTCCGTCGACCTGCAGGGGATATGAAGAAAGAATAGTGAAGAACAATTCTGATATCCAAAATCATTGTTAAACGTTAAATGTCATCGCCACAAAATGAACTCCAACTGATCAGTGTTGGTCGACATTGGAAATTAAACATACATCCAATCATTTATATTTTGTAGTAGATAGATGTCTTCTTGGTCTAATTTCAAATGTTCTTTAAATTTTCACTTTGAATTGAATCATATGCTCACTTAATCTGCACTACTCTCCTGTTTTATTAATGACAAATATAAGTTGAGACAAATGTAAACAACAGACGCGAATATAAATGCCTTTTTTTAATGTAAATCTAACTTCATTAGATACATAACACATGAAAAGTTGTCAAAATGATGTTTTAACAACATTAAAACATTTTATCATTTTCATTCCAAGAGTTGTTACGAATATTTAACTCGTTATTTATCTATTTTTGTTGTTGTCACTACAAGATTTTTAGCCAATCGATTTTACAGACTTCTTCAGGACAACTTCTCTTTCCTTGCAGATTGTACAACTGAAGAAGATGTTATGGTAACAATAAAAGCAACTCCAAGAATGACACTGTCTTCACAACTCTTGGAATGAATAGACTCTTCACAAAATTACAAAAAAGTATTTTATAATTTTATATCCAAGTCACTTATATTTCTCTTTACACTGTTTTATTACTTTGTACAACATGGTAACCAATTCAGAAAGCCACTTGCAAAAACAAATATTTTGAAACATATTAGATTACACTAAGAACTGAAAGGCTTAAAGAATAAAAATGACACTTAAAAGTGTTTTTTGGCAATATGTTACAATTCAAGCAGAGATTTATTTTCATAGTAAATAATTTTCATTCCATTTCTGAAATAAATAACTAAACAAAAAAGGTGTCGGCAGAGAATAACATCTAACCAATATGAATATAACTGAAATCAATGTTAAATCAGGGTTTTTTTTTATTTGAATGTTTACTCACTGGTCTTGCTTGCAGAGAGAAAAAGACATCTTTAGCTGTTGAATATGCTTGGGCTGCAGCTCGAGAGGCAGCATTTACTGCAGTTGTCATCAGTTGATTAGCAAAATCTGAAGGGCTGAAACAGAAATAAAAAGAATACTTCATTAGAATTAAAAGCCATTTTTGTGCTAGTTCAAATTCAATTTAAATCTACATGTATAAATCAAGTTGCAGAAACATTTTTTTCACATTTAACTTCTTTCTCAATGTGAGAAAATTTTATTCAAAATTCTGCAGGAATAGTTTAAGCAAAGAAAAAATATACCATTACTCCAAACAACATTTAAGAATAACAGCACTACAAGGCCACTCTGCCTCATGGTTAACAAGCCAAACTAACAGGTCATTCATAGTGGTTCAATCTTCACTGAGGGTCCTATATATATATATATATATATATATATATATATATTATTTTTATTATATGAGATTATAATAAAAACATTTTATATTACTACAAAAAAGCTTTCATGTTTCAATACTATGATTGTATTTCCTCAGCTGATGGTTGGTAACTGGTGATAAAAATGATTTTTTAGGTAAATTTAAAAAAAATACCTCACCTCTTTTGCTAAAAAACCTTTTGCAACAATCAAGAAATCATAGTATTGAAACATGAAAGTTTCACAAAAGTAGCAATGTAAAATGTTTTTATTATAATCTCATATAATAAAAATATAATATTTTGCTCTTCTATGTATGGAGCACTTTAAAAAGTAGATGCTACAAAATGTGGATTTTTACTCCATTTGTTCTTTCTCTTAGGTATACATATATATATATATACATATATATATATATATGTAAAATTCGCTTGAGGATGAAATGGAACTAATGTCTTTAATTTAAGTACAAAATTAAATTAGGGGCTTTTAGCTTCCATTTTTGAAACATGGTTGGAACTGTGTAGCGAAAAACCATATTTTAAGTCTATTAACTTATAATATATATATATATATATATATATATATATATATATATATATATATATATAAAGCCTGCTGAAAAAACTAAGCTTAATAGATAACAACACTACAAAATACTATTTAATGTTGTAAAATGTTTGTTGTCATTATTTCAAATTAAGTTCATGTATTGCATAATAGCTGCAAAATCTGATCTGGTGCTTCTGATTTTTGATAAAATATAAAGGAAAATATGCAATGCACAACAAAATCTAGTTTGAATGTGTAAAAGTTGGTGAAAGTAATTGTTAGTCCTTATCAAGTGAATAAAATGGGCTATTGTAATGTAAGATGCCATTGTACAGTAAATTACTAGATATGTAACATAATTGCTATAAAGAGAATTAGTGTAATTCAAGTTAATACAAATTATACAAACTTTATCAATAAAAAAAAAATGTCAGTAGATAACAAAGTGTCATGGCAAGAGACAATATGTAATTTTTCTTCACCAATACAGATGATATTTAAATAAAATATAATCATCCGGCAAAAAATGCCTCAGAATTTAAAAAGAAACAAAAATAATCTACATTCGACATATCCTGAAATTAATTTCTTAGCTTTTAACAATGCTAATAGTCTTATCGAGTCTCTGAGATTATCAATAAATAGAATAAATGATTTGAAAATATAATTTTTCCTTACAATAGGAATTTGAAATTATATAAAAAATCAAATCTCATTTACTTGGAAATAGACAAAGGTTGACTTGAAATGAAAATAAGTTAAAATGATGAAAGAAGTGTCAAAGCTAAAATGAGCAGAAAGATACAAGTAGAACAATGGTTAACAAGCTGGTTTTGCAAGCTACTGTTAATAACTTCAATCTTCTCGGGATACCTCATTAGTGATAACCTAACTAAGCTAAGCATAGAGTGTATATACCTCCAGTAGTAGAATATTACAGGTAAAATGACAAAGGACCTGTGAAGAACTAGCTCGTGATACCAATTGTTATTCTTTAGTTTGAAACCATTACAAGTCAATTTTGCCAGACAAGAAAGCAATTAAAAGGTAAACAATATCATCAGATTTGGAAATTAAATCGAAACAACACAAATTAGGCTTTATTAAAAACTCCATTTGATCAAGCAAAATAAATAGTAAAATACTTAATAATGGGAAATGTACTTGTGTTTTTGAAAAACCTCTCTCTCACATGCACACACACTAGCAAAGATTTATTTCACCAAAAATTGGTTGACCTATGTAGCTCTGGAAGTTAACATATTTAAGTTATGCATTATTTGTAATTATATTACTCTATATCTAGAGAGAGCATTAAAAATAATAGTAGATAAAATTAGTTATTTACCATGCATAGTCTGATACAATATCACAGTAGTAAGGAACCATAACTAGTAAATTGGTGTATGACATAAAATTTACCTACCATCATACAAGAGCAGACACCAACACTCTCTCTACCCATGCAAAATAAAATTTTCTAGTTTTAACTAAATATTAAATAATGCACCCTCAATTCTGAGACAAGATTTTATCATCTACAGTATTTTCACAAGGCTTAACATTATTTTCTCTTATTGTTCATACAGGATGAAATGTTTTCCAAGTTAGTATTTGCAAATACTTTGAAAAATCATCAATCTCTTGAAATTCCTCAAATCAAAATACATAGGTCAACCAAAATTTATACCTATCAAGACTTTTAGAAGAGACATCAAATAAGCTGATGAAATTAGTGTGCATATAATTTTGTTAAAATAACTAAATACCAGATATTTTGATTTTTTTTTTTCAAATTTTACCCTCATTAACAAAAGTTTGAGTCTCTAGAAAATTTGTTTTTCAGCTTTTTTTATTTTATAAAATCCAAGTGAAATAGATTTTAATTGTTTTTAAATAAACAGTTACTTTAAAACCTCAGTCAAAAAGTAAACAGTTAATTTTGATTAACTTTCAAATATCTCACATTATTAGTATTTCACTTCATATGGACAGATATTGTCCTTTAGTTTAAACAAACAAGAGAAATTAAGCAAGCATGTTTTTTTTTGTGTCATATCTGTTCATAATGCCATCCAAAACCTTTTTCAAGAATATTCTTTCCTTAATTGCTTGATATCAAAGTATATTTGACTTTTTTTTATATATATTCCTGTTATATGCATTTACCATTTTGAGTGTTTCCTCTAACCTCTCAAAATGAAGACATTACCTGTTGTATTAAAATTCTTTTCTTTCTTTTCACTTTGTTTCAATAGAAGCAGTTGGCCCAGTTAGCAACAATTAACAACTGTAGTGGATTCTTTTTTTAGGAGGATGAGGGCTTGCGATAATTATTGTTGGTTCTAGTAGAACAGGTAAAGCCGGCTTTTACCTGGGCAAGGTATGTTCCTCGGTGTGTTATTGTCAGTTAGCAGCAGGAGTGGGAAGTGAATCAAGACAGTGGAAACTCATAATGAAGGTTTTGTCTTTGTTAAATCAAAATCAAGCAAATTTTCTAATTAAGAGTTTCACAACTTGACCAAATTGCTGTCCTTTCTAGCTACAATCATTATAATTATTACAAGCAGTCTTGTTATTAAATACACACTGCATTTTAATATTCACAAAATACTTAAAAAGAATAATAATAATTACTAAATGATTTATTATAAACTATTAGGTTGTTGCATAAATTCCCAGCTTTATTTCTTGTGTGCACAATGTTTGGACCATCATGGAAATATCTGATATTTACTCAACTATTTATTGTTTGTGGAAATCAATCAACTGTAGTACTTTTTTTTTTACAAATGTTGGGAAAAATTCTCCAGCTATGGATATAGGCTCCATCTGAATTGACAAAAATGAGTGTATGGGTCAACTTTTAGACATTTGTCTTTCTTGTCTTACTTAACATGGAAAATCACAATAAAAATGAATTTATTACAAAAGAAAATAGTGTTGAGATCCAGCCTTCAATATCTCAACCACAACAGAATCTAATGGAGATGGGGAAATTTCTTATCCATATTTTGCACAATTCCAAAAGAAATCTTTGTTACAAAATGTCATTTTGCAATTTAAATTTGACACATTAGAGCTAAAAATATTTTTCTAGAAAACGAATGATTTTACTTCATAGCAACATCCATGTTCAAGTTGACAATCTGATGCAGGAACTTTTTGCACATGCAACTGTATTCTTCAAACCATTGTCATTCTTGTTATCAAACTTGTTTGATGAGTGGTTCTAACAGGTTTAAAAATTCATCAAATCAAAACCAGAATTGTTCATTTATAAAGGAATAGAAATATGAAGATCATAGAAAGATAATGGGGGAAAATATTTTAAGGATTGAATAAGGGTGCTAAGTATTTAAATAAATGAAAGATTTTGTTAAAATTCTTTGAAATTCATTGTATCAACTGACAAAGCATTATATATATATATATATATATATATATATATATATATATATATATATATATTATTTTACTCCTAAAGAGCAGACTCAAAAGATAAAACTTTATACAGACACAAACATATATCCATATAAAATGACAAACAAATAATAATTTTTTTTTTTTACTTTTGCATTAAAATTTTTCAACTACAGCTATATTTTATATATTCAGTAAAATGAAGACTAAAAGAGTTGTTATTTAATGAAAAATGCTACAACATCATATCTGTTAAAACTTCAAGCTAAAAAAAAAATTAAAAAGCGGGGGAGTGGGGAATAAAATGGGTTATACCTGCTGAATAAATTTTGTGCATTTTCTGAAAAGGATTTCTTATCTTAAGAAAGGGAAATACCAAAATATATGTTCTTTGCTTTTCAAGCAATCATTAAAGTTACTGATATATTTTAAATTATAATATTCCAGAATAAATATTAAAAACATCAAAAAGGGATACAATCTATCATCATAATTTAACAGAGTAGGGTTTAACAGTTACAATGTAATTCCAGAGTGTAACACTGAAGTCAATTCTGTTTCTAAAAACTAAGGAAATAAACAAAATAAATAAAATTAACTAAAAAAAAGATAAATAAAATTAAAAAAAAATCCTTTCTGATAACAAGTTAAAACTGTTCAATAACAAATTAGTATGAGTATGCTAAAAAAATATAAATTTATGCACAGCTATTAGATGAAATTTTCTTAGATTTCAAACGACGACAATCTCCAAATTCATTTCCTGACAGAAATTTTAAAAGTCAAAGGGAGGTAACCAGAAGAGAATTTAAAAACTAGATCATAAACTGTTGTAGAAAGTGTTATTCCTAGTTAGATGAAGTTTCAATATCTATGCACGTTCATATGGAATCATAAAGATTGTATAATTATGTAACCCAAGTACATTGACCCAAAAATGTACAAGCTGTTGTTCCAAAATTGACTGACATCTGGCAACACTAAATGGACTGTCTCTGCTTATTATTATTGTCCACCAGGAATTTATTAAATAATAGAAAATGAAACCTTGAATGAGTCATCAGTTGTTATGTCTTAATTCACTGTAAACAAAGTCTTTTTATCTGTTTTTTTTTTTTTAACTACTAAGTACAGAATAAGTTATTTGAAGAATTGAGCAACTAAATGGATAGAAATTAAAAAAAAATTTGTTTCCTACCACATAATCCCAACAATATTCATTGATACAATTTGTTTTGGATTGTATTTCATTTCTTTGTTTTTCTGTTGTGTAGGAGATGAAAAAAAAAGATGAAAATAAATTATTTTTATCCTCCTCACTTCTCTCATTTTATGAATAATGTGTGTACCTTTTACAAAACTGGTCACTGGGAAAAAACAATTTTTTTTTTTTTTATCTTGACTCAAAATTTGAAAATAATTGTCACAAAATCTAAATCCATCAGTTTTATGAAGCTGAAAACAGAAAATAAGCAGTAGTAGAGAGAGAGAGAGAATGATAAAGCTGTACCTGCATCAAAGAAATGGATTGAAATACAAATTGAGTAAATCATAGTGTTATGGTTAACAAGACAACCTTAAAAACCTTCTAGTGTAGTGAGGATGCCCTAATAATATTGTTGTGCCAGGGGAAAATTAAATTTATTATCAGACTTTGACTGCTTTGCCCGTTTGTTAAAGGTGTGGAGGTGAAAAGAACTATTCTCTAAGTGGCTGCAAGGGAAAATGAAAGCAAGAAAAATCAAGAAAGCGTTGTTTTTATGACAGTGCAAAGGAGAAAACTAACAAAAGAGCTGGTGAAAAAAAAAAAGAAATTAAAAAATTTCAAATAGTTTCTTGCTGTTTCTGAATAAGTTTATTTTGTAGAGATTGGTTAGTAAATCCAAAAGGAAATAGCTTTAAATTCAGACATTAATATCAAAAATCTAAATTACAAAGAATTCATTTTTAGGAGAGAGTAAGCTAAAATTAAAACAAATAAGAAAATTGTGTACATGTGTACATACATGAATACATGCCTAATCTGCTGCAAAATTCTACAACTATTTTCAAACATTGTGTGCGAATAACACATTATACAAAATTCCTTAAAAAATAAAGTTTTATGAGTTTTATGATAAATCTAAAACCTAATACTAACAAAATTTCAATAAATCCATGAAAGACAATTAAAATGTGATAAAACAAGATTTTTTTTTTTTAATGATTTTTAATAATCTTCCATTTCTTTTTTATTTTGGATAATAATTATAGAAATTAGTTTTTCTTATCAAAGATTTATAGTTCAAATCTATGTCGTATAACTTTTCAAGTAATCACATATTTTTAATTTCTTAAAATTAAAAATATCAGATTACTTGAAAAGTTATACCACATAGATTTGAACTATAAACCTCAACTATAAACTTCACATCATCTGTATAAAAATCAATGCATATATACAGATATCTAATTTATTTTAATCACCATTTTCCCCTTCTAATTTAGATGCAATTAGAGGTTGGCAATACAAACAAGTTTTTTAGAGCCATCTTCAGAATATATTGAATCCTTTGAATATATTTCCAGGCATTTTTCCCAATTTATGCTTTTTTGAGGATCTGCTACATGAAAATCTGATTAAAAGCCATGAAAGAGGTCAGTTGTGAAGAAAGTGGCCTTTTATTTTGGTTATTATATTTTACCATTGTAATGATTAACATGGCTTTGAGTAAAATATTACTCAAAACAAGAAAAGGCATGAAATTTTTTATGTTCCAAAAGATTTTAATGCTATTGCAGTTCAGTTCAGGCAAATACCACAGTAGATCAGCTCAAAGACAAGGTTGAACCCACTCAAAAATGCTTTTTTGGTTAAAAATATTTGCCAAAATGAATATGGGCATGTTCTTCAAAGATTGTTGAGAAGATAGTACAACCAGAATACTATTCATAAAAAATTCATTGTAATTAGTTATATTTAGATAAGATTTTATTCACATATGGCTTATACTGAGAGAGAAAATTAGAGACCCTTAAAAAATTTGGGATGCATCCCCACAAAATGGTCAGATTAAGGCTCATCAATAAAACCAACTAAAATATTCTCCATATATTTTCTTTCTATAACACCACCAACAAAAATGTTTAATAATGCTAAAAATGATTTTGAACATGCATCAGTCACTATCACAAAACATTGCAAATGCAGGAAAAGCAAATGGTGTGAATAGATATCCATTAATTGGGTTAATAAATAAAGGATGACATACCTTCAGATCATTTTCAGTATTATGGTCTATACAATAGAACTATTGCATTTTCATGTAAAATGTGTAAAAACCTCTGGTCCATCTCCTAATAACCCTGCAGATCCTCAAAAATAAATTAAATTGAAAAAAATGCCTAAAACATCATTAGTGGTATGATTTCTTTATTAAAAGAAAAACAGGTAAACAGTAGATTTTATGACTAGGCCCTGGTACCTGCAAACTCTATGCCATCAAAACTTACCTAAAAGAAAACTAGAGTTACAAAGACAGAAATCATATATAAGTATAATTCTTTATTCTTCTATAATCTTGAATGATTTCATTTAAATAAGACAATGCAATAATTGTTCTTGGCAGAGTATAGTTAGTAACTACCACTTGTCATATAGGAGATGAGGTTTTGATTTTCTATTGGGAAGAAACAATCAATTTTATGTAAACCAATTACCAAACAGCTACAAATGGTGACAGCTATTGACTATGGATGAGATAAGTGATTGTTAATATAATATTCTCTGAGCTGGTGTTTTTTTGTTTTTTTTTTTTGCATTTTGTTTTTTTTCATAATTTGTGATGACATAAATAAGAAATTTTGAAACTTCTTCCCTGAAGATGCAACAGTAATAACTGGTATACTTCAAATTAAACTTAAATTGACCATATCTATTGAATTTACCTCAAACAGAAACAAAAACTGACAATGAAATCAATATTACATAAATGTTTTTCAAAAAACACCAATTTATTAAAAAAAAAAAACAAAAAAAAACACATATACTTAGAGACATTTTATTGCAGGCAGGAGTGTTCACAATCTGTTATATTTCTGTAAAAAACCATAAAATCATTTTGTCTGAGGCAATGTTGATCATTTTGGTAACATTTGTAGAAGTTTGGATGTTAGAAAAAAATGAGTAAATTTCATCAACCTACAACTGTAAAATCATTTCTTTTTGCAAGTGAAATGAATAACAATAATAGAGTTAAGCTTGAAAAAAAGAAATTCAAGTGGGGTAGTGGAAAAGTGAAAACATAAATGAAGTTCAGAGACAAATAGAGGAGGAGTATGAATACATTTCTGAAGTTTGTTCTCTTTTCACATTTAAGTCACTTAAAATGAATAAAAGGCGAGATTTCTACATTATATTTTCTGCTTAAAATTCTACCATTACTTTATTTACTTAGCAATTTATTGAAATATTTTTGCACATCGATATGTAAGAAAATTTCAAATACTATTAATAAAAATATTCAGTAAAACCTTAACTACAAGTACAATTCTTTTATTGCTTTTAAAAAAATATTGTGAAAAGACAGTTATCTCCCTTGAACTCTGTTAAACCTTTGAAAGGAAATTTTTTATTGTATATTTCATATATGGAAAATATTCCATTAAACTAGACTTGTCATAGTTCAAATAAATAAATCAATTTCTGCTATGTGTAATATTATTACATTATTTACAAATGGCTTTGTTTCCACACTATTTGGAGGAGTCAGTTTAAATCCACTTTATGCAGAATGTGTTGGACGAGCACATCAAGCAAAAGTGCTAAGTTTGTTCTTCTGGTTCCATGTACATGCACATATCAAGCCTTGGGATAAACTGTTAAAATTAAATTTAAATATAACAGCTTGGAATGCAGCCACCAAAGTTTTCTTTGTCACTACATTATGTGTTATTGTAATGTTGCCAAAATGTGAGCACTGTGGTTGTGTTATGCAAAGTGTTATAAAAAAAAAAAAAAAATCCATAATTTCAATTGTGTTTTTTAAATATGGTTGCTCTAGCAAGAGAGGGATGGAAAGAAAGTAGAAGACATTAACAAAATTAAACAAGTAAGAGTGGTTTGTGAGCTTTTTTATCACAGGTGATTGATCAAAAATTTTATCCTATTTTCTAGGTGACATTTCATTTTAAGTAACTTTCAGGACTTTGATAATGATGCATCTTCAAAATCTCAATAGCACTGCATAAAACAAGGCTTGTACCAGACTCGACTTAGACTTAGTAAATAATTAACTAACTCAAAAAATCAGCTGGCTGTAAAATATCATATAACAAAATGACACATTCATTATTCAATGTAATTTTATAACAATTGTTCTATCACAACAATATAAATCAATTAAGATTTTCAGTCAGATTTTATAGAATCGGTGTTTGTGTGTAGGTAAATTAAAACTATCTGAGAATTTGTCATTATTACAATTATTACTGATTAGTCAATTTAATAGTTAAACATAGTTTGTAAATATTGTGTCTTTTGATAAAATTAGTTTATAGTAACAAGGTTGATTAGTTTAATATCAATAATAAATGTTAATTTATTTAGTCTAAGTGCTTTGCACATTCTCAAGCAAAGAACTCAAAATACTTGCTTAATTTTAAAGAATAGAAACTAAATTGTAGTTTAAATTTGTTTTCTTTTAAAAATATAAAAATCTTTCACATTTAATATCTAAGAAATAAACTTATATTATGAACAAATGAAGTTGCTGTTAATAATAATAACAACTACTAGCAATAAGAGCAATGAGATATCAAAGATCAAATAAGGAGTTTTAATTACATTTAAGGGGATTTTAGTTAAATATGTTGAAATTGTATATTTATATCTTTAGGTTTTGACTTACAAAATAAATGACCATTACATCAAAATATCAAACAACTTTTTAGGGATTCAATGTAAGTCACATGTAAGCCTTTCACTTTAATCAGTTACCAAATCTAAAAACATTTTGATGATTGATATTTTCATTCATACATTATATTTTTGTTTTCATTTACTCCTATCATCAATTGATGAGAATTTATGTCATGACGTCTTGTCTCTCACTTGACACTTCTGAATTCCAAGTTAAATTTGATTCATTTCTCTTACACCCAAGAAACATTGCTGAGAAGTTCACATATACAAAACTTTTTATACAAAGGAAGAATTTAGTAATCTTATCAATATTTTAAACAGATTATTTTTTTTAAATACACAGCAAAATATAATATTGTATAACCTTTCTTCATTGTATCTACAAGTATCAATAAACACAGATTCTGTTTACTTTCAAAGTGTTACAACACTTATTGTGTGTATGTGTGTTAATAAAGCCTCCTAACTTAAAAACTGAATATTCAATTAAAATCTTAGATATTCATATTTTTCTATTTTAATCCAACTGTAATATTTGAATTCATTATAGGTTATAACAGACTAAATAAATTGCCAATACTTCAACTAGAAAAGCCTGTTCCAGTCACTCATTTATTGTTAATGCACCAATATACATGAGTACATTACATGAAAAAAAACATACACTTTTGAGATTTTTCCATCATATACCTACAGAAGCTTAAAATTGATAAAAGTAAAATTATTTCATATTTTAAAAAAGGCCAAAATAGGAACGTTTGTGTACATGTATGCACATCTATGATGTATGCACATCTATAGAATAAAGAAATATCATTTATGCCAAATGGTAGAGGAATCCTTCAGTCTGTGCAGCTGCTTACAACTTACGACTTGTTTTGTAGACTGACTTCAATATCTACATTCTATGATAGGCATCTGGACGAAGGTTTCTGCATGTTGAAAAACAAAAAAAAATACCTGTGACATTCATCAGGATTTAAAATAAAAATTGCATTTAACTTTTCTTTTTTTTACATAGTAAATCAATTAAAATTTTACAAAGCTCAAAAACTTTTTCAGATAAACTAACTCAGATTTTTGTAATATTTCTTTACATTTATAACTAATTTTTTTAATCAATTTTTTGATCCAACATTATTACTTATTATAAACATTATTTTTACTGGGTACAAATGTACCCACTAAAAACAACATTTATAGTAATAAAAAATTTAAAATTGTTTTAGAAAAATATTAATTTACATAAAAATTCAAATGCATTTTAAATTTTTATGGATTAATATGCCTTGCTCTATTATTTTTTAAATGCTAAAATAAATTACAATTCAGCTATATAAACTCTATACATTAACTTAATTTCTAAAATAAAATGTTTCAAAGAATTTATTTTAAATTAAAAAATTATAAAAATGTGGCAAATACAAAATCCATAAACCTATAAGCAATTCAAATAATTTCTGACCTATTATAGTTTAGTCTTATTTTTCTAGAATTTACACTTCAACTATTGATGACAAATGCTTAAGAATTCAGTTTTTTTAAAAATCCTCTACTTTATGTGGTCTATATAATGCATATATATATATATATATATATATATATATATATGTATGTATATATATATATATATATATGTATGTATATATATATATATATATATGTATATATATATATATATATATATATATATGTATATATATATATATATGTATGTATATATATATATATATATATATATATATATATATATATAGATAGATAGATAGATAGATAGATAGATAGATAGATAGATAATACACAAACTTAAGTTCAACTCTATCCAGATGTCTACAGAGTACAGACACATATTTGCATCCTTTCTTATTAAAGCATTTTTTTTTTACTAACAAAGGTTAATAAATGATAAAACAAGAATTGATTACAAATAGGATAACTTAGATACAATTTCTTAGCAAGTAAAAAAAAACCTTTGATATTAAAGTTTAAAATATATAAAATCAGTTGATTATTTAGACTTGGTATAACAGAATGTTTATATTTACAATTAATTTGAATTTAGTTGGGTCATATCAAGTGAGTTATGTCCCTTCAAGGGATTTAAAGCCGGCCATGCAATACATATTACAATACTAAACATTTATTGGGGGTGGATCATAAACATGGGTTCCATATTGTGAATGGTTAGCAAAAGTCTTGCTTGTAATTAGTAATGAGTTTAATCTTCACTGAATGTTTATGGCTTTGTATCAAAAATTCAGTAAATAACTAAATGTTTGGAAATGAAGTGAAGTGAACAATTCATTTGGCTTGTAACAAAGTATTTCAATTCATTTTGGAAAATAAACTTTACAGAAAATACTCTAAAGAAATTTAAATGGAAAAGAATGAAAAATGTTATTTTCATAGCTATGTTATAAAAAAGAATAGAGCTACTAGCAAATAAGTGTTAAAAAATATCTGCACATGCATTAAAAATATTATTTTTGATTAGATTGCACAGTGAAATAGAAATGACCAATAAAATATTTGGCAATAAAATAGGAAAGGTTCAGATGTGCCTTTTTAGGAGCATCTAAAAAACTGGCTTTATATTAAAAGTGTTTAATATTGTATTTAAAAGTTTGGTATTACTGATAAAAAGTTATTATTTTAAAGAACAGATTACACAATATTTTACAGAAAATATTTTGCTGTGTCATTTGGAACCAGAGTCATAATCTAACTATTATATTTCTCTAAAAAATAAATTAACATGGTTCATGGTATTTTTTGTTGTTGTTGTTGTTGTTTTAAGATTTTTGATACAGAGAAAAATATACCTTAATATTTTTTTAAATTTCATAAAAATTTGTATTATGTTTTTTTACATTTTTTCAATCACCTGAAAAAGCCTTTTCATTAGCTCAAACTTTTATATTTATTGACCCCCAACTTCCCCACCTACTGCAAAGTATTGTCATTTTTTTTTTTTTTTGCTTTTTTCAATGCAGAGAAATATAAAGATAAAAAAATTAAAACATTATAATGTTCCTTGTACAAAAAAATTGAAAAATTACAAATATTTTCTTTTTAATCATGAATCTTCATAACATTGCTAGCCTTTAGCTATTAATCGAAATTCTTTTTAGAAAGCTAAAATATGAAAGAACCAGAATCTTATAAATAATAATAAAAAGAATAAATTTTCAGAGAACATGACCAATAAACAGCAGGAACCTGTAAGTAATGTACAGATGTATTACTATCTATTACATAGTTGTTGGTATTATTATTAATATTATTATTGTGGTGACTGTTTAATAATTGCTAAAAAATAAAAAATAAAACAAAGCAATGCATCCAAATAAAATGAATAACAGAAAAGCAGTATTAATAAAATGAACAGGTGTGCATATAACTATGACCCAACTTTGATTCCCCCCTCCTCCACCTTTTCATTCATTTTCAACTCACTTCATATTTTTGAGGATACCTTAACTATTGAACAATATAGCTTGTTTAAAACTAGAGCTTTACTCCTAATGTTATTTCTAAAAATGATTTCTCTTGAACTACAAGCAGGGCTCTTAAGATGGAGTTCCCCCCACCCACATAAGTAATACCTTTAGTTTTTTGCCTTACTTTTAATCTGTTTATATTAAATCACCTCATCAAAATGCTATATATAAAAAAGAAAAGAAAATTTTTTTAATCTGAACAAGGCGATTATACTCAAAATATACAAAATATATACAGGTAATTGTTAATTCAGTTTATTTTTATTTGTTGGTAAATGAGAATGTTCTACTATTCTTCAAAAATTGACAATGGATGCTGAGGTTATTTAATTGAAGCTTGATAATTCTGTTAGCATTTTTCTCTGAAACTACAATCCAGTCTTTCTGAATTCTTTGATGTATTATCTTTGTTTTTAATACATGTAGTGTTGAATGAAATTCTTATTTCTTTGGAAACATTAGAAGGTACAAATAATGATAAGGAAGCCAACACTTTCACAATAAGTTTCCTTGGAATAAAATATGATGTTAATAAACTCAAACATAGAGCAAGTAGAAATGATCTGTTAACAGGAGGAAGAGGAAGATAAGAGGAATTTTTAATAATTTCAATAATTCTGTGTTATAAGCAAATGTCTATTGCAATATCTAAATTATTCATTTTTTTATTGGACTGCAATTCATAGTAATCTCTACACTTCTTCTTCTCTTTGTCCTTCCTTTTAGATTTTATTCCCTTTTAATTTTGCCTGTGATCCTCTTGAGAGCGGGTGAGGAAGAATAGTCAACTGGAAATGAAAAAGTCAAAGATTTGAACAAACTAAATTTCACATGAGATAAATCTGTAGTGCATTAGAATTTATAAAACAAACCTCTAAATAATGTAAAATCTAAAGTTCTATTAATAGCTAATAACTTTAAACATCTATTACAACCATGAATGTTTTAGGTGCATTAAACTAAAATATGCATCACAAGAAATAGTCAGAAGACTATCCACACCACCAGGCAGTACCTCTGTCATGGATGAGGGCTAGGGTTATTCCCTGGCACCTAAAGCATCTCCAAATGAGAAATGCTGAAAAGACTGAACTATTTTCTGGTCTAATGTATGCATAAGACTTGTGCCAGATTGACATTCAAGTAAGCACACAGATAAATACTCCATACCAGAAACAGCCTATCTATATAAAAGAAGTGATTAAGTAAGATAAAATTAAAGGAATGCTTATATGTTAAGAAATCTTAAGATATATGCCATCATCAGTCATTCTTGTAAAGGAAAACCTTGGTCGGTTACTTCCTGCCAATACAATATTCTTGGTGTTTTGACCTCAAAAAATAAAAGTAATAAATGAAAAAAATAATTTCTGAAAAATTCAATTTAATAAACATTGCAAAGTGAAATACCATTTTCTCTATATATGACTAAGATCATCTGAATTTCTTAAAAACTCTCACATGATTTTATGTGCCAATTTTTTTTAATTTCACAGTTGTTTTCATTGTAGTTGTGATTTTTTCTCATTTTATGATGTCAAAAGGTAAAAAAAATGCTACCAAATATGTTTAAATTAAATTGTTTTGTATTAAGTTTTAGTCACAAATAAGATCACTAGATGGACTGCTAAATTGAAATTAAGCCTAGTCTAATAGATGAACTTAAAAAAATGTTAACATAGTTTTCCCTGTTGTTCATTGTAATTCTGAACAAGTTATATACATGTTAAATAATAAAAGTATAAAATGAAAATGATACTGCTTATATATTCTTTATTAAAAGTAATAATCACAGCTAGATAATCTGCTATAGCAAAAACCATGCACTGATACAGAGGAAACCATTTAATTAGCAATGCTAATATAGAAGAAAACATGGGGAAAGAGGACACACTTTGCTACTAAATCAAATGGAGTTGCAAAAATTCAACATTATGGAGGGTCTTGAAATCTGAAACATCTCAAATTGCAAAAACATAACAAATATAAATTTTTATCTATATAATTAATTTTATTCTGTAATTACTTCTATGGATGCCAGGAATAGAGAACCTGATGAAAAGTTAAAACTGTCCTATAGGAGGACAAGAACAAGACAACATCCAAGAAGCTAAAGTTTTTCTCAGAAAAAATCTACAAAGCAACAAAATTTGTCTATATTTCTGAGATAAGGTATTATAATTATTTACATTATTCAGACTGTTGTCCTCATCATTGTTGCTATATTCACAACGTTTCAGCAGTTGTATGCTCCGGCCTTCTTCAGTGTAGGTTGAATCCAGTGACTTAACCCAAAGAGTTGTGAGTTCAATACCTGGCTACAGCTGAAGTGAACAAAAAACTTGGAGAGTTGAATTAAAGGGAAATAACTGATACTGAGAAATCTGGAAGAGGCATAGCATGTGAAACTAGAACAATCTACTCAAGTGGACAAAATAAAGGGTTCAGTTTGAAATTCCAATCACCTGAAGAAGGTGTGAACGTACAATAGCCGAAACATTGTGAATATGGCAACAAAGATGAGGACAACAGTCCAAACAATGTAAATAATGTAAATAGCAACAAAATTATTTGTAACTTTTACCAGAATGTTTACATTTCAAATTTATGGGTCCTAACTCAATGCAATAGTAAGTAGAAAACTAATTACCTAGTTTCACTGAAAAATTTAAATTATCAAAATACATTTTTTCTGTTGAACTATCTTTTCAACTATTAAAATGATAAATGATAATTATTATAGGGTAAGACAAATAGATCTCATTTCAATAGGCATTCAGTAGGATTAGAAGCAACAGGTAGAAAGCACAGAATAAAATCACTTCTATAGACTAAAAGATATATCTGCTATATAAGAGTTAAATTTCAAGGAGACCATATCAGAAAGTGATGCACAAAACAATCACTAGAAAGCAATAAAAGAAGCAGTGGATACAGAATGATAAGAAAATGTCTACCTTGAGGGTAAAATGTCTACTTCCTTTATATTGCCAGTGGCAGCATTGATGTCCATTCTTGACATAGCCGGCTGCTGGGGCATAGCACAATGGCCAGATTCAGCTGGTGCACCTGCTGCTTCAACCTCCTGTTGCTGTTGATGATGATGCTGCTGCTGCTGTTGCTGTCTGCACTGTACCAATATATTGTTGGGACTGGAATCCACACACTCACCAGCAGCTGCAGCATCTGCTGCCATGTTGGACGGGCTGAGGAGATGTGCAGTTCGGCTTGGGCTTGGAGATGAGGCAGCCTCTACCTCTTTGCCAGATTCATCAGCCAGGGCTAGGGTTGGATGCAAAGGAGGTGGGACACTGACATTGGTACAAGTCATCAATTCATCAACAGATGCTGCACATGCTGCAAAGTTAGAAAAATACAAATAGAGATTTGGTTTGTTATGAAAAAATTAATAAAAGTTTAGCTGCATAAAACTGAAATGATACTGTGTATTAAAAATTGAGATGAATAGATAAAAAATATATAACTTCAAAAAACCATTCAAAACAGATGCAAATTACTTTAAATATAAGAGTAATCAAAAATTTTTTAAATATAAAAATACATATATAAGTATAGAAAATAATATCTGGAAGAGTGGAGAAACAAGAAAAACTGTATGTTTATACAAGGTTAACCCCCAAAATAATGCCTCATATTTTATTATGTTGGCAACGTTGCAATGAGAGTTGAACCTAACTACCAATAACCCATAATTTTTTGTGCCTTGTTATAAACAAATGATTAGCCATTTGACTAAATAGTGTCTGATATAAAAGAGCATGCAAAGCAAGTACATCATTGAATTACTCTATAAAGAAAAACTGGATCCACTGATATTCCTTGTCACTTGCTAAACATCTATGGAGACTAAACAGTGGCTGTGAATATAATTTCACTATGGTTAATGCATTTTTCTGGATTAAAGCTGATCACCTCTGCAGGTGCAAATTTTTAACTCTAGAAAAAGTATATAGCCAGTGATTATTACTATGTGGAAAAATAGTGTTTTGTAACAGAAGACTTGCTTTGTGTTAGTGTTATAAGGCTTTACTTTTGGAGCATTTGTATGTATATATAAGATAGAGAAAAAGAGACAAATATTTCAACTGACCTTGTGAAGGAGGCAGGCTATTGCTTGTGGCTACAATTGTATTGTGGTTATCATCCACTTGTGCCTCAATGCCACTGTCCAGCTGACATGCCCCTTGTCTGGAGCCTTCAGAGACACTAGGAAAGAGTGGCTTGCTAGGATCAAAACAGTCTGGCAGAGGGACAATATAGAAGTCACTGTCATACTGGCTGCTTGAGTCATCATCACTCAATGTAGCCAAAGATTCAACATCAGCATCTGTTTCAGAAACTAACAAGAAATTTAAATAAACATGACAGAAAAAAATCAATAACTGAAGTTAGTGTGAATAAATGATTTTAACATTACAGAAAAAACAAATACACAAGAACAGAAAATTAAAGTAACAATATTTAATGGATAAAAATTTGTTCAACATGAACATATATGCTTCTAAATGTGCACACGTATGTTTCAGTACAATTATTTTAACCATAACCATTTGTTTATGATATACTAGAGAACAATTTTTTAAAGCTATTTAACAAATAGAAAGAAAAATAAATCACGATGAAAATTATAAATTCTTGACACACCAAAATCAAACATAATTCATTGACATGAACGAAAGATTAAAGTAACACAAACAGCAGCCCAAAAGATTTAATTTATTGGTTTTCAAAGTAAACCAGATTCTGTGTACTCTTTTATTAGAAACAAATTGTTTAAAGAGTATCACTCTGCGAATAATTGCAATTGCAATGGAAGACAGCTAAAAAAGAACACTAATCAGCTATTTTAGAAAGAAAAACTTATTTCCAGTCAATTTAAATTAGTTATGAAATACAGCAAAATATTTTGCTTATTGGAAATATTAAATTTAATCTATTATCTTGAAATTAAAACTAAAATAAAAGTTTCAAGGAAGATTTTTCATTTTTTAAAATTCATTTTAAACCATAGGTAATATGTTTTTTATGGGGTTCCCTAGTTTAAAGACTATCACTATGACATAATTGCTCAAGGGAAACAATGTGAAGAAGTGATAGATTTATTTTTTTTAATTTATTAACTCATTCGCAGTTGAATTTTCAGATAACACAAATTTAAATGAACTTGTGAGAATCTCCACAATTTATCTTTCTATACTACATACATGTACATGTACATACATGTACGTATACGTATGTATATGTATATACGTATACGTACATACATGTACATACATATACGTATATACATATATATACATATACGTATATACATATACGTATATATATATATGTACATACACATACAGTGTAACCCGGATATAAGAGAGATTTTCTCTGGTCCAAAAAATTACAGCCTGTGTTAATGTATATGTAATAGACCAAACCCGGATATAAGACACTTCTTCTCCAGTCCCGACAATTCTCTTATATCCGGGTTACACTATATATACATATATATATGTACATATATATATATATGTACATATATATATGTATATATATATATACATATATATATACATATACATGTATATATATATATATATACATATATATATACATATACATGTGTATATATATATACATATATATATATACACATATACATATACATATACATGTATATATACATATATATATATACATATACATGTATATATATACATACATATACATATATATATACATATACATATATATATACATATACATATATATATATACATATACATGTATATATATACATACATATACATATATATATACATATACATATATACATATACATGTAT